>JAAALK010000081.1:54163377-54253186 GCA_019279435.1 Zizania palustris
ATGGGTGTGTGGATGCTCGGATATGGTGTATTTGTCTCGTGTGTGCAGGCTTGAGTTACTCGTCAACTGTCGATGGCACGGGATCAGGGTTAGATGGGGAGTATAATGCCAGATGGTCGAGGGTGTCAGTCGAAGTCAAGAGTGGACTTTGATGTATGCATGGAGGTCGAACAAGACGTTGAGTTGAAGATTGATCAAGACGAAGCGTCGATCGAGTCAGCGAAAGGGAGGCCGGTTCAAGTGACAAGGCAGCTCAAGGGATCAAGAGCGGGAGAGACTTGCTGGAGGTTGGGTTCGTGGACTGACGACGGGCGTCGACGATCAGGAGAGGCTTTGTCAGTTTTTGCTGAAAACCGTCGAAACTTTAAATGTTTTTGTTAATTCAATAAATAGGTGTCTAGTATTAGTTTAAATTTTCATTGTCTTAGTGTATCCTTTTGGTATATATTTTAGGGTGGGACAACTCTGAAAATATATGTTGGACTGGAAACGGTGACCAAAGGGGGGTGAATGGGAGCTTTTAAAATTTCAGACTAAAAATAGTCTTCTGTTTTAATTTTGTCTTCTGCGGAACAAGCTTCGAACACACCCTTCGAAGTTCTGGTTTAGAGGTATTTCACAGCTCCGAAACCAAGCTTCGCAAGGAGCAAAAGTTCGAAGTCAAGAAGACTTCGCTCCACCCATAACACCAAAAACTCAACTCTGCTAAGTTAGTGCAGGCTCCGCACACTGGGTGCCTTCGAGCAGGCTTCGCACTTCACCCTTCGCAAGAGCAGACTTCCCTCTGAGGACTTCGACCAAATACTCAGCGCTAGCAACTGGTACTAGGCTTTGTAATTCGAAGGTCTAAACTTCATGGAGCACACTAAGCTAAGGACTTCGCCAAGAGAAGAAAACAGGCTTCGATTTAAGCCAGACACAGTGCTTCGCTAGTAATCAGAGAGGGCTAGCCTCAGTTTACACAGTGCGAACACGCTAAGAAAATCACACTTCACACAGATAGATCTCTCACACACTTCTCCAAAAACACTCCAGTGCAATAGACTCAACACAGGAAGAGGTGAGGTACAGAGAAATCAAAGCATGAAGTGCAACAAAAAATACAAGTTCAAGCAGTGAAAGAAGAACAGAATCAACACTTCATTGCATGAACAGGGAACACAAAACGAGCTCGCAGATCTGAATACAAGAGTGTGGCGGCTAGCACAGGAGCTCAAAAATGGCTGCCCAAAGTGTCACCGTAGCCTAGCTAGCCTCCTGAGAAACCAAGGGTTGGTTTCGGAGTCTGTGATGAGTGATTGACAGATTTTACCCTCTGATTTGAATGGGTCCCTCCGAAGGGGTCCAGAGGTTGTTTCACTGAAGGGTTCGTTGGGTCTGGTTGCTGCAGCTATAGTAGCGGAGTGTGCCTGTCGGAGGGGTTCGACAGTACACAATGACTTGGATGTACCGAAGGGTTTGGTACTTTGGGCGGTACACCGGAGTGTGTGCTGAAGGTTCTTTAACCAGAGAGGTCTTCAGGGTACTGGATACACTTGTCTGTTTGTCTGTGGTGTGTAGGTGACTTCGGAGGCGACGGATGGTTCGCAGCAAGTGAACTTGGGTCAAGCGGGAGGTTTGATGCCAGGCGAGCGGGGAGCTCGGTCACGAAGGCTGCGAAGGGGTCGAGGTCGGACCTCGGGTCGAGGTGCACCAGACGAAGGCAGAGAGTGCGGAGCATGGCTCCGGGTGAAGGTACCCTGAGACGAAGTCCTCGGAGGCGAGGCACTTCGAAGGGTACTCCGAATGGAGTGACTTCGAAGTATGGTGGACCAAGTCCTCAACAATGAGGCAGGGTTTTTGAAGTGTGCTCTGGAGGGAGGCACTCGAAGGTATACCTTTTCGTGTGTTGAGTCTATTGCACTATTCAGCCCTGTGAATAGACTACTTTACCCCTAGGTTTTACACTGGTTTTGTCTCATCAGAACAAGGGGGTACAGCTGGTAGTCTACTTTATTTGGAGGCTTCTTTTGTCAGCTTCACAGAGGAGACAACATCAGCTTTTGCAGAGCCGACACGGTCAGCCTTTGCAGTTTTGGAGCCTTCTGAAGCCCCCCTTCACACGCGAGGGGTGCAGTAGCTTTGGTGAGAAACCTTGAGTCTGACGGCCTTCGCTTCACCGAAGTCAGCCTTCGATACAGAGACGTTTTTGAGCCGAAGCCGTCAAAGCCCTTGAGCCTTCGCATCATCACCTCCGGAGTGGACCACCACGGCTTCGCAGCTATTCCCAGCTCGAACTCTGTCAGCCCGTGTAACAAAGCCATCCATAGCCGAAGTACCTCAAGTCAGCCACACTCCGAAGCCCCACCTTTGGAGTACCACCCTTCGAAGTCACTCCTTCGTCCAAGGCCTCCGCATGAAGCATTCCATGAGCACTTCGTCGCAGTGTCTCTCCCCGAGCACACTCCTCGACGAACCTCACCCGGACCATGCCTTCGATGCACCTCGACTTCTGATACCTTCGTCGGGTATACCTTCGAGTGCCTCCCTCCAGAGCACACTTCGAAAACCCTGCCTCATTGCTGAGGACTTGGTCCACCATACTTCGAAGTCACTCCATTCGGAGTACCCTTCGAAGTGCCTCGCCTCCGAGGACTTCGTCTCAGGGTACCTTCACCCGGAGTCATGCTCCGCACTCTCTGCCTTCGTCTGGCGCACCTCAACCCGAGATCCAACCTCGACCCCTTCACAGCTTTCGTCACCGAGCTCCCCGCTCGCCTGGCATCAAGCCTCCCGCTTGACCCAAGTTCACTTGTTGCGAAGCATTCGTCGCCTCCGAAGTCACCTGCGCACCACAGACAAACAGACAAGTGTATCCAGTACCCTGGAGACCTCTCCGGGTAAACAACCTTCGGCACACACTCCGGTGTACCGCCCAAAGTATTGAACCCTTCGGTACAGCCAAGTATTGTGTACTGTCAGACCCCTCCGACAGGCACACTCCGCTTCTACAGCTGCAGCAACCAGACCCACCGAACCCTTCGGTGAAACAACCTCCGAACCCCTTCGGAGGGACCCCTTCGAATCAGAGGGTAAAATCTGTCAATCACTCATCACAGACTCCGAAACCAACCCTTGGTTTCTCAATATATTAAAAGGAGAGTATCTTTGTAATTTTTCTTTCAGTTTTAATAGTTTTTTTCAGAACTAGAATTTCAGGATTTTTCAAGTGGCTTGATGTAAATTGTGGCTTCTAGAACATGGGGCAGGTAGGATATTATCCCCCCACGTCTTGCAGCCGATGAGAACTCTGGAGAAACATTTTTTTCTCACAATTTTTCAATCAAACCACGGAAATGCTTTTAGCGCTGAGTTTTAGACGTGCAACAGTGATAGGTGTCTGTTTTCGGTAGCGCTACAGTAGCTGTGCCGACATCCCTATTCATCGTAATCAAGTCTGTTTTCCAGTGGATGAATTGGTAAGTTCTCTTTCATTTTTTTGTGGAAATCTTTGATGATCTGATTGATTACTTGTGAGATTTCGTCTAGAATTGCTTGTGCTCTCCACTGAATAGGTTTGATCTATGAATCTGTCTAGTTTTCATATGAACACTTTGATTTAGGTTCAGATTCTGGCTGCTCATAGTTCATCAGTCTATAGTTTTAGTCTTGCTTCAAATTTATGTCAGTGATGGTTATGTGTGATTAAGATCATAGTTCCTATTGTGAAGTTCTCTTTTCTTAGTTAGATCAATTTTGTTTACTTTGATCTCTTTTATCCTTTCTGAGTTGTGCTGAATCATCTGATTCAAACTGTTTTGTGGAAGTGCTCTGATCTGATTGAGTTATTTGTTGAATCTGAATATTGCAAACATTTCAGAGTAATATTGGTCCTTAGTAGTGAGTGTCTCTGAGTATGAATTTGAATTCTGATTCAGTTTGCTGTGTTTGATCATGGACCAAATTTGTTTAGCATGAATCTAAGACTGAGTTTTGAAAATTATCCTGTTTCAAATATGAAAACAGAACAGTACTAGTGCATGTGGCTAGTTATCCTGAATTCAATTTTGTAAGTCTTTTTCTGATAATTTCCCAGCAGAAATCGAGGTTTGAGTTAAAACATTCTTTGATGAGAAGGTTTTGAATGTTCCATTTTTGAAAATTGCAGTAAGTTTCAAGATGCTTTTCATGTTGTTTTCTCTATAGGAATAGCTATACATTTTCAGTTTTGGACACTTCTGCTGAAAAAAAAATTGTCTAGTGTTGCTGAATAGTTTTTGATGTAGTTTGCTCCTGACAATCTGTTGCAAGACTTTTAGTGTTGTGAATCATTTTTGTGGTTATTTGATCTGAGTATTTTCCCATTGAGAGATTCTTCACAAGATGAACAGTACAAGAATTTGAATGGATGAATCAAGAGCTGAATTCTGAACTACACAATTTCAGATTTGAATGTGTGATATGAAATTTGTCTTTAGGTATAAAACTGAATGTTGAATCTGAGTTGTATTACTGTGTTCTTCAGGAATTAAAAATGGTTCTCAGTTGAAAGTCTGTTACTGAATTTGAAGATCTGATACTGTTACTGAATTTGAAGATCTGATACTGTATTGAATTACTGTGTTCTTTAAAACTTTCTCTCTGAAGTTCACTGAATTTGAAGATCTGATACTGTATTGAATTTGGTGTGCTGTGAAATATTGTTTTGTACTGAAACTGAAGTGTTGTATTCATACTGTTGGAAGTAAATTTCAACACAGTTTCAGTAGAGTGACTAAGTTTAGATTACTATTTTCATTGCTTAATCAAATCTGATCAAGCTTAGATCACATGTGCTGGAATTAATTTTGTTCTGAAATTAAAGTATGAAAATTGGATCAAAACCTGAATGATGAACTTTATTGAAACTTATTGTTACTACTCTTCATCTAGATTGTTTCAGATGTGATGAAATTTCATTTGAAATTGAATTGAAACAAGATGTTTCTATTTACAAATTTGATTTGATCTCTTGTGTGAGTGCTTTGATAATTGTTGACTAAACAATCTTCAAACTAAGCTAAATTGTGTTTTTCAATCTAATGGAGCTCAATTTTGTACTGATTGGTTTAAATCTTGAAATCAAGTGTTTGGAGGTGTGTTGGGTGTTTTCGAGAAGGCCATCACATTCAAAAGAAAGTGTCGAGGCGCCTATTCACCCCCCTCCAGTCGCCATTCCTATCCCACAATTGGTATCAGAGCTGGTTAGATCACTAGTTGACCTTAACCGGTTTGTGATCCTTGTGGCGAAATGGATAAGAATACCAAGATTCCGATGTTTGATGGTCGAGATTATGTCTATTGGAAGGTGTGCATAAAGGCTTATTTGCTTAGCCAAGGAAGTGCAATTTGGGACATTGTCGCATCCCAATATGTGATACCTAACACTCGTACCTCAGAGACTGAGAAGGCACAATATGAATGTAATAGCAAGGCTAGAAACATTCTTTTTATCAGTCTGAGTTGCAACGAGTTCGACAGGGTCCAGCACCTTCGGACTGCATGAGAAATCTAGATGACCTTGAGTACTTTTCATGAGGGCACATCGTAGATTAAGGCTAGGAGGCAGAGCACGTATAATCAAGAATACCAAATATTCGTGCAAGGCCCCGGTTAATCTGTAGATGCTTTGTTTGCACGCTTTGATGGAATTTTTAGCAACTTGCGCTCCACTAGGATGCTAGCTTACTCTGATCATGACCGAGCGATCAAACTTCTCTATGCTCTGGATCATAGCATATGGGAAGTAAAGATCTCAAGCATTGAAGAGTCTACGAGTTTTGATACTTTGACATGCGATGAACTCTTTAGTAAGCTTAAGTCCACCGAGATCGCCAAGGCATCTCGTTCTGGGATTGGGAACTCTTTGCCACAATCCATGGCACTAGTTTCTGGTTCTGGTAGTGGCACCTCATCTGGAGGTAGCATGTCGGGTGTGTGTGCTTTGTCTGGGGTTTTTGCCTTGTCTTCTTTGGTCTCTATCACAAAGGAACAAGTGGACACATTGGATGATGAAGAGCTTTCTCTTATAGTCAAAAAGTTCACTAGGTTCTATAATGATAGAAGAGATCAGAGGAGAGGAGGCTCTCGAGGGTGTTTTGAGTGCTGTGACCTAAATCACATTAAAGCCAATTGCCCAAAACTGAAAGCCAAAAATGAACATGAACAAAAATATCAGAAAAGAGATAAAAAACAGTTTTACAAAGGCAAAAGAGGAAAAGTGGCGAAAAGGATGGTTAGAGCTTTCGTGGCAGCACTCAGTGACATTGACAACACCTCGAGTGAAGAACCAAGTTCTGATGAAGATGAACCTGGCAAGAATGAAGAAAAGAAGGAAAAGATGAAAGACTTCAACGACCTCTGCTTCATGGCCAACGGCAAGCAAAGCAGCGATGAGCTTGACTCATCTGAGGTTAGTCTATCAATTGATCAATTACTTGTTCAAAATGATGAATTACATGATGCAATTATTTCACAAGATAGACTGCTTAAACTTGCATCTAAAGAACGAAAAGGACAAAAGCTTAAAATTGAATCTCTTTCTACTGAACTTGCCATGTTGAAGTGTAAATCTGAAACTGCTGATTGTGAGTCATGTCTTATCGTGATGGATGAACTTGCTCAGTTGCGTCTGATTCATGCTCAAAACATTGAAAAGCTTGAAAATGTTCATAAGCAACTCTTGGTGGTGGAGTCTAGTCCTGGTGTCATCGATGAATGCTTAAATTGCACTTTACTGATTGAAAGCATTAGTCTGAGAGATAAGCATATCGTTGAGATTAAGGCTAGATTGGAGAGTGTTGAGTGTTCTAAAGATGTGCAGCCGGCGTGTCCCACCTGCATCACCCTTAAGGACCAACTCAGCTTTGCTAAAAAGCAAGTAGAAAAACTGAAGTGTGAGAATGATTATCTGCTTTCCATGGTAGACAAATGCACTGAAGAGAAAGGGAAGATGGATTTGCTTTTGGATAAAACAAAAATGTGCGCTTATAGGGTAGAGTTAGCTCTTGGGTTAGGTTATGAGAGGACTTCATCTAATACCCCAAGCCAAATTGTGTTCACTCTACCTACTACCCTTGAGAAAGAGAGAGCGAGTTAGACACACCTCAAAAACCAAAAATCCTACCCAACCCAAAAAGATAATCATTCCACCACTCAAGACAGACTCAAAGCAAAAACCTAGAAAAACTTTGAGGTTTGCCCAGAAACCTATAAACCTACACCCAAGAAAGTTTTTCATTGCACTTATTGTCATCGTGTAGGTCCTTTGATTGGTTTTTCTATAGACACATGAAAGATGAATGTCGTGCTCGTGCTTTACATTTTCATGATTATTCTTCATTTGATATGCATGACTATGGTTATAATACTTATAATGATTATGAGGCTCCTTACAATTATATGAGTGGCTATGCCCATCGTGGTGTATATCGTACTTCGTATGATGATAGACCATGTAGGCATTTTGTCCAAATTATTTTAGGAGACCTCGGCGATTTGCAAGGAGACCTCATGTTCAGTATGATTCTCATCACACACAGTCTCTTTCTTTACCTACTTCTTGGGTAGTTCAGTGCTGGATATCTAGGCATCTTATCTCTAAACCCAGCGTTGAGTACTCGAGATCTCCCGTCTCTACTTAGGGGAGTCATGGGAGGCTGGAGGACAAGTCGATCATTGATTCCGGGTGTTCACGTCACATGACCGGGAAGTCTTCATGGTTCTCCAGCTTCACCTCAGCCAGGCATCGAGAAATCATCACATTTGGAAACAATCGCAAAAGCAGAGTGAAGGGCAAAGGTATGATCAAAATAAATGAAAATTTCACTCTTACAAATGGTTCTTTGGTTGAGGACTTAGGGTACAATTTGCTTTCTATTTCACAATTGCTTGATGAGGGTTTTGAGGTTCATTTCAGTCATGATGCATCTTATGTGCTTGATTCTTCTGGTGTTTTCATTTGCAAAATCATAAGAGTAGGGAGAATTTTTGGAGCCAATTTCAATGAGTCTTTTGGATCTTCTCATTGTCTTTTAGTTGAACTATCTTTTGAGCTTTGTATGTGGCATAGGAGACTAGGCCACATGAGCTTTGATCTTCTTGTGAGATTGAGTGTCCTAGGACTCATCCAAGGATTGCCCGAGCTAAAATTTGAGAAGAACCTCATTTGTGTTCCATGTCGTCTTGGAAAAATGATTGCTGCCTCGCATTACCCCATAAACATGGTAATGACTGAGCGACTCGGTGAGCTTCTACACATGGATACAGTTGGTCCATCCCGGGTTAGCTCTTTAGGCGGCAAATGGTACATACTCGTTGTGGTTGATGACTATTCTCATTACTCTTGGGTTTTCTTTCTCGTAAGCAAGGATGAAGTGTTCATACACTTTTGGAGCTTAGCACTGAGGCTATTCAATGAACTCCCTAGTGCAATGAAAGCCATTCGAAGCGACAATGGCACCGAGTTCAAAAATAGCTCTTTTGCAGAATTTTTCCTTGAACATGGGATTGAACATTAGTTTTCTGCACCGAGAGTCCCTCAAAAAAATGGTGTGGTTGAGAGGAAAAATCATACACTTGTGGAGATGGCTAGGACAATGCTGAATGAGCACAGGACTCCTAGAAAATTTTGGGCTGAAGCCATGAGTATAGCATATTACATCTCCAACAGGATCTTTTTGCGCTCTTTGTTGAACGTGACTTCTAATGAACTTCGCTTTGGGAGGAAGCCCAAGGTCACTCACTTCAGAGTGTTTGGATGTCGTTGCTTCTTCCTAAAGCGAGGTAATTTGGACAAATTTGAACCGCGTGCATCTGATGGGATCTTTTTGGGTTATTCTTTGCATGGACACTCTTATCATGTTTTCAATCTTGAAACTAACACATTGGTTGAATCTTGTGATGTAACTTTTTATGAAACATCTCCTTGTGTTAGCACTAACTTTGATTTTGCAAGTGAGCACGATATGAGTGAAACACTTTTTGAGGAAGAAGATCCTTCAAATGATGAAGATCCTGAGGCTGTACCACTACTTCCCTCTATGGTGACTCCAGAAGCTTCGACCACGTCGACAAGAGGACCTGAAGATTCTACTTCTGAGAGTGTGGAGCAAACTACTACAAGAGTTGAGGCGGAGATTCTATCACAGAGAGAAGCACCGCTTTGTATTCAAAGAATGCATCCCCGGAGTAGATCATCGATGAGCTAAATGAACGAGTAACCCGATCTCACGCTCATTTTATTGATTCTACTTTTGTTGCAAATTTTGAACCATTAGATGTTAGTCATGCTTTGTCTGATGCGAGTTGGATCAACGCCATGCATGAGGAACATGAAAACTTTGATAGAAATCAGGTTTGGATTCTCGTTGATCCACCCCCTAACATTCACTTAATTAGTACAAAATGGATTTTCAAAAAGAAATAGGGGGAGGATGGGGCGATAGTGAGAAACAAAGCTAGGCTAGTCGCTCAAGGGTATACTCAAGTCGAGGGGGTTGATTTTGAAGAAACTTTTGCACTAGTAGCTTGACTTGAGGCCATTAGGATCTTGCTTGCTTTTGCCTCTTCGCATGGCTTTAAACTTTTTCAAATGGATGTAAAAAGTGCATTTCTGAATGGTTTCATAAGAGAGGACGTATATGTCAAGCAGCCTCCTGGATTTGAGGATCCCAAGTACCCCCATAGAGTCTTTAAACTTCACAAAGCACTATATGGGCTCAAACAAGCATCGAGGGCCTGATATGACAATATTAGGACGTTCTTGATTGAGCACGGGTCCAAAATGGGGTCTGTTGACAAAACATTGTTCACTCTCATGCATGGCAAAGACTTCCTACTCGTTCAGATATATGTCGATGATATAATATTTGGTGGTTCATCTCATACACTTGTTGCCGAGTTTGCAGAATTGATGAGCAAGGAATTTGAGATGTCGATGATGGGCGAGTTGACCTTCATCCTGGGTTTGCAGATCAAATAAAGCAAACAAGGAACTTTTGTTCATCAAATAAAATATACTAGAGATTTTCTTAAACGATTTGACATGTCTGATGCTAAACCTCTTGCTACCCCAATGGGTACTTCTATTGCTCTTGATCCAGATAAAGACGGAGAAGAAGTGGCCTAAAGGAGTATCACAGCATGATCGGCTCCCTTCTGTACTTGACGGCTACGAGGCCGGACATACACTTTGTTGTGTGTATGCGCGCTCGTTTTCAGGCTTCTCCCAGGGCATCACATCGTCAAGTTGTTAAACGCATCATAAGGTACCTCAAGCATACTCTTGAATTCGGTATTTGGTATTCTGCATCATCTTCTTTATGCTTGAGAGGCTTTTCTGATGCTGACTTTGCTGGTTGTCGGATTGATCGTAAGAGTACTTCTGGGACGTGTCATTTTCTTGGGTCATCTCTTGTGTGTTGGTCTTCATGCAAATAGTCTAGCGTTGCCCAGTCTACAATCGAGGCTGAATATGTAGCTGCCACTAGCTGTTGCGCACAGATTTTGTGGATGGTTTCTACTTTGCGGAACTTTGGGTTGGAGCTTTCATGTGTTCCATTATTTTGCGATAACACAAGTGCGATCAGTTTAGCAAACAACCCAGTACAGCATTCTAGGACCAAACACATTGACGTGCGTTATCACTTTTTGAGAGATCACAATGAAAAAGGCGATATTGAATTGCGTTTTGTCGATACTCAAAATCAGCTTGCAGATATTTTCACCAAGCCTCTCGATGCTTCTCGCTTTGCATTTTTAAGGGGAGAGCTTGGTATTTGTCATCCTTATGGCATCATGTGAGGGGGAGTTGTGTAGTTTTGCATATGCTTCTAAAATATGATTAATTGCTTTTACATGTACATGACTTGTGTGTGCACTTTACGATACTGTCATGTTTTCACTATTTGATTGTGCTTAGAATGAACTCATCTATCTATATGGCATGAGCATGGCTTTTCTTTGTGAAAATTTAAAAATGATCACTACCAAGTCTGGATTCTAGCATGAATGGGCTAGGGAGCTTTTTCTATTCATTTCTTACTTGATAGCTTTATCCTTTTCTCTTGAATGCTCATATGCAACTTGATCATGTTTTGCTCAAAAATAAAAAAAATGAAAAATTAAAAAATGAAAATTGAAAATGATGAAAATGAATCAAAAATGCTAAAGTGGTGATAAAATTGAAAAGATCGAGGTGGGTTTGCATGGTCGCACTACTTTATTTTGGACTGCATACCATTGCACTTTGGTTTGAACTGGGACATCGAGTGTATACCAAGATCAACGCCTTAAGCTTCCGATGGTTTATCCTAGGCTTGGCTTGATCGGTTAGCATAAGGTTAACATGCAAATAACCCCTGGCATTAAAAAATAATAGAATAAAAAGTTTACTTTTCTCGCATATCAAGTTTGCTGCATCTCCTTGTAGTGGGATGTGCTTTTTGAGTTTGTTTGTGACTAGATTTTGTATCTCTTACCTTGCCATGTCTAGTGCACTAGTCTGGGTAGTGATGCTTTTATTTTCTTAAACTTCAAACTGCTTGCTCATACGGATATTTAGATTGTGTTTATTCAAAGCTTGCCATGCAGTTTAGACAAGACAGGTTGTGAGGCACAAGAAGTGCTTGTATTGTAATTGGACTTAATCTTATTATGCAAGCATTGCATGGTCACTTTACTCTCTCAACTCATGGGGCTATCTTGATGTCTGCATTGCCAAAGGGGGAGAGTACTCGAGTTTTTTGTTGATCTTTTTGGTGAGTTAGTGATCTTTTGAGGACTTTTGAGATAGTTTTTGCTTTATCATTTGGCAAGTGACATGTTTTCTCACTTTGCTCTCTTTAGAGCTTTCATGGTCACTTGTGTGTTGAACCTTTGTTTTACTTCTTTTGGATCTTGTGTTGTCAATGCACTCATCAAGGGGGAGATTGAGGAACATAGTGAGGTCTGTCACTAGTGTTCAAGGTAATGATGAGTGATTGACAGGGTGAAGTCATGGGTTGTGTCTGGATGCTCTGCATATGGTGTGTGTGTCTGTGTTTGTCTCACGTGTGCAGGCTTGAGTTACTCGTCAACTGTCGATGGCACGGGATCAGGGTTAGATGGGAAGTCTAATGCCAGATGGTCGATGGTGTCAGTCGAAGTCGAGAGTGGACTCTGATGTACACATGGAGGTCGAACATGACCTTGAGTTGAAGATTGATCAAGACAAAGCATCGATCGAGTCAGTGAAAGGGAAGCCAGTTCAAGTGACAAGACGGCTCAAGGGATCGAGAGCAGGAGAGACTTGCTGGTGGTCGGGTTCGCGGACTGACGATGGGCGTCGATGATCAGGAGAGGCTTTGTCGGTTTTTTCTGAAAACCGTCGGAACTTTAAATGTTTTTGTTAATTCAATAAATAGGTGTCTAGTATTAGTTTAAATTTTCAGTGTCTTAGTGTATCCTTTTGCTATAATTTTTAGGGTGGGACAACTCTGAAAATATATTAAAGGAGAGTATCTTTGTAATTTTTCTTTCAATTTTAATAGTTTTTTTCAGAACTAGAATTTCAGGATTTGTCAAGGGGCTTGATGTAAATTGTGGCTTCTAGAACATGGGGCAGGTAGGATATTATCCCCCTCATGTCTTGCAGCCGATGAGAACTCTAGAGAAACATTTTTTTCTCAGAATTTTTCAATCAAACCACGGAAATGCTTTTAGCGCTGAGTTTTAGACGTGCAACAGTGATAGGTGTCTGTTTTCGTTAGCGCTACAGGAGCTGTGCCGACATCCCAATTCATCGTAATCAAGTCTGTTTTCCAGCAGATGAATTGGTAAGTTCTCTTTCAATTTTCTGTGGAAATCTTTGATGATCTGATTGATTACTTGTGAGATTTCATCTAGAATTGTTTGTGCTCGCCACTGAATATGTTTGATCTATGAATTTGTCTAGTTTTCATATGAACACTTTGATTTAGGTTCAGATTCTGGTTGTTCATAGTTCATCAGTCTATAGTTTTAGTCTTGCTTCAAATTTATGTCAGTGATGGTTATGTGTGATTAAGATCATAGTTCCTGCTGTGAAGTTCTCTTTTTTTAGTCAGATCAATTTTGTTTACTTTGATCTCTTGTATCCTTTGTGAGTTGTGCTGAATCATCTGATTCGAACTGTTTTGTGAAAGTGCTCTAATCTCATTGAGTTATTTGTTGAATCTGAATATTGCAAACATTTCAGAGTAGTATTGGTCTTTAGTAGTGAGTGTCTCTGAGTATGAATTTAAATTCTGATTCAGTTTGCTGTGTTTGATCATGGACCAAATTTGTTTAGCATGAATCTGAGATTGAGTTTTGAAAATTATCCTGTTTTAAATCTGAAAACAGAACAATACTGGTGCATGTGGCTAGTTGTCCTGAATTCAATTTTGTAAGTCTTTTTCTGATAATTTCCCAGCAGAAATTGAGGTCTGAGTTAAAACATTCTTTGATGAGAAGGTTTTGAATGTTCCATTTTTGAAAATTGCAGTAAGTTTCAAGATGCTTTTCATGGTGTTTTCTCTATAGGAAGAGCAATACTTTTTCTGTTTTGGACACTTCTGCTGAAAAAAAATTGACTAGTGTTGCTGAATAGTTTTTGATGTAGTTTGCTCCTGACAATCTGTTGCAAGACTTTTAGTGTTGTGAATCATTTTTTTGGTTATTTGATCTGAGTATTTTCCCATTGAGAGATTATTCACAAGATGAACAGTACAAGAATTTGAATGGATGAATCAAGAGCTGAATTCTGAACTACACAATTTCAGATTTGAATGTGTGATATGAAATTTGTCTTTAGGTATAAAACTGAATGTTGAATCTGAGTTGTATTACTGTGTTCTTCAGGAATTAAAAATGGTTCTCAGTTGAAAGTCTGTCCTTGAGTTCATCTTTAAAACTTTCTCTCTGAAGTTCACTGAATTTGAAGATCTGATACTGTATTGAATTTGGTGTGCTGTGAAATATTGTTTTGTACTGACACTGAAGTGTTGTATTCATACTGTTTGAAGTAAATTTCAACACAGTTTCAGTAGTGTGACTAAGTTTAGATTACTGTTTTCATTGCTTGATCAAATCTGATCAAGCTTAGATCACATGTGCTGGAATTAATTTTGTTCTGAAATTAAAGTATGCAAATTGGATCAAAACCTGAATGCTAAACTTTATTGAAACTTACGGTTACTATTCATCGTCTAGAATGTTTCAGAAGTGATGAAATTTCGTTTGAAATTGAATTGAAACAAGATGTTTCTCTTTACAAATTTGATTTGATCTCTTGTGTGAGTGTTTTGATAATTGTTGACTAAACAATCTTCAAACTAAGCTGAATTGTGTTTTTCAATCTAGTGGAGCTCAATTTTGTACTGATTGGTTTAAATCTTGAAATCAAGTGTTTGGAGGTGTGTTGGGTATTTTCGAGAAGGCCATCACATTCGAAAGAAAGTGTCGAGGCGCCTATTTGCCCCTCCTCTAGTCGCCATTCTGATCCCACATCAGCTACTATAGTAGGCCAATAGAGCCCTTGGCGAAGTGTTTTGCATGCTAAAGCCTGAGGGGCTAGATGGCTACCACATAGGCCTTCATGAATTTCCCAAAGTATATATTGGCCTTTGGATTGGGAGATACATCGAAGCAGTGGAGGACAGACTCCGGCCTTGTATAAAATACCGTTGATAATATGATTGTTCTGGACCCTCAACTATAATCTTGATAGCTTTGGACCTTCGGGCAAATTGGCTTTGTCTTGCAATAAATCTATAATTGGGCTATGCCAATCACTGCTTGGTATGTAAAGTACCTCAGCAGGAGGGAGTTGTGGCACCGAAGGGGAGGCAAGTTCTTCATAAAAAGCCCCTTCTAGGATGTTTGGGGCTCCGACTGCAGCTTTGGCCAAGACGTCTGCTTGCAAGTTATCGGCTCGTGGGATGCTCCGGATAGAAATCCCTTTAAATGTTGCTTCGGTCTTGTGGATTTCTTCCAAATATTTAGCAAGTTATGGATGTCAAACTTGAAAGCTTTTATCAACGTGGCCTGCTATAATCTGAGAGTCTGTTTTTATAACAACTCTTGCGGCACCAAGTGCGCGTGCTTTGCGAAGCCCTAGTAGGATCCCTTCATACTCCGCAATATTATTGGTGGACTTAAAGTGTAGCCTTGTGGACTACATTGCTTTTTGCCCTAAAGGCAAAATTATGACCGCTCCGGCGCATGCTCCGGATGCTTGAAAAGATCCGTCAGAGTATATGGTCCATACACCTTCATTTGATTTTTCCAGAGCCCATACTACAGACGGAGTCCACTCCGCTACAAAATCAGCCACCACTTGTGATTTGATGACTGTTCTTGCTACAAAGGAAATACCAAAGGGGGCTAGCTCGGCAGCCCATTTCCCAATTCTCCCCGTGGAGTCTTTGCTTCGGAGCATATCTCCAAGAGGGTAAGAAGTTGGTACAATTACATTATGCGCCAAAAAATAATGTCGCAATTTTCTTGAAGCCATTACCAGGGCATAAGTACATTTCTTGAGCTCGGAGTACCAAGTTTTGGCTCCGTATAAAGCTTCTGATACAAAGTATATCGAGTTCTGCACCAACTTCCTGTTGAAATCCACTTCTCAAACAAGGACTACGCTGATAGCGGAACCTGTGGCTGCAAGATAGAGAAGAAGAGTTTCATCTGCGAGAGGCACAATAAGCGTTGCGAGGTTGCTGAGATAGTCCTTGATTTCATCGAAGCTCTTCTGGCACTCTGGTGTCCAGGTAAAATCTGTGGATCCCTTCAATGCTTTGAATATTGGCAGGCTCCGCTCTGTGGACCTTGCCTAAAATCTGCTAAGGGCCACAAGGTGTCCGGTGAGCTTTTGGACTTGCTTCAAATTTTCCAGCGGAGCCATCCTTTACAATGCACTTATCTTTGTTGGGCTAGCTTCGATCCTTCTGCTCGAAACTAAATACCCTAACAATTTTCCTGCTTTAGCCCCGAAGATACATTTCTCAGGGTTGAGGCGAACTCCACATGCCCGGAGGCTCTCAAATGTTTCTACTAAGTCTAGACTATGTTGGTGCTTCAAAGCACTCTTTATTACAATGTCATCCATATAAGCCTCAACATTGTGAACTATCTGGTGAGCTAGAACCTTAGCAATTAATCTTGAAAAAGTTGCCTCGATATTTCTTAAGCCGAAGGGCATTCTGACATAACAAAAGACTCTCGAAAGAGTTATGAAGCTTGTGTTGGCTTTGTCTTCGCGTTTTAACCATATTTGATGATATCCAGAGTACGCGTCGATGAAGCTTAAAAGCTTGGAGCCGTCTGTAGAGTCGATGAGTTGATCAATGTGGGGCATGGGGTAGGGGTCACGTGGGCATGCTTTATTCAAAGATGTGAAGTCAATGCACATGCGCCACTTGCCGGAGGCCTTTTTCTTGATAAAGATGGGGTTAGCTAACCACTCTGTGTGGGCCACCTCCCTAATGATCCCAGCCTTTAATAGCTTGTCAACCTCCGCTTTGGTAAGATCTACTCTTTGTCTTGACAACTTGCGGAGCCCCTAGCGAACAGGTCGAACCCTTGGGTTGACAAGCAAGTCGTGCCTGATAATTCTTCGGTCGACTTCGGGAATATCTTCGTCCGACCAGGAAAAGACATCTAGATTGTGTTTAACTACTTCTTCCAGCGAAGTGGCAATTTCCTTATGCAATTCCTTGCCAAACTAGATGGCATAGTCTTTGCTGTCCTTGACAATGATCTTCGTTACAATTTCACCTTCGGGGCTTGTCTTGAGGGAGGAGATCTTCGAGGGGTCTCTTGATGCGGAAGTATCCTCCGAATGACCCTGCACATTATTTACCTACCTGGGATCAAGAGGTGGGCAATGGTCGTTCTCTGCCCTCCGCGCTGCAACTTGGTTGCCAAGGACCACAAGTACTCCTCATTGCGTAGGCATTTTCAGGCATAAGTAATTGTGATGTGCAATAGCTCCCAACTGGTACAACATTCCCCTTCCGAATATAACATTATAAGCATAAGGGGTGTCGACAACATCAAAAATTACTTTCTCCGATCTAGCTAGGTGCCCCTCTCCGAAGGCGACCTCGAGGCCTATTTGGCCGAGGGCATCAAGAGGAGGGCCTACGAAGCCTTAAAGCGGACGAGCTTCTATAAGTAAATTCTTCCGTGGGATGCGCAATTGATTGAAAGCCTAGACGAAGATAATGTCCACGGAGCTTCCACCATCAACCAACACTCGCCGGACCTCTGTTCCTGCAATGTCAGCTATAATAACAAGAGGGTCTGCATGAGGGAATTTAATTCCAGCTGCATCAGCTGCAGAGAAGGATATGGGCACATGAGACCACTCGGGCATTTCAACGGCCGACGAGGAGGACCCTGTATGCCCTACTTCACGTACATATTCCCTCCGTTGACGCTTCGACATGCCTCTCAGGGTCCCTCCTATGGAGATGGGCAGGACTACCTGTTTGCCACGGTCTTGGTTGTCCTCTTGCTTCGGAGGTGGCATAACACTGGCCACCAAAGGCTGTCTTGGGGCTTCAAAACTGTCCACATGTCCGACAGCCTGAATCGGATCCGAACGTGTCACGGGAGGGGCTCTGTCAGTAGTGCCTCGACCAGAGCTCCTCTCGAGATACTCGCTCTATATAGCTAATATGGACTTGCAAGCGTCGGTAGCATGGCTTCAGTTTTCTCCATGCACACAACAGAAGAAGGCCTGGCCTCGGCCAGCCGGCTTCCCTGGCGGCCTTGAGCCTCTGACCTTGTTGCCCTGAGCCTACAGATACTTAGGAGGCAATTTCGAAGTAGAAGGGGCAATATTTAGAACCTCGGAGCGAGGATGCTTTCGTCCTCTTCATCCATCATGTTGATTATTGTCAAAGGAGAGAACTTGTGGTGGACTTAAATCTTCGGTTCAACTTTGACTTCTTGGAGGACGGTTGAAAAAGATGAAGTAGTCCTCTGAAGCCATCCTTCTTCAGACTTGGCATATTGCTCGAAGTAGGCCATTAACTACGCTATTGAGGAAATATGCTTCCAGTGAAGCTTATCGAGGAGGCCCACATTGGTGACACCTTCACGCGTTGCATCAACAACGGATGATGCACACAACCCCTTTATCTGATACTTTGTATGAGCGAAGCGCTTGAAGAATTGTCGTAGAGTTTCTCGGGGCTGCTGCTTCACCTGAAAAAGACTCCTTGTAGACATCGGGGACACAAAGGTCCCTAGAAAATTGCTAACAAATTTTCTCCTCAGCTGCTCCCAGGGCTTAATTGATCATGGTTTTAAGGACCAGAACCAACGAAGAGCTACCCCTTCGAGCACAAGGGGGAAACACTTAGCCATCATGTCTCAAACCCCTCTGGTGGCTTCAATTGCAAGAGCATAAGAGCGGGAGAATTCTCCGAGGTCTTCCTCTTTGGAGTACTTGCACAACTTCGAAGCTCTAAACTTAGGGTCGAAGTGCACCTTTTGCAAGTCTGGGTGCAGTGGAGATTCATCATCGAAGGAAGCATTCTCGGTGCTTCTCTGGATCTCAGAGGCTTCGGGATAGTAAATAGGGTCATCGTCTTGAGGCACCTCCGGGATGATAGGGCTAGCCTGAGGGCAAAGCCTATTGGTAGCTTCCTGCCTCCATCTTTCTACCTCGGCCTGAAGACAAGCCATCTAGGCCGCCATGTCATCTGGATGGCTTTCATTTCTTTCGGAGGGGCCTTTCGGGTCTTGAGAACTGACGAAGTCAGTTCGGAGCACAGATGAAGCCACAGGAGGGGCTCCGTCGGTTCGGAGCACAGGCGGAGCCGCAAGAGGGGCTCCGTATGCTCGAGGATGAGTGTTTACTTCAGGAGTTTGAGGTGGAGGGACCACGGAGGGTCCTCCGACCTCGGTGGTATTCAAAGATCCCAAACTAGAGGTCCGAGAAGATCTTCGGAGGGGATTAGTGCCTAGGCTCCGTTTAGGAGGCATCGCTCTAAGAAAGGATTGGTAGAGAATGAAGTTTTTGTACTAGGTTCCCCACGGACGATGCCAACTGTTGGCGCAAAAGATTACGCTAATAGGTTTAGAGAACTTGAAAGACTGACTATTCCAAGCCTCCGAATTGGATAATAGCTTGAGATAGTTCGAAGTGTGTATTGAATATCTAAGTATTCGATACCCCTTATAGAGCAAAGAGGGGTATTTATAGACGAAATACATTAGGAAAAGACTCCTTTACCCTCTAATTACAACTGACTTAGAAGATACTGTTTAATATTCTTCGTAGGGTTAATATGGTAAAAGACTAATTTAACAGTGAGAAAATAATCCTTCTGTCCTTGCTGGCAGTACCCCTTGGGTAAAGAGGCTCCGGGATTCTTCATCACGCCGAAGCCTTTGCAGTGGCTTTCATTGTAGAACGCTCCAAATACAACGAAGTCTTGATGCTTTAAGACTTTTGGAGATCAAAGCCTCTGACTTCATTTCTCCTTCTAAGAAACCAAGGGTGGTTTCGGTCTGGATGATGAGTGATTGACAAGGATGAGCGTCTGAGCGGATGAGTGGTCGAGAGTATGTGGAGTGCATCGAGGGTTTCGATGTGGAGTGAAGGTGTGGCTTCCGAGGGTTTCGGTTGTGCGTTTCATTCTTGTTTTGGCTTGTCTTGTTTGTGCAGGGTGGAGATGCTGACCGACTGTCAACGACGGGTGATCGAGGGTCGAGCAGGGAGCTTGATGCCGAGGATCAGGGAGGCCAGGCAAAGTTGGAGAAGATCTCAAGAGTGCACGAAGAGACGGAGCGAGACTTGGACGGACGGTTGACTGTGACGGCGTGTCGACCATTTTCACGAGAGGGAGGTCAGGACAAGCATTCCGGCAGCTCGAGGGGATCGAGAGCGAAAGTGGATTGCTGGCACTCGGAGTCGCGAAGCGGTGTCACGAGTCGAAGGGCTGAAAAGGCTTTGTCGGTTTTTGCTGAAAACCATCGAAATGTTTATCGTTTTTACTTTTTCAATAAAATAGTGTCAAAGTGTTAGTTTAAATTTTTAGTGTCTTAGTGTGTACTTTTTAGAGTATTTTTGGAGTATATATATATTCTGAAAATATTCTAAAGAGGGGTCATTTGTAATTTTCTAGAGTAAAATAGGGTATTTCTAGTTGTTATTTACAGTTTTGAATTTTGGGTCTTTCTAGGGGGCTGATTGTAAAAATGCCTTCTAGAATGTGGAGTTGGTGGGATAAATATCCCTGTGCTGGCCGAACAGCACATGATCCAGAACATTCAAGCTATAGAAATCACATCCATTTTCTCCTCTTGAAAAGTTTGATCAATCGTGAGTTCTTTTGCTGCTGAAATTGCGTGACCGTGAACAGCACCAAGAGGTTTTGCCAGATTTGCGCCTGGGCTGCTGAAGTTGCTGTAGAGCGTAAAGAACCAGCGTTTCTCTGGATTGACTCAGATAAGTTTTCCATCATTTTATTTGCAATTTGTTGATGATCTGAAGTAATTTTTCTGTGTGAATTCATATGGATGTAATCTGAATACCCGTTGAGTAGTTTTGATCCAGTTTTTGTCTAGTATTCACTTGTTCTTAATTCTTTGTATCCAGAAAATGTGTGTTCCTGTGTCCTGTTTATACCTGATTAGTACTGATGTGTTTACATTCATTTGACTGATTTTATGAGATCAAAATCTGAGTAAGTTTGGATGTTTAGCCATCTATTTGAAATTGCAGCAAATTTGGCTATAACTCTGTTAGATTCTATTTACTTCCTGAGGTTGAATTCAGTTGTTATATACTCTGTCTTGATTCAGATCTGATTGTTTTATCTGAATATGTGTGATAATCTTGAGATGAGTTCTTCTGTTGGCATTCAGTCCTGTTTTTTTCTCAAAACAGATGTGTTCAGTTTGAACATGTGCTGTCTTGGTATTTGATCTTTAGAATTCCTGAAACTTGTGTGTCAATTTGCAGTGCTTTGTTTACTGTTACTACTCTGGTTGTCAGCTGTTATCTGTGATCAGTTCAATTAAGGTTGTATCAATTTCTGTCAAATATCAGGTTCTGGTTTCTGGTTCAGTTAGCATCTGCAGTTTGTGACTGAAATTTCTGTATCTTCAGAAAGTAGAATGTGTACTGAATAGCGATCACTTTGTTCTGAAAAGAAATGATCTACTGAGTATTGAAGGTTTAGGATGTGCTTTTTGTGAGTTTTCGGTTCAAAATTGTGTTCTGATTTCAACTTCTCAGTTTGCAAATCCAGAAACAATTTTTGCTGATTGAACTCTATTGAAAGGTAGTGTGTATCTGATCTGAGATTATTGAATTAGTTCTTGGTGTGTACAAAAGTTTTCCTGTATTCTGGTTTGATATTCATCAGGTTGTTTACAAGTTTCTTCAGTTTATTTTCAATAGAATCCAGAAAGTAAAACATTTCCTCTGGAGTGTTGGACGATCTACAGTGTTCTGAAGAAGCTTTTCACTTGCAATTTTGAGATTTCAGCACACCTGATCTTCGTCCAATTTTCATGAATTTCAGCAACAAAACAGTTTATTTGATGCAGATTCTAAAGTTTTGTGGTTCTGAAAATTACATTACCGTGAATAGTGCTCAAAAGTTGTCTCAATCCTAAGTTAAGTCTTGCTGTTTTTACTGATTCAATCATCTAGAAGTGCAAGTTTTCTGTTTGTTTATGAATTGAAATTAACCTGTGATTGATGTATTCAAATTGATACAAATCTTGAGTATTGGATTCAATCTGAATTTTACTATACTATTCACAGTCCGACAATGCAGAATTCTTTTCAAAACTTCTGAATTCAAATCTGAAGTTGTTGTGCAGAAATTAGGAGGTTCAGAATCTAGCTATCTTGATTAAGTGTTATTTGTTCTTGTGCTGATGCTGATCTGAAATTAACTTGAAAATTCAAATGTGCACTCTGAATCAGATTTTGTCAAATGCATGTTATTGAAGTTACTTCACTATTCATCGTCCGAAAAATTCAGAAGTGCATGAATTTCATGTGAGATTGATTTGAAACAAGTTGATTTGTCTCTACAAACTTGAATTGGTTTATTGTGTGAGTAATTTGATACTAGTTGATTAAAAGCTTGAATCAAAGCTATTTTTGGGCATTTGAATCTGTTTGAGCACAACTTTTGTACTGATTGATTTGAAACTTGAATTTGTGTTTTAGAGGTGTGTTGGGTGATTTGATTAGGCCATCACTTCGAAAGAAAGTGTCGAGGCGCCTATTCACCCCCCCTCTAGTCGCCATTCTGATCCCACAATTGGTATCAGAGTCGGTTTGATCACGATTTGACCTTTACCGATTGTGATCTTTCTTTTGGCGACACGGAAAGGAATACAAAGATTCCGATGTTTGATGGTCGAGATTATGCTTATTGGAAGATGCACATGGAGGCTTATTTCCTTAGCCAAGGAAGTGCGATATGGGACATTGTTGCTTCCCAGTACACGATCCCTGAAACTCGTACCTCAGAGACTGAGAAGACTCAATATGAATGTAATAGCAAGGCTAGAAACATTCTTTTTATAAGTCTGAGTCGCAACGAGTTCGACAGGGTTCAGCACCTTCGTACTGCTCAAGAGATTTGGTTGACATTGAGTACTTTTCATGAGGGCACATCACAGATTAAGGGTAGGAGGTAGAGCACGTATAATCAAGAATACCAAATGTTCGTGCAGGGCTCTGGCGAATTTGTTGATGCTTTGTTTGCTCGCTTTGATGGCATTGTTAGTAACTTGCAATCCACTGGGACCCTAGCTTACTCAGATCATGACCGTGTGATCAAACTTCTCTATGCTCTGGATCGTAGCATATGGGAAGTTAAGATCTCAAGCATTGAAGAATCTGCTAGCTTTGATACTTTGACATGCAATGAACTTTTCAGTAAGCTTAAGTCCACCGAGATCGCCAAGGCATCTCGTTCTGGGATTGAGAGCTCTTTGCCACAGTCCATGGCACTAGTTTCCGGTTTCGGTAGTGGCACCTCATCTGGAGGTAATTCATCAGGTGTTTCTAGAGCTTGTTTTTTCTCTAATGATTTTGACTTGTCCTCCCTTGTCTCTATCACAAAAGAACAAGTGGATGTTCTAGATGATGAGGAGTTAGCTCTCATCGTTAGGAAGTTCACTCGCTTTTACCATGATAGACGAGACCAAAGGAGAGGAGGGTCACAGGGGTGTTTTGAATGTGGAGATACGTCTCACATAAAAGCTAATTGCCCTAAGCTAAAAATTAAAAATGAAAATGAACACAAGCACCAAAAATGGAACAAGAAACCTTATTTCAGAGGAAAGCGAGGAAAAATGGATAAGAGAGTAGCCAGAGCTTTTGTGGCCGCCCTCAGCGACATCGACAGCACGTCAAGCGAGGAGCCAAGCTCGGAGGAAGAGGAGCCTCCCAAGAAAGAGAAGAAGGAGAAGAAGACAGTGGACATCACCGACCTTTGCTTCGTGGTCGACGGCGACGACAACAGCGACGAGCTTGACATTTCTGAGGTATATCTATCCCGTGATCAGCTTTTTG
This sequence comes from Zizania palustris, assembly GCA_019279435.1. Lineage (NCBI taxonomy): Eukaryota > Viridiplantae > Streptophyta > Magnoliopsida > Poales > Poaceae > Zizania > Zizania palustris. The sequence goes on from JAAALK010000081.1 coordinate 54,186,959, forward strand.
TTCAGAATGATGAATTGCATGATGATGTTTATTCTCATGATAGATTACTTAAACTTGCTGCTAAAGAACGTAATGAACTAAAACTCAGACTTGAAGCTATCTCCACTGAACTTGCTATTTTGAAATCTATGTCTGACGATGCTGATTGTGAGTCATGTCTTACTGTCATGAATGAACTTGCTCAGCTGCGATTTTTACATGCTCAAACTATTGAAAAACATGAATTAACTGAAAAGCAGCTTTTGTTGGTGGAGTCTAGTCCTGCGGTCATTAACGAATGCCTGAACTATCCTTTGCTTGTTGAGAGCATAAATTTGAGAGATATGCATGTTAATGAACTCAAGGCTAGATTGGAGAGTGCTGAGTGTTCTAAGGATGTGCAGCCAGCGTGTCCCACCTGCATCACCCTTAAGGACCAACTCAGCTTTGCTAGAGAGCAAGCGGAAAAATTGAAATGTGAGAACGACTACCTTCTCTCCGTTGTGGAAAAATGCACTGAAGGAAAGGGTAGAATGGACCTGCTTTTGGCTACAACCAAAATGTGTGCTGACAGGGCAGGGTTAGCTCTCGGGTTGGGTTTTGAGAGAACCACTCCAAACACTTTGAGCGAAACTGTGTTCACTCCTCCCACTACCCTTGAGAAAGAGAGAGCCCAGTTAGACGCCGATCAAAAAGCCAAGAATCATATCCAACCAACAAAGAAAGCTCTTCGTGCATTAGATGAACCTCCTCAGCCAAAACCCAAGAAAATTGTGAGATTTGCGCCTGAGACTCATACCCACACACCCAAGAATGTGTATCACTGTTCTTATTGTCATCGGGTGGGTCATTTTGTTACCAAGCAGTGTTGGCTCAGTACAAGAAAAATTTCCTGTAAATGATATCAAAGAGGACACACCATGCAACCTGCATGTACCGATAGGGCGCAAAGGGCATTCCCAAGAGGCTGCACGAGGCATTGCTATGCCCGGGGATTTATTTCACAATCGTCCTATTCCTGCAGAGTATACCAAGGTTCAGGTCAATGAGATCACCAATGACAGATTTATCAATGACCCCTTGAATCTTCCAATGCCTGATGAGGGGATTGAGACAATCGGAGATGCGCTGAATAACTTTGTCCTATGGGCGAGTCGAGATATCAAATTACTGCAGACAAGTTCTCAGAGTAGATCGCCTATTGTCTCATCGCAATCCCCCACTGAGGAGCCATGCTGAATAGCGTGGGCCTCATGGCTCCAGATGTGATGAGTCATTGTCAACGATAGTCAAAGAGGACTGAAAAGAGAGAGATGATCTGCTGCGTCTGGGCCGCGTGTGACTCAGGTACACGGGCAGCGAGCGACTGTCGGGCAGAGGAGGCCGTGAAGTCGGGTTGGCCCAATCCGGGTACATGGGCTAGGAGCAGTAGAGGATCCACTGGGCTGTTGACCGGGATTGACTCAGGTACACGGGCGGCGAGCGATTGCCGGGCTAAGGGAGCTGCGGAATCGGGCCGGCCCAATCCGGGTACCCGGTGCGAAGACGGTGGACACTTTGTCAGTTTCGGCGCAAAACTGACGACCATTGATTTCGGATCTGACCATCCTGAGGCGAAGCCGTAGCTGCTACGAAAGCTCTGCATCAGGACAAGTTACCTTTATTTAGGTTTTTACTATTTTGCCTTTAGGCCCACAGTCTGTCAGTCGAGTCTGTAAAAAATCCTAAGGGCATTTCGGTCTTTTCCATTTTTATTTAGCGTCTGTAAAAAACCCTAGGGGTATTTCTGCATTTTTCCATTTAGTGGGCTGCCTATAAATAGGCCCCAATATCCTAGGGTTAGGGCACCCATTTTTGAAATACACTTTCCCAATTTCTGAAATCGTGGGTCACTTTTTGTGTTCTTCTTCCTGGTTCTTCCTCTGCCGCCGGTATTTTTCCACGCCGCCGCAATCGTTTTTCTCGTCAGGCGCACAGGCAACCATGAGCAGAAGCACGCGACGTGCTAGCGCCTGCCATTAGCCTAGCTCTAGCTGCACGCGCGTGGGTCTGCAGCAGCGCTCTAAGCATGCCGACTAGGGCGCAGCGACAGGATTTGCTCGGTGCGGGACCCACAAGCGATTTGGCTGGCAACGCGTGAATCATCGAGCACAGAGAGGTCGCCTGTGGCTTCTTGGTTTCGGGTGGCGATCTCGCGTATCACAAGAAGCAAGGAGCAGAAGCTACAGCACGCAACGCATAGGCATGAACAGCGGGCATCGACGACAGGATCTTCTTCAAGCCAGCCGCACGCAAATCGAGGTATTACTGTAGCGTTCTTTCACCGTTTTTGATCTGAATTATTTTTTTGTTTAGAAAAGTATTGCATTTCAATTTCAGAATAGTTCACCTGTGATTAATCCATCTGTTCAGTTATTTTATTTCAGAATGCACTAAATATTCACATATATGTTTATGAGCACTTTTTGTTTACTGCATTTATTTTGTCTAGATTAAATGCGTTAAATATTGCGTTTGCTCTTACTTGATGAACTTTCTATATACTGAGAATATTTTGCTTATGCTTGATGGATCATCTGTGATTTGGTGAAATTTTTGTGAAGATGTCATTCATTCCCTGATGATGTATTAACCTGCCTTTAAGCACTATGTTGGTGTCTTTTTGTTTAGGACACCGGTCCTTTTTAGGCTAGATCATTTTATGTTCTGTTGATCTGTTTACTTTTTCCTATTAGTCTGTTGAGGTGCGTTGGGTGTTGGGAGAAGGCCATTGATTCGAAAGAATTTTTTAGGCGCCCAATCACCCCCCCTCTGGTCGCTACTTTCGGTCCTACAAGTGGTATCAGAGCTTGGTTAGGGTTTTTCCATACCTTAACCGGTTCTAAAACCCAGTAGTGATCATGACTTCTCCTGGCAAGGTCCCGTCCTTGGAAGCTTATGGCTATAATTATTGGAAGACTCGCATGCGAGCCTATCTGATGAGCCAAAGCTCGGACATTTGGGACATCTGTATTAACGCTACTTTCACAGTGTTGCCTGTTGATGAGCGTGATTCTCCGGATATCATTGCCCAACATCAGAACAACAACAAAGCGGTGAATATTCTATTTTCTGGTTTAGGTCCCACTGAATTTGAGCGTGTTAGCCATCTCTCCACTGCGAGAGAAATCTGGGCTACCCTCTAGGCACACCATGAGGGGACAGCCCAGGTCAAGGCTCGACTCTATCAGACCTACCGGCGTGAATATGAGAATTTCACACAGAAGCCGGGTGAATCTGTTGAAGCCTTGTTTGGTCGCTTTCAGTCGATCATCAACAAGCTTCGGGACAACATGGGTGAGGGTGTTCAGTTAGTCTCAGATCACGAGCAGACCCTCAAGGTTCTCCATACCTTGGACCCAAAGATCTGGGAGATCAAGGTATCCTCTATCATTGAGAGCACATCTTATGATACCTTGACCATTTCTGATTTGTTTAGCAAGCTGAAGGCCACCGAGGTTGATACCCAGTTGAGATCAAATCTCACTGGCTCTGGATCAAAGTCTCTGGCCCTTGCTACACCTTCTGTTGATCCCTTTTCTGTGAGCTGTGCTGGGTTCTCTTTGATGTCTATCACTGAGGACCAGCTTGAGTCTTTGGGAGATGATGATTTGTGTCTATTTAACAACCGGGTGCGTCGTGTTTATGACAAAAGGATGTTCAAAAGACACGGCACAAAGACCGGATGCTTTGAGTGTGGTGATCCAGGACACTTCATCGCCGACTGCCCCAAGCGCAATGGACACAAGAAGGGCACCGGTGGTGGCTTCCACGACTCCGGCAAGCACGACAGCTCCTCCTTCAACAAGGGCAAGCCAAAGACCAGATTCTTCAGAAAGGCCCTGAAGGACTACCGGCGAGAGAACAAGAAGCGCGACAAGGCCTTCTTCGCTGAGATGGAGAAGAGCTACTCCAAGCGGTCTACGTCTTCTTCCTCTTCATCGAGCTCAAGCGATGAGGAGATTGTCATCAGGAAGGGGAAGGACAAGGACGATCCAGCAGGCCTTTGCTTCATGGCCTTCGGGGACAGACCGAAGAGCCGCTCACATCAACGCCGAAGATCCCACAAGAGCTTCTGCTCAATGGCTCTTGGGGATAAGGCAGAGAATGGCTCCTCCGATGACTCCAACTTCGACGACAACGAAAAGGTATCATCTTATGAACGCGAAATCATTGATTTACTTGAAAGCAATTGTCAGGAGTTAAAATATCGGGAAAAACTGCTTAGAGGGGCTAAGAAGAGGATAGATGAGTTAGAGAGTGAGCTTGCCGTGGCCAACGGCAGAATTGAGAGTCTATCTTCTTCCCCTTGCTTGGGTGATAGCAGTGAGTGCCCAAAGTGTGAGGTGCTTCTGTGTGACCTGTCGACTCTGAAGTCCAGGTACACAGAAAGGGTTGATGAGAGGGACGCTTTGGCCACTGAGCTTGAAAGCGCTCAGCTGGAGCTGAAAGATGCTCAAGCCACTGTTTTCGTACCTTGTGCTGATTGCCCATCTCATCTTGCTAGTTTAGCTGAGCTAAAAGCCAAGGGCGATGAGCATCTGGGTGATTTGGAGAGAGTGAGAGCTGAGCTGGCACAGACTAGGCTAGAGCTTGAGACATTGTCAGTTCCACCCACTGTCTGTGAGAACTGTCTATCTCTTAGACTTGAGTTGATTAAGCTGAAAGCCGAGAAGTCTGTCCAGGTAGACAGCGAGTGTGAGACCTGCTTGTCTCAGGTGGAGGTACTAGCTTCCTTGAGAGAGGAGCTAGCTGATTCTCAGAATGAGAACTTTTACCTCCGTTCTATCCTGAGTTGGATCAGTGCCAGAGAGCCACAGCTCGGCATGATGATACAGTAGTTCAAGAGGCAGGATGGGTTTGGGGTAGGTTACACCTACACCAAGGCTGACATTGAGAGTGCCATTAGCCGGGCAGTGGAGTGGAGTAAAATGACTCCTGAGCAGAGATACCCTAAGACTCACTCCACTGAGTCTTCCCAGGCTTGTCAGCCCAAGGATGGAGTGATCCATGAACCATCCAAAGCTCCACCCAAGAAGCCCATTTGGGTTCCAAAGCCCAAACATCTCCACACTTCTCTAGACTCTCTTCCTGGACCCTCTCAACCCAAGAAGACAACACCAACCACCACTAAGCCCAAGAACCCCAAGCCTCAACCACATCCCAAGAAGCCTACCTATCATTGTGAGTACTGTCAGAGAGACGGGCATCTTGCGGAGTTTTGCTTCAGGAGGAAGCGGGTTGAGAAAGCAGAGCGTGCTCGTGGTGGTCAGGAGCAGTTCTACCAGCAGGGTGGTAGACTGAGAGTTCCTCGACACGGGGAGAGGCTGGAGGCCAGGCCGCGTCGTGTAGGTGGTGGTAGAGGAGACGACTTTCTTGCCCGTACTCCAGTTGGTGGTGTTCGTTCCGGCAGAGCTCCAGGCCGTTTTGGCTACGGTCCTGGACCTCGTGGCCGAAGTTTTAGGCAGAACCGAGGACCGCGCTTTGAGCCGCGTTTTGGTCCAAACTTTTCTGATGATTACTGCTTTCCGTCTTTTGAGCAGATGGCTCGACACTGGTTTAGCTCTTTTGCTAAACCTAGTGCCGAACCATATGCTCCCACTTACAGCCACTGATTGTGCAGGATCGGGGACTGGAGGACGTTTGGATCATGGACTCAGGGTGTTCTCGCCACATGACGGGACATCGCAGATGGTTTTCCAGTCTCACTCCCCCGAGCTCCAAAGAGTACATCACCTTCGGGAACAGTGGTCAAGGGAAAGTAAGTGGCAATGGCTCAATTCGCATTTCAGACCATTTTTCCTTGAAGAACGTTGCTTTGGTTGAAAATTTGAACTTTAATTTGATCTCTGTTTCGCAACTTCTTGAGGATGGTCTGGAGGTGCGTTTTAAGAAGGGCAATTCTTCTGTGTTTGATTCTAGAGGGTCTTTGATTTGCCAGATCTTACCTTTTGGTAAAGTTTTTCGAATTGACTTCTCTAGTTCTTTTGGCCCTTCTCGCTGTTTGATTGCTGGATCTTCTTCTGAGCTCTGGAAGTGGCATAGGAGGTTAGGTCATTTGAGTTTTGATCTGCTAGTCAGGTTAAGCTCTATGGACCTCATCCGAGGATTGCCCAAGCTTAAAATGGAGAAAGATCTAGTTTGTCATCCCTGTCGTCATGGGAAAATGGTTGCCGCTTCTCACTCACCTGTGACTCAGATGATGACTTCGTATCCGGGCGAGCTGTTGCACATGGACACTGTCGGTCCAGCTCGGGTATGCTCAGTCGGTGGGAAGTGGTACACACTTGTGATTGTTGATGACTTTTCTCGATTCTCGTGGGTTTTCTTTTTGGAGTCTAAGGATGAGACTTTTCATTTTGTTCATGACCTAATTTTGAAGCTGAAGAATGAGAACAATGGTCGGATGCGAGCAATTCGCTCCGACAACGGCTCTGAGTTCAAGAACTCTCAGTTTGTCAGCTTCTGTAGTGATCAGGGTCTTGACCATCAGTTTTCTGCTCCTTACACTCCCTCACAGAATGGCGTTGTGGAACAAAAGAACCGCACGCTAGTCGAGATGGCCAGGACGATGCTCGATGAGCATAGGACTCCTAGGCGCTTTTGGGCTGAAGCCATGAACACGGCTTGCTATCTGGCCAACCGCATTTTTCTTAGAGCTTACCTAGGTAAGACCTCATACGAGTTGCGGTTTGGCAGACAGCCCAAGGTTAGCCACTTGCGAGCGTTTGGCTGCAAATGCTTTGTGCTGAAGAAGGGAGGGCATTTGGACAAGTTTGAGTCTCGTTGCTGGGACGGAGTTTTTCTTGGTTATGCATTGCATTCTCGAGGTTTCCGAGTTTGGAACCTCGAATCCCAGCAGCTTGTCGAGACTTGCGAGGTTTCTTTTGATGAGTCCTTGCCTTCTTTGACTCCTTCTTTTGAGCTTTCTGGTGATGGTGAGCTCGGAGAGTCCATCTTCGAGGAAGATGAGGATACTCCAGCTGCTGATGAGGGTGGGCCCTCTGCACAGCCTACAGAACCCACACCTTCTGAGACTTCGACTGAGGACAAGGGTAGACCTCTGATCACTTCTTCCAGTTCGATCGAGTCTCCTCAGTCGAGTCCAGAGGTGCCAGCTGCTGACTCCGGTGAGGTGACTTCAGATCACCAGGGATCCCGAGCAGTTCAACGTGATCACCCCTCAGAGCTCATCATCGGTGATTTGTGTGCAAGGACTTTGCGTTCTTCTGTTGACTCACTTGCTGTGTTTGCTGAATCTGCTTTTGTTGCATCTTTTGAGCCCAGAGACGTTTCTCATGCTCTTTCTGACTCGAACTGGATTAATGCCATGCAAGAAGAGCTTGAGAATTTTGTCCGCAATCGGGTTTGGACACTGGTTGAGCTGCCACCCGGATGCAACCCCATAGGCACCAAGTGGGTGTTCAAGAACAAGCAAGGTGAAGATGGGGTTGTGGTGCGCAACAAAGCTCGACTAGTTGCCCAAGGTTTTTGCCAGAAGAAGGTATTGATTTTGAAGAAACCTTCGCTCATGTTGCCCGTCTTGAGTCCATTCACATTCTTTTAGCTTTTGCCGCTTCGAAGGGTTTTAAGCTTTTTCAAATGGACGTCAAGAGTGCTTTTCTGAACGGGTACATAGAGGAGGAGGTTTATGTTAGGCAGCCCCCTGGCTTTGAGAACCCCAAGTTTCCTCGACATGTTTTTAAGTTACAAAAAGCTTTATATGGGTTAAAGCAAGCCCCCAGGGCTTGGTATGACCGGTTAAAGCAGTTTTTGTTGGGGAAGGGCTTTGTGATGGGTTCAGTGGATAAAACTCTCTTCTTGCTCAGAGATGCTTCAGATTTTTTAGTCGCTAAGATTTACGTGGATGATATTATCTTTGGCGGTACTACTAATGATCTTGTGTCCAGGTTTTCTGAGCAGAAGCACAGCGAGTTTGAGATGAGCCTCATGGGTGAGCTCAAGTATTTTCTAGGGCTCCAGATCAAGCAAACCAAGGACGGCACCTTCATCCACTAGGGTAAGTACACTCGGGACATGTTGAAGAAATTCGACTTTGGTGGAGAGCTGAAGCCTCAGATGACCCCAATGGGTACATCTGGGGGCCTGGACAAGGATGAGAGCGGCGTCAAGGTCAATGAGAGAGAGTTTCGAGGGATGATCGGTTCGCTGCTGTACTTGACGGTGACGAGGCCAGACATACAGTTCGCTGTGGGACTGTGCGCGCGCTTCCAGTCTTACCTATGCGCCTGATCTAGGTCTTTACTATTCAGCATCATCATCTCTTGATTTATCTGGTTTTTCGGACGTTGACTTTGGTGGGTGCCGGTTGGATCGCAAGTCGACTTCCTGTACTTGCCAGTTTCTTGGTTCTTCTCTTGTCTCTTGGTCTTCCCGAAAGCAATCTGGAGTTGCTCTTTCGACCACAGAGGCTGAGTATGTAGCTACTGCTAGCTGCTGCTCATAGTTGGTTTGGATGATTTCCACTCTGCGAGATTTTGGGTTGTTCTTTCCTACCAGAGTTCCCTTGTTTTGCGACAGCACTAGTGCAATTAGTGTAGGGAAAAACCCATGTCTCCATTCAAAAACCAAACACATTGATGTGCGCTTTCACTTTTTGCGGGATCAATATGAGAAAGGTGTCATTGACCTTGTTCATGTTGATACCCATCATCAGTTGGCTGACATTTTCACCAAACCCCTAGATCAGTCTACTTTTGAGCGTTTACGAGGGGATTTGGGTGTTGTGTATCCTTTTTAGGATATTTTGCGTCAGTTTTTCTTTCTTCTTTACTCTTTTCTTGAGTCTTTTTGTGTGTGTTCATATCATACATATTCACATATCACACTTTTGAGCCTGCTTCTGTTATACGATTGAACTGCTTTACTTATTCTAGCTGGTACATGCTTTTGATTACTTGTCGATGATCATGCTTTGCTTCAGTTCATTTGATATGTCTGATATCTGTCATATGTATGGATTTTACGCTTTAAACTTGAAAAAATGATCACCATTGCTTCTGGTAACTAGCATGTGTAGGCTGAGTGCTCTTGCTATCTGTTACATGCCTTGTAGCTAGTTCCCCACATAGATGCAGATATGCAACTTGGTCATCTTTATGCTTTAACATGGAAAATGTGCTATAAAAATGATAAAAATCAAAAATGAATGAAAATTCCATGCCTTTGTATGCTTGTGTTGCAAAGATCCAAGTGGGTTTGCTTTGTCGCATTGCATTGTTCTGGACTGCGTACCATAGCACTTTGGTATGAACTAGGACAGTGTAGTGTATGCCAAGACCAATGTCTTAAGCTTCTGATGGTCCAGTTCTGGCCTAGGCTTGACTTGGTCGGTTAGCATAAGGTTTGACATGCAAATAACCCTTGGCAAAAATGAAAAAGGAAAATGAAAAAGCCTGAAAATTAAAAAAACAACAAGTTTGCTGAAGCACTTTGTTTTGGACAATGCTTATCTTGGTAGATATCAGTTAGCTTCTGCATCTCATGCTTTATCTTGCTTGTTAACTGGAAAATGTGGTGATGCCTTTGTTTGCCAAAACTGAAAACTGCGTGCTAAATGACTTTCTTTGGATATCATCTGTTGTACTGATCATGCCATGTGACTTCGATAGTATGTATTTTGCTATACTTGTTAGATGTTGTAATTGCAGTCAATCATATCTGAGAAGCATGCTTTCTTCACTCCACCTGCACCTCCGTTGCATTCATTGCATATTTTGAGGGGGAGTTGCATTTCAGGGGGAGTCAGTGTCGTTTTAGAGTGCTTGATGAGTTCACTTGTCAACAAGGTGGAGAAATTTTGGTATAAGAGTTTAAGGGGGAGTTTTGGCTTTCTCTGGGATTTGTTTCAGGGGGAGTTTTTATCCCGTTTGTCCTTACTCTTTTGATATCATTGTTGATGTTTCTGAGACTGCACTCGTTTTGAACTTTTACCTTTGGTTAACCATAATGACCGTTTCTTGCTTTTGTTCGGCTTTTGGTCATTAGGGTTAAACTTTTACTTTATTTTCTTCTTCTCTGTTTTCTTGTGTTTTGTTTTCGTGTTTCCACAGTTGCTCGCAGGTACTGAAGAGCAGATGAAGTGAAGTGTTGACAATGCACTCATCAAGGGGGAGATTGAGGAGCCATGCTGAATAGCGTGGGCCTCATGGCTCCAGATGTGATGAGTCATTGTCAACGATAGTCAAAGAGGACTGAAAAGAGAGAGATGATCTGCTGTGTCTGGGCCGCGTGTGACTTAGGTACACGGGCAGCGAGCGACTGTCAGGCAGAGGAGGCCGTGAAGTCGGGCTGGCCCAATCCGGGTACATGGGCTAGGAGCAGTAGAGGATCCACTGGGCTGTTGACCGGGATTGACTCAGGTACACGGGCGGCGAGCGATTGCCGGGCTGAGGGAGCTGCGGAATCGGGCCGGCCCAATCCGGGTACCCGGTGCGAAGACGGTGGACGCTTTGTCAGTTTCGGCGCAAAACTGACGACCGTTGATTTCGGATCTGACCGTCCTGAGGCGAAGCCGTAGCTGCTACGAAAGCTCCGCATCAGGACAAGTTACCTTTATCTAGGTTTTTACTATTTTGCCTTTAGACCCTCAGTCTGTCAGTCGAGTCTGTAAAAAATCCTAAGGGCATTTCAGTCTTTTCCATTTTTATTTAGCGTTTGTAAAAAACCCTAGGGGTATTTCTGCATTTTTCCATTTAATGGGCTGCCTATAAATAGGCCCCAATATCCTAGGGTTAGGGCACCCATTTTTGAAATACACTTTCCCAATTTCTGAAACCGTGGGTCACTTTTTGTGTTCTTCTTCCTGGTTCTTCCTCTGCCGCCGGTATTTTTCCACGCCGCCGCAATCGTTTTTCTCGTTAGGCGCACAGGAGCTGAGGCCTGGCAACCATGAGCAGCAGCACGCGACTTGCTAGCGCCTGCCATTAGCCTAGCTCTAGCTGCGCGCGTGTGGGTCTGCAGCAGCGCTCTAAGCATACCGACTAGGGCGCAGCGACGGGATTTGCTCGGTGCGGGACCCACAAGCGATTTGGCTGGCAACGCATGAATCATCGAGCGCAGAGAGGTCGCCTGTGGCTTCTTGGTTTCGGGTGGCGATCTCGCGTATCACAAGAAGCAAGGAGCAGAAGCTACAACACGCAACGCATAGGCATGAACAGCGGGCATCGACGACAGGATCTTCTTCAAGCCAGCCGCACGCAAATCGAGGTATTACTGTAGTGTTCTTTCACCGTTTTTGATCTGATTTTTTTTTGTTTAGAAAAGTATTGCATTTCAATTTCAGAATAGTTCACCTGTGATTATTTCAGAATGCACTAAATATTCACATATATATTTATGAGCACTTTTTGTTTACTGCATTTATTTTGTCTAGATTAAATGCGTTAAATATTGCGTTTGCTCTTACTTGATGAACTTTCTGTATACTGAGAATATTTTGCTTATGCTTGATGGATCATCTGTGATTTGGTGAAATTTTTGTGAAGATGTCATTCATTCTCTGATGATGTATTAACATGTCTTTAAGCATTGTGTTGGTGTCTTTTTGTTTAGGACACCGGTCGTTTTTAGGCTAGATCATTTTATGTTCTGTTGATCTGTTTACTTTTTCCTATTAGTCTGTTGAGGTGCGTTGGGTGTTGGGAGCAGGCCATTGATTCGAAAGAATTTTTTAGGCGCCCATTCACCCCCCTCTGGTCGCTACTTTCGGTCCTACACCCACATATCCTTAATCTCACGAGGTGAAAAATATAGGATCTTTATCACCTGTTGATGAGCGTGAGATAGAGGAAGAGGCAGAGAAGGAGTCGGTGCCCGATAAAGTGGCAGAAGTGACAGAACCTAAACTGGTCGAGCCTGATCAAGTGGAAGTGTCAGTTCCATTGGTCGAGCCTGATCAAATGCCACTGCCAGTTCCGGTCGAGCCAGTGCTATTTCCTAAGCCCACTGAGCCCAACACTAAAGTGCCAGAGCCAGTTTCGATCGAGCCAGTTCTAGTGGCCGAGCCTAAAAAACAAGATGCACGCCCAAAGCCCACAATCCACAAGACAATTGTTCAAGCTGGGCAGTGTTGTGTGCCGAAATCTGAAATGCTTAAATTTTTTACTACTATGGGGCAAACACGTTCTACGCCAGTAGCGGCTCCCTTAAAGGCTCTAGTACAAAAGCAGGCGAGCTAACTTTCTATTGATAAATGAACCTACAGAGACGAGGATTATATCGAATATGAACCAGGCAAACCATTATTACCCCAATGAGTACTTAAGAGTATGTGCTAGCAGATGAGAATATTTCATGACTGGTACCTCAAAGCGTGTTCGTTAGGAGTTACACAAATAGAAGTGAAGGTTCCAAAAAAATATTCAACTGCCCAGAGTTTACTCTTGCATTATTTTCGACGACTTCCATCGGATGTTCCATCTGAAGTGAACCGACATCACAAGCATGATGCTCTGGTACATGTAAGTACTTTTTACTTTGTCAATACAACGCAAAAATCAATCATGTCTTATATTGACTATTATTTCATAACATATGCAGTTTGAATTCATGTTGTGACACGTCTAATAAATATGGGTACTTGAACCCATCATTGATAAGTCAAAGTACACTGAACCCAATACTAAACCAGAATGATGACAAGTACTGGACTGCGGGTCGAAAAAAGTTTCAAAAGAAGATGTTCAATAAAGACCAAGACACACTTAAGAAGAGTAAAATGAATTGTGCCGCGTTGTACATTGTGGGGCAAATAACTTTAAGTAAGTATACCCAATATATCTACTTAATCACATTTTATCGATTATTGAACTAACATAATCATATATTACTTCTTTCGATGGTGATCATTGGATTGCACTTCTGATATACCCAAAGAACTCAAGCGTTTATGTGCTCGACTCTCTCGACAAACCCAAAAAAGAATATCAAGATATATTAAATGTTATTTAGAGTGCATACAAATATTACGTGGAAAGGTTAGGTTGCCCACATGATCCATAGAGGCCGAAAGATATGCATATCAGAACTAACTATCCGGTAATATTATATTTTGAAATTTCTTAATTCAATTGATAAATCCAAACTATATATCGTTCTAACTTTGTCTATTTTGAAGTGTCACAAACAATCTCCTAGTTCGGTGCATTGCGGGTATTATACTTGTGATTTCATGAGCAATAACTTAGGAAAGTTTGCGCAGACAGTATCTTAGGATACTAAAGAAGTAAGTTGATTTATTGTGTGTTAATCTAATATAACTTACAGCGTGTGTACTTATATGTTACGTATGCAGGCGTTAGGTCCATCAACCGTTGCCGAGAAGAGCCAACTCTCAGAACCACAATGTATAACATCGTATTAAGGATGTGCCGCTTCACGATGCATGAAGTTCTTCATGAGCTTGGAGTATTCTTCGATCCTAAGGGTGAAGTGGCCAAGCATCCAACTCTGTATGATTGGGCTGGAAGAACTAAAAGGCAAGTACAACTAATCGATAAGAATTTTGAATATGAGAAGCAAAAAAAGATGCGCAAGATGTGAGTTGGCCTTCCGAGAAGAAGCATTAAACAAAATAATCATGTATACTGCTGTGGATGGTTGTGTGGAGTTGTGAATACAAGCTGTGAATCTTGAGGGTGAACAATTGTTAATTTTGAAGTTCCGATGATGAGATGTAAACTTTGTAAACTTGATTTGTGATAAATGTGAACTTTGTAAATTTGTACATTGATGTTGTTGTTGTACATGTTGATGTTGTTGCTGCTGTGGATGGTTGTGTGGAGCTATGAATACATTGTGGTTTTGTTATGTTTTGTTACTGCTATGGAGCTGTAAATTTCTGAATATATATTCTGGAGACTATTTGAATTAAGGTTATATAACATTTATGTAAAATGGGGAAAACATGGTAGTGGCGGGCAGACTGACGTCATCTGCGCGCCACTGATGTTAGCCATAGCAGTGGATGACCAGGACACAAGATTGCCGCCAAGGAAGACGGCATAGCCGGAGGTGGAGCGACGCGTGTCCGGGCAGCCCACCCAGTCGGCGTCAGTGTAAACCACAAGTTCAGCTGCCGGAGAGCGCCGAAGATGAAGCCCATAGTCGAGGGAGCCAAGCAGATAGCAGAGAATCCACTTCATAGCAGTGAGGTGTGGGTCCCGGTGATCGTGCATGTGAAGGCCCACCAGCTGCACTGCATATGATATATCCGGCCGAGTGAAGGTGACATACTGAAGGGCACTAGCGAGGCTACGATAGGCAGTAGGATCATCAACCAGTGCACCTACGGTACCGAAAAGCTTTGCCTGAGTATCAACTGGGGTGGAACAGGGCTTGCAACCAGTCACCCCTTCTCGCTGAAGAATATCCACGGTGTACTGGCGCTGGTGAAGGAATAGACCATCAGTGCGGGGCTCCACGGTCACACCCAAGAAGTGATGGAGCACACCAAGATCCTTCATAGCAAACTCCTGCTACAAGGAGGTGACAACCTGCTGAAGTAGAGACTGGCTGGAGGCGGTGAGGACGATGTCATCCACATAAAGCAGCAGGTAGGCGGCGTCACCACCTCGGTGGAGGACAAACAGAGACATGTCAGATTTTGCCTCGCTGAACCCCAAAGTCACTAGGAAAGCGGTAAAGCGGTAGTACTAAGCCTGAGGAGCCTGATTCAAACCATATAGAGACTTGTTGAGACGGTAGACCAGCTCAGGGTGAGCGGGATACACAAAGCCCGTAGGCTGGATATAGTACATAGTCTCTGCCAAGGTGCCATGAAGGAAGACATTCTTCACATCCAGCTGGTGAACCGGCTAGGAACGGGAGATAGCTAGAGATAGAATAGTGTGAACCGTAGCAGGCTTCACCATTGGGCTAAATGTCTCATCATAGTCAACTCCAAGGCGCTGAGTGAAGCCCTAGAGGACCCAGCGAGCCTTGTACCGATGTAGTGTACCATCCGCCTTGCGCTTGTGTGTCCAGATCCACTTTCCTGCCACCACATTGCAACCAGAAGGACGCGACACCAGATCCTAGGTCTGGTTGGCTAGGAGAGCCTCATACTCCTCCTCCATCGCGTGGCGGCGGTGTGAATCCGCCAGGGCGCCACGGACGGAAGAGGGTATGGGAAAGACCCACAGGCCAGTGGTGGCGGAGAGGACAAGATGGTCAACTGGACGGAGGACCCCCGCATCCGCCAAGTCACCATCGGGTGAGTGTGGCAGGGATCACAGTGAAGGATGGGTGGGTGGTACACCGGCAGCTCGTCGTGAGAGTGGGCTAGTGCAACAGCCATCGTGCGCTGCTAGTAGACACGCACGGGGACAGCGTAACAGGAAGAAGACGCTAGGGCCACGCGTGGTGAGGCAACAGGGGATGCCCTAGCTGCACGTGGCATGATCGGGGCCATGTCGGGTGCGGGAGGCGATGCCGGGGCTGCACCTGGTGCGAGGGGCAACAACGGGGCGACACCAGGCGTAGCAGGTGATGGTGGAGCAGCTGCACATGGCATAGCGAAGGATTCCAGGGCCACGCATGGCACGGAAGGCAGCGTTGGGGCCACACCAGGTGGTGGTGGAGGGGCCACGCGAGGCACAGGCAAGTGCTCCAGGGCCAGGCAAGGTGCAGTGGACAATGATGTGTCCACATAAGGCACACCAAACAGCGGGAGAGCCACCGGAATAGCTGGAGGTTTACCTGTAGAAGACAAAGGTGGCTGAACCACCGGGTCAGTCAAAAAAAGAGACTCCAACTCAAGGTCAGAGGCGGGGGTGGAGTCGGTGGATAAAGGGAATACCGACTCGGCGAAGATGACATGTCACGAGATAAGGACACGATGAGAAGAGAGGTCAAAGCAATGGTACCCCTTGTGGTCGGGGGAGTAACCGAGAAACACATAGAGGATCGAGTGGGGCGCAAGCTTTTGAGGAGCAGTGGCAGAAGTGTTGGGATAGCAGACGCACCCGAAGACACAAAGGTGAGCATATGAAGAAGGGGTACCGAACAAGGCATGGTGAGGAGTTGGAGCCCGCGTGGCCTTGGAAGGCAGGCAGTTGAGCAACTAAGTGGCAGTAAGAAGACTCTCTGCCCAAAAGCGGGCGAGAGAAGAAGCCTGAAAGAGCATGGAGTGCATAACATTGTTAGTGGTGTGAATCATGCGCTCAGCCTTGCCGTTCTGAAGGGAGGTGTAGGGGCACGACATGCGCAACTAGACTCCCTTGGAGAGGAAGAAGGCTTGGGAGGCGGAGTTATCGAACTCACGCCCATTATCACACTGAACCGCCTTGATGATAACACCGAACTGAGTGGACACCCAAGTAAAGAAGTGAGTTAGTGTAGGAAAATCATCTGACTTGGAACGCAAGGGAAAAGTCCAAGAATAGTGAAAGAAATCATCAAGAACCACCAAATAGTACTTAAAGACAGAAACACTCAGGATCGGGGATGTCCAAAAATCACAGTGAATAAGATCAAAAACCTTAACAGCATGTGAGGAATAAACAGGGAAAGGTAAATGAATATGACGTCCTAACTGACACGCATGACAAATATGCTCAGTAGCAGCCCTAGTACAAGAAACAAAGGAGCTACTACAAAGCTGAGCCAAAACATCAATGTCGAGGTGACCAAGCCGGCGGTGCCGGAGAGTGGAGGAAGTGGTGGCAGCAAGCGCGGGTGAAGGGAAAGCCAAAGAGGGGACAGCGGAGGGCGGAAGGCGAAGGGTGTAGAGAGGGTTGGTGCTGTCACAATGGAGAAGAGGACGTCATGTGGCCAAATCCTTCACCGTCAACCCGCAAGAGTCAAACTCAACAGAACAAGAGTTATCAGAGGTGAATTGGCGAATAGAAAGAAGATTCTGAACAATATCAGGGGCAACAAGAACTTTGGGAAGGCGGAAAGAACCACACGAAGCCGCATCACCCATAGAGGAGACCGAAAGACAGGACCCATTGCCAACCATTATGGAAGAGGGGTAAGATAGGTGGGGCGACCTTCTGGAAGAGAGAAGACCAGCGTGAGGAGTGATGTGGTAGGAGGCTCCCGAATCACCCACCCAGTCTATGGAAGTGGGCGGTGTGCAAGAGGACTGCACAAAGGCCGCCTGCTCCCACCCACCGGACCACGGTGCCCAAATCGGAGGTGGAGGGTGTTGCACCGGTAGGGCAGACCTGAGGTAGCGTGCACTGAGCTAGGGCTGCCTAGCCCCCCCCCCCACCACACCACGACGCCAAAACTGGAAGTGGTGGGTTCTGCACCGGCGGAGGGCAGACCTGAGGCAGCGCGCACTGAGCAAGGGCTGCTTGGTCCCACCCGTCGAAACACGGTGCCCAAACCAGAGGAGCCAAGAGAGAAGGCAGCGGGTGCTGAGCTGGCCCGGTGAGCAAGGCCACAGGTGGTGGGGACAACCAAGGAGCCCCTTCTGTGAATTGCTAGGGCCTCATGGAAGAAGTGGAGAGGGCAGTGATGAGAGCGGCATTAGCGTCGGTGTCCAGCACATGCTTTCCTGCTCTAGAAGCAGCAACGCCAACTGCGCGCTCGACAACAGTGACGATGGTGCTAGAGCTCAGCCACGGGGCCGATAACGTGGTGGTGGAGACCGGCGTGGTGGCGGGGAAACCGGCGGCCAGGGAGGAGGGGGCGTCGGCGGCCAGGGAAGAGGGGCGTCATCGGCCATGGAGGGTAGCCTCGGTGGCCAGGGAGGAGGGAGCCCCGACGGCTAGGGAGGAGGGGGCGCCGGCGGCAACCAGCCCGGTGGAGGAAGGGGCCCCAGTGGCTAGGGAGGAGGGGGCCCTAACGGCGGCGGCCAGCCCAGCAGCGGTGACTAGGGAGGGGCACCCGGCGGCGGTGGCCAGGGAGGGGATCCCTGCGGCGGCGGCAAGGAAGGGGCGCCCAGCGGCGGAATCCAAGGTGGCCAGCCCGATGGCGGCGGCGGCAGAGGCATATCTAGCGGCGCCGGTGCCGGATCCGGCCACGCCGGCGCTGGATCCGGTCACAGCGGTCCTGGATCCGGCCACAGCGGTGATCGGTCGGCCACTCCGGCGACCTAGAGAGGGAGGGGGAGGGGGAGGGTGGCGGCCGACGTGGTGGATGTCGGCGGTTGCTCGCCGGCCATGGCTCCGGCGGTGGAGAGAGGAGAGAGAGGGGAGAGCCTAGTGCTCTGATACCATGATAGAATGTTTGTATTCCTCTCTCTAATCTTGGGAGGATAGAAGAAGAAGTATACAAGGGACCCACAGCCCAGACATACACACACACTCTAACAATTATCATTGTGCATAGTTTGTGTAAGAATGGAGGTCTTGATAGCCCTTCATAAAATGTTTGTATGGTGCAAGAGCACAAAGGGTAGAATATCTACTGTTGCATGCATTCCATGCAAAAAAAATTATTGTACCAGATAAGTTTGCACGCAATAAAGAGTTCAACTCTACGAAGAGAAAAATGAACCCTGATAATGAGAGTAGCGCAAATGCTGATGAGGCCATTGCTCATCCTTCCATCGATGATGATATACACCGTGGTGATCAAGGTAAAATAAAAAAGGGCCTTCATATGCTGGTGGCATGGTTTTGGAGCCGAAAAAAGGTCTATGTAACAAGTATGTTCTACTTCTGGACTTCAACAGCTTTTACCCTTCAATAATTTAGGTGAACAATCAACTTTCGCAACTTCTATAACTCTTGACTTTCCATAAATTTAATTGTTTGCTCTATATTAATTGTTGGTTTTTATTTTCTTCTCCAAAGGGATACAATATCTGCTTTACTACTGTTGACCGTTTTGATGGTAATATCCCTAAATTGCCATCTTCAAAGACTACTGTGTTTTGCTTGAGGTAAATTCTTACTGATGTTTAACTCACCTGGAGAGTTATTCTTTACTTTCAGGAAAGCCCGGTTTTGTAATATTTTTTTTGGAAGCATGTATTATGCCATAGGCGAGATCCTTATAAGTAACACCATATTGCTGCGGTACCACACTAATAATATTTCCAACCAAAAGATTGCATTTAGTTGTTTTTTTGTAATTTCATTTCTACTTGACCATGTCATGTTATACTTTTGGTTTTGAGACATGAATTTCCTAAACATGTTTAATGCGATTATAGCTTCTTGATGGGTTAAATAACATTCCATCATTTAATAAGACTGGTCTCTGAACTGTCACCACGCTGAACCAATATTTCAATATTTTCATTTTGTTGACTTTTAACTTCTGCTAGAACTGTGATTACGCTGAACCAATATCAATGCAGCTACTTCTTCTCTTGACTAATAAGTATTGTTGCAATTTTTTCCAAGAATCATTTCTATCCGGAGAACAACAACCTATTTATTGCTAATGAGCAATAGAAAGCTGGTGATAGCCTTTTGTTCAAAGCATTTTGAATGACATGGACACCAATCTTTTGCTCAGAGTTTGCAGTCTGCAGTCTGTTTAGATATTTTGATGCATAGAGAAGGGTAACTCTATCACTAATTGATATCCATATTCGTATCCGAATTAAATATGGATGACATTCAAAAACATCTGTTTTCATTTTACAAATGTAAATATGGAAATTGATATCCGAATTTTTGATGAATGTGGCTATGAAATGGATACATCTGTATTCGTTTTAGAATTTTACACAGATTAAACTTGTACTCAAGATGACATGGCAGAACTATATTAATGATTTATTTATTATTTATATAATTATGAAATATTTAAGTTAGTGAATATTAATATGTTTATTATTTTTTATATAATTATGAAATACTTAAGTCAGTGAGGATTTTCTAGCAATATAAGGCAATGAGATATTTGCAACTTTGTTTGAGCTTGAAAAATTTTCTACACTCAATATATAACATAATTTATATTATGTAAAATTTTACTATTTTTCTAGATGCATTTGCTATTTTTAACTTATTAATTGTGTTTCTAAAATTTAAATTGAAATATGTGAAATTTGAACTGCATGTACCTAAAATAATGCACTACAATTTATAGAAAAATCACATTCACTATTTTTTGTCCATTTTTAGTTCTTATCCACTAAATTTAAAGATTTTTTTTAAAAAAAATCTATGTTACGACATCCATCAGTAATGTGGAGTTTAAGGGTTTTTTAATTATAAAAAATCAAATAAAGTCTGAAAAATACGAGACATGTCATTGTCTTATAATATTATATGTAGATACTATGATAAATTTTTAAAAATGTTTTAAGAAAGTTATCATACATGATGTTAAGAAACTTGAGATTCTCTTGCGAGGAATTAGAGTTTTGAGAAAGAATAGCTTATGGTTGAAAATAAATTGATGGTTAAATCTTTATTTGAACTTGAATTTTTTTATAATCAAATATAACATATCTCATGCCATATATTTTTTTTTGTATTTTTTGATTGTAAAACCAAGTGAGGCCGCACTGTGGTTTTTGTCTTTGTGATGAGTGATTGACAAGGTTGATCGATTTGGAGTGATGAGTGAGTGGTGGTTTGCTTGCATCAATGGGATCGATGTGTGAGTGGAGAGTGTATGCCGAGGGATCGGTGTGCGTCGCGTTTCGTGTTTTGGTTTGACTTATGTGTATAGGGTGGAGATGCTAACCAACTGTCAATGGCGGGTGATCAAGGGTCAAGCGGGGAGCTCGATGCCAAAGGATCAAGGAGGCCGGGTGAAGTTGGAGATGATCTTAGGAGTGCACAGGGAGATAGAGCAAGACATGGACAGACTGATGATCGAGACAGCGTGGTGACCAAGTCAGCGAAAGGGAGGCCAATGCAAGTGATCAGGCGACTCGAGGGGATCGAGAGCGAGAGAGACTTGTTGGCGGTCTAGTTCGTGGATTGGCGTAATATGTCGGCGATGGAGGAGACTTTGTCGGTTTTTGCTAAAAACCGTCACATCAGAAAATGTTTTTAATTTCAGTAAATAGGAGTTTATTTTTCTGTTTAGTAGTCTAGATTAAGTGTAATCTTTTAGTATTTTTCGGAATTTTCAATTTCTGAAAAAATATTAAAAGAATAGGGTCAATGATGTAATAAATTATGAGTATACATTAATGTATTTTTAGAATTGATAATTCTGAAAATACATTATGACATTTAGGTAAATACCTAAAACTTTAACCTAAATGTCAGCATGCCATTTAAGCACTATAGTGGTGATGTGACTTGTATTTCTATGATGGATTTGGTGTTAATCTATGACAGTTCGTTTTCATCATTAGCTTCGGGCTTGGGTGGGTTTGGATTGGACTTAGGATGGACCAAGGAGGCTTGAAGCTATTTTATGACTGTAAGAAAATGTCATAGAATGAGTTTATTTGTGACAGTTTAAAAGAACTGTCATGCAGGTTAATCCATGAAGCTCAATACACGACGATATCTAAAACCATCAAAGATACAATTTTACGATGGTTTATTCGTAATCTATGATGGAAATTGTACGTCGTGAACCACGAGAATTCTTGTAGTAACAGTTGATATTCTTGATTATATGTGCTTTGGCGTCTGACCTTGATCTGGGTAGAGCCCTCAATGAAAATAGCTAGAGTGGACCAAATCTCACGAGCAGTACGTAGATGTTGGACCCTATCAAACTCATTCCGACTCAGACTAGTAAACACTATGTTTCTTGCTTTGCTGTTGTAATCATACTTCTCTTTCTCAATCTGAGTGGTGCGAGTCTCAGGGATCACATATTGGGAATCGACATTGTCCCAAATTGCACTTCCCTGTCTTTGAAGATAAGCTTCCATATGCACCTTCCAGTATGCAAAATCTTTTCCATCGAACAACGAAATCTTACTGTGTCTATCCATGTTGTCTACGGATCACAAACTGGTTAAGGTTAATTAGTGATATAACTAGCTCTCATACCAATTATAGGATCGAAACAGGCGACTAGAGGGGGGTGAATAGGCGCCTCAACAAATTCTTTCAAATAGATGGTCTTTTCTAAACACCCAATGCTCCTCTAAAGGAAACAAGTGGAAGAAAGCAGATATGCAAATCACAGATAGACAACCTGATGTAAAAATATTATGGGGATGCGAAAATATGGCAGAGAAAATTTCAAAGCTACCAAATCACAAGATGAAGAGAGAACCATATGAATAGATCATGATCTTACCCATAACCATATTCTGGAACAAAACCTGTGTGTGGTTAGAGAATATTTGTTACTAACTAAACAATAGTTCTTCAGTTTCTATTTAACGACACACACAACTAAAAACACTTTGTAGCAAAGAAACAAAATAAGTTTACCCCAAATAAACAAGGTCAAGCATAAATTCATTCACCACACATTGTAGCACATATACTGGCCTAGTACCGCATACTTTAATATAGAGTAGACAAGAAGCAAAACTTTCAGCCAAAAGAGAACCATGCAAGCACACAAAATGGAGAGATCACACGACAGTCAAAAGCAACTTAGTGGGATGCGCCGATGCGACGACGCAGGATCAAAGAACACTGACTAAGACCGATGCGCAGGGAAAACACCAGGAAAACCAGCAGTAACTCAATTAAAGCTTTCAGCGGTGGCTCTTTCTTCCAGGTGCTAACTATAGAGAAGAGGAAACTAGGAGCCAAAAACCAAAGAGAGACCGAAAAAAATACAGTGGCAAAGTAAACTCAGAACAAGGCAAGGCACTGCAGATCACAAAATGCGGGACCCAAAACCTAGTGATGGCAATCCGAGTGCAGTGTAGTCACTTCCGTGCTTATTCGGCGCTTGCAGCTGGCCAAAGAAATAAAAATCGGATTAAATCACTCGAACGCTGATACAAATTATGTTGATGCAAGTCGATACGGTAAAGTGCACGCTGGCCGAAAACTCTGAGGACGTCAGGTTTGGTCAGTAAATCGAAACAAGAAATCCAGAAGGCAATAGGAGTAAATCGACTAGGAAAAATGTTGGTGGAACAAACAAAATGAAGAAGAGATCACAAAAATGACCCAAAGTGTAAAATTGATACAATGATTTTTGGAAAAATGGGTTGAGAAATCCTAAGGTATGGCCGCCTTTTTATAGGCTGTCAAAATATAGAAAATTCTCATAATACCCTTAGAGCCCGTTTGTTTCCTTGGAAATGAAACTCATTCCATGAATAACATTCTAGATATTAGATTCCCAAAGAAAGTAATTGCTTAGAATTTGATTCAATTCAATTTTTTTGTTTGGATGCTAATGGAATTCTTTTCCATGAATCAAATTCAATATCGTGTTTGCATAGTTATATATGGAATTTACAAGTTAATCTGGTAAAATGCAAACATTGACTAACACAGTTTTGAATATGGCACACAAACATAGTTTTGAATAACAATCTCAAACATAAGGTTCACAATGCAAGGTTCAATCCAGTTTTGAATAACACTCCAGTTAAAAGAGGAGAATGCAGAGAAAATGATGTTCGTTTTACACCACACAATGCAAGGTTCACTTTTTCAGTTGCTTCAGCAGCCATCTCTTTCTCAGGATCACTGGAAGTGCCAATAAGGACTCGTACTTGCGCGCATCACCTGTTAAGATATCAAATAAGTCTAAAAATGTGTCTTCATCTAACCCATCTATCTCCTCCAATGTGCTAAATATTTCTTTTGATGTCGGCCCTTTTGGTGCTTCATCCCTAATAGCTTCAGTAAACTTGTCTAATTTCTCCGCCATCATTGAGGTGAAGGAATCACTGGACCGTTGCCTCTTTAAGCTTCCTGAAATTGTTGATGAAGTAAGCTCTTGACCGGTTCCATATTGGCATTGGATGGGTTATTCCCTTGGGCAGCCCACTCATTCAAGTGGTAGCGAGTGGATCGATATGGAGCAAGAAAGCCTGGTCCATTGGTGTATCCAGCATCTACTAGGTAATATTTTCCACTTGGAATAGAAAATGCATCGTCCCGAGACATGGCATCACGTAGCACACGTGAATCTGAAGCTGACCCTTCCCATCCAGCTAGAACATAAACAAACTTCATGTGTTGATCACAAACACCCAAGACATTGGTGGTGATTTGTTGCTTCCTATTCCTATACCTCCCTTGATCAACCAAAGGTACAAAAACATCAATGTGTGTACCATCTAGTGCTCCAAGGCAATCTTGAAACCACCTCCACTTAGAATCTTCAGGTTGTACAGCTAAAGGATCATGAAGCTTGATAAATTCATGGCATAATGATAGAACACCTCTCAACACCTCATTGAAATAGCGGCTAATTGGTTCAAGTGACCATCCATATGAGCTACGAATTATCCTCATCTTAATGCCATGACCCACTACAAGCAAAAAGATAGCAACCTTTTCTTCTACCGACACATTCAAGGTGTCACACATACCACACCTCTCACGTAAGATGGTGCATAGGTCCGAAAAGGATCTCTTAGTTAGACGCAAACTGTCATAGCAATAAACATTTGATCCTTGATACAAATTCCTTAGCATTTGTTTCCGACCTACTACATCTCTCTCTATCACCTCAGAGGGATCCATAAGATGTCTAGGTCTTTTCTTATGATAATAGTCTGCAATCATGCCCATGACAGTTGCAACAAATAAGGATGCTACTCTCTGCCTCTTCTTCCTACGCCTCTCTCTCATTTCCCAAACATGCATATACATCATAAGATTCAATGCACAACTGTTTGACAAAAAGAAATTTGGAGAAACTCAGGGCTCAATATTAGTAATTACTAGACATCTAATAGCAATAAATTGACTTGAAACTAGCTGGTCAATATGACTAACTAGGTTGCTCCTCATGTTCCTGGATCCAACAACATTAATGAAAAACATCCAAATAGATACAGAGGATACTAGCACTAATTTCAAGTAAAGTTCAAACATCCAAGTTCAAACAATGACAACCAAAAGAGAAGAATATACAGAATAATGGAACAAAAAACAACAAACAAGGAAATGCGATGTTAATGGAACAAAAGAAAATGATAGTGTGAATGTGGAACCAATGCTGGGCAGGCATGCCCATTGGTAAGCAAATGAGATAGCGACAGAAAAATAATGTTAGAACAAACTACATTAACTCAGAGAAAAATTAGAGTAAACTGTAATCAAATTTGCTACAGAATTTTTTGGTTCAGAATATG
Source organism: Zizania palustris (assembly GCA_019279435.1). Lineage (NCBI taxonomy): Eukaryota > Viridiplantae > Streptophyta > Magnoliopsida > Poales > Poaceae > Zizania > Zizania palustris. Next base: position 54,212,106 of record JAAALK010000081.1, read on the forward strand.
AAAACTTCATTCACTGCCATAAAAACATAAAAATGAGACAAAGAAAAGCTTCTAGAATTGTATTCTTCTCTAAATTAACACCTCCTAAAAATTTGTCAAACAATCAACCGAAACTTTGTAGACAAAAGTTGATTCTCAAAGTGATTAACCACAAACACAATATAAGCACCTTGTGTTGTTTCTGATGACTCAATCTGTAAATAATATAATATGACCAATTTTATGGCAATATGAGAAATCAAATAAGCAAGAAACACATGGAGATCACTGATTACACATGGCTGAACCTGACAAGCTACAGATATTTCAGACAACCTAGATGTATGATGAAAATAAAAGAAATCAGAGAATTAAAAACAGATGAACTGAAGTTTATCTGAACATGTTACACACTAGTGCCTGGGCAATGAGTTTAGTGGCTCGGTTTACTAGCAACAATGTCCAATAACAGGGACTTGCATTCAAAACAATAAGAGAAGTATTATGGTGAACCTGTGCTTTAGAATCAAATGATGGCATCACTGAGTTGTTCTTGAACTGAACAGAGAAAGCACATATGCAGAACAAATACAGACTGATCAGAACATTTTTTAAGCACTTTGTTGGATAAAAAACTTTATGAAGAAGTGATAAAAAACCTTTGCAAATTTCAAAAATGGAATCATGAAAACTTAAACAACAAAAGTTATGAAGAGCTCAGATGCAAAAACTACACCAAAATCAGTCTAGCAGGTGATCAAAAGGGGATCACAGAAGGAAAAACTGTGTCACGTACACACCTGTTCTTGGCGCTGGAACTTGTGGTCGGACGACGAGGAGGGCGAGGAGGCGCTCGGGGTGGAGGCGCGAGAAGGGCGGCGACGGCGAGGAGGAGGAGCCGCTACCGTGCGGCGCTCGGGGGAGGAGGAGGCGCTACCGTGAGGCGCTCGGGTCCTGAGGGAATCAGATTCCTCGTTTTAGGGCAGGAATTAGTTTTGGGCTTCTGATTCCTGCCCAAAAAATGGATGGAATTGTAATTTCCAATTCTAAAGTTTGCCAAACAGGCCAGCCCAAGAATTAAATTCAATTCGGTCCAATTCCATTGAAACAAACAGGCCCTTAGGGTATTTTTACAAATGCAAATAAAAACAGAAAATTCCTAAAATACCCTTAAAGTATTTTTCAGACTAAAAATAAAAACAAAAAATACTAAAATACCATGTCCACAGTGCTAAAAATAAAATCCTATTTCTAGGTAATTTCATGACATTTAAATTTTGATCAGATGGTTTTGAGACGAAACTGACAAAGCCTCTCCATATCTTGACATGTGTCACCAATCCCGCGATCTCGACTGCTAGCAAGTCTCTCCCGCTCTTTCTTTCTCAAGCCGGCTTGTCACTTGCACTGGCATCCCTTTCGCTAGACTTGGTCAACACACTGTCTCGATCAATCTATCGTCCATGTCTAGCTTTATCTCCCCGTGTACGTCTGAGACCATCCTCAACTTCATCCAGCATCCTTGATCGTCTGGCATCAAGCTCCCCGCTTTACCCTAATCACCTGCCGTTGACAGTTGAGTAGCATCCTAATCCTGCACACCATGAGATAAGTAGACATGTTTTTCCACACACACCGACCTTGTCGGTGAACTTAACAAACACGCATAGATCTAAAACTGAACCAGACAAACTTATCAATCACTTATCACTTAGATAAAATCAAGGTACAATTCTACTTGGTTTCTCGAGTATAGAGGCAGTTCATATATTTTGGATAAAAATGACTCCATATGTTCCAAAATATAACATATTTTAGATTTCAAAATTTTCTCAATTATAACAACATTATATTTATAATAGATAATTTTTACTCATATTATCCTTCAACTTTATTATATTTTTCATTATTACATCCAATTACTCCCACACCAATGCTTACTAATCCACCTTAAGAATGGTGCTTTGGTCTCTTTTATATGTCATTAATATATATGTCGAGGTTTAAAACTACTACATTTTGAGAGACGGATAAAGTATCTTTTTAAAAAGTGTTATGTTTAGAATAAATTTTGAACTCCGAAATTTAGTTACATTCTAGAGAGCGAGTGAGTAGCTTTCGCGCAGTTAGCAAGCAGAAATGTGACCTAATAACAATGATCTATCAATAATTCTACATGCAGCTAGGAAGATTGAAAATTCAGGCTGCTAAACGTTAGCAATCAGGTACGGGATTCTTGGATCGTTCATGTGTGTGCTCACAGCTAGACGTGTACCTGACTGTCCTGTCAGCGCGCGTGCACCAAATTAAAGAGTAGCCGAATCGGCGATAATTAATTAAAGGATAACATTGTGGAAAACGAATTATGTGAGACAAGAGCAATTTTTTTTTTGCAACATATATATGTCAGAATCTTTTTAAGTGCGACAATATTCGCTTTGCTTGCATTGGTGATGTGTTTTTTCGTTCCATATCTATCCCTCACCGTAATAAAAAAAATTGAATGAATACTCGTCCATTACATAATATAGCAATTAGCATCGGATATTAAATATTTTATAGTATAACGATTATGAATATTATGGGATGTTGAGAGTACATTATAAAAATTATTTTGTTTGAGCTAGCACACTACATTTGAAAATTTGACGTTGGCGTAATAATAAAATTTTTAATAAAAAAATTTCTACCCATGTAGGTTATCGTTATATCTTTCAGTTGTCTATCTTGATCCATGATGCTAACACATATGATTTTTATAAATAATATTTATTTTTTAAAATTATAATTCTAAATAATGTCGTCGAAAAATTACAAAACTAAAACTCTTGTCGTCCTTTAAAATATTGACAGAACGTCATTTAAAATATTGAAATATCAATAAACTTTGTCGATTTGTCGATTGTTAACAGATGTCTAGTTTTATAATTTTTTCGACGGTGCTATTTAGAATTGCAATTTCAAAAAAATATTTATGAAAAAAATCAACCCATAGAGTGTAGGAAATACACAGAAATATTAGTTGGATGCATGAAAATCGTACGAATAGATCAAAAGTTCTACCATCACATTATAAAGTTGTTAGGTTTTATAAAACATATATAATAAGGTACATTTGTGGTCGACAGTTTTAACAACGTACCGTGTCAACATCTGAAATGATAAAGTATCCTTCTCAACACGAAGGAAGCATGGTCATAATCTAGTAAATCGTGTCCATATATATATATATATGATAAAAATTGTATAGTATTCAACAAAATCTGCGCGTCAGATTAATTCGTGCAATAAATTGATGATGGTAACATCATGATGCAATAAAGAAAAGGAAAAAGGCACATAATAACGTTATCCCACAAATTAAACACAATTACTAGAAATTAAGGCGAAAGTAATTATTTCTTTTTTTATTTTTATTTGGACAACCTTACCACTGTGCACTACGGGAAACACTGTGTTTGCCGAGTGCCAAAGGCACTCGGCGAAGCCTTGTTTGCACTCGTCCAACGCTTCGCCGAGTGTTGCACTCGGTAAAAACGTCATCGACAAACCAAGCTTTGCCGAGTGTTTTTTTTGGGACACTCGGTGAACCCTTCGCCGAACGCCACACAAGACACACGGCGAACAAAAAAAGATGATGGTGGTTCCGCCGAGTGTCAAAACTTGACACTCGGCAAAGAAAATAACTGAAAATAAAAAAATAGGACGTCCGTGCGACGCCATTTCATCGAACATGTGGCGTGCGGAGCGGAGGCGGAGCCGAGGGAGCGGGGGCGCTGGGACGGGGCAGGTGAGGGTGCCAGGGCGCGTGGCCGGGCGGCGGCGTGGGCCTAGCCGATGGTGCCGGGCGCAATGGTGGCGGTGGGGCGGCGCCGCCGGTTGGGGAGGTGTCGGGCAGCAGGACGCGGGGTGGCGGGGCGGCGGGGCAGACGGGGTGCCGCCGGGCGGGGAGGAGGTCGGGCGGCGAGGCGTCGATCGGGGTTGGTCGGGGAGGAGGCTGGGCGGCGCGGCATCGATCGAGGTCGGGTGCCAGTCGGGGATGAGGTCGGGTGGCGGGGCGCCAATTGGGGTCGGGCGGCGGCACCGGTCGGGGAGGAGGACGAGTGGCGGGGCGTCGGTCGGGGCTGGTCGTGGAGGAGGCCGGGCGGTGCGGCATCGGTCGAGGTCGGGTGCCGGTGCCGGTCGGAGGTTGGGGTCGGGCGGTGGCACCGGTCGTGAAGGAGGCGGGGTGGCGGGGTGGCGGGGCGTCGGTCGAGGCCAGGTGACGGTCGAGGTGGGACGGCGCCGGGCGGCTGGCTGCGTCGGGCGAGCAGGTGGAGATATATAAAATGCAAAACCGAAAAAAATAGCACCGACAGCGAAAAAAATAGGAAAATTGGCGGGACACGAAAATTTTAGTTTGCCGAGTGCCTTTCCAGGTGGCACTCGGCAAACATTTATTTTTTAGTTTGCCGAGTGCCTTTCCAGTTGGCACTTAGCAAACATTTATTTTTTAAATTCTCTAAAATGTGTTTTTAATTTTTACATTAGATAAGTTAAAGTTAAGTTGTATTTTTATTGTACAAAAAAATTAAATTATAAAAATGACTCAAGTATATAATGATTTTTATATAATTTTTGATTCATTATTTTAGGCACTTGTAGTTTAAATTTTACCTATTTTAATTTAAATCCTAGAAACATACTTAATAAATTAAAAATAACAAACTAAACCAAAAATATGTGAAATTTTTATGTGAGATAAGTTATGTTTTATTTGAGTGTAGAAAAAAAATTTAAGTATAAAAATGATTTAACCATCAAACTTCTTTCAAACCTATCTTATTTCTTCTCTAACCTTAATTAATCCTCTCTAACTCTCATATTTCTAAACACTATATGTGACAATTTTATCAAAACATTTTTAAATTTTTATCACAGTATTTATGTATCATATCATAACACCATTATAAATCTCATAATTTTAGGACTTCATTTGATTTTTTAAAAATTAAAAAACTATTAAGGTCTACGTTACTGATAGAGTGTCACAACCTACTTTTCTCAAAATTTATTTCAATTTAGTGTATAAAAAATCAAAATATACTAAAAAAGATGAATATGATTTTTTCATAATTTTTGGTTTATTATTTAGTCATTTGTAGTTCAAATTTCACCTATTTCAATTTAAATCCTAGAAAAATACTTAATAATTTAAAAATAACAAACTGAACCAAAAATATGTAATTTTTACATGAGATAATATATATTGTTTTTTATTGTAGAAAAAAATTTCAAGTACAAAAAATAATTTACCTGTCAAACTTCTTTTAAACCTATCTTATTTCTTCTCTAAACCCTAATCACTTCTCTCATAATCTACGATTTCTAAACACTTTACGTGATAATTTTCTTAAAATATTTTTAAATTTTTATCACAGCATCTATGTACCATATAATAACACCATTACAAGTCTCATATTTTTTAGACTTCGGTTGATTTTTTTATAATTAAAAAACTATTAAGCTTCACGTTGTTGAACGAGCGTCACACCCTAAATTGTTCAAAATTTCTTTTAAATCAGTTTATAAGAATCATAAATAGACTTTAAAGCATGAATATTATTTTTTCATAATTTTTGGTTTATTATTTTAGGCACTTATAGTTCAAAATTTCACCTATTTCAATTTAAATCCTAGAAAAATACTTAATAATTTAAAAATAATAAACTGAACCAAAAAAATGTGTAATTTTTATATGAGATAATATATGTTGTGTTTTTATCGTAGAAAAAATTTCAAGGTAAAATCAAATTGAAAATATCACGTAAACTCGAAACAATAGTTTTTCAAAAAACATTCGGCAAACATTTAATTTGCCGAGTGTTTTTTGTTTGCCGAGTGCCCAAGATATTGTACTCGACAAAGCTTCGGGCACTCGGCGATGGCGTTTCCGGTAGTGGTGGATGTGATGCACCTCTGATCATCTGCCCGTCACACAGCCACTGAAAAATTTTCTTTTAGTTGGCGTGTAGACTTTCACAATTAAATTCAAAATAAGTAGAAAATTTCAATAAGATTTTTTTAAAAAAAATGAGTGAAAATAATTTAGAATTTTCAACAAGCAATTTGGAGAAGCTTCAATTGGAACCGCTTAAACATTACTACGTCTGTTCCAAATTATAATGTATATATCCATATTTCTATGAAAATCAACATTTATAATTTTTGAATAATAATTGGCATTGAGGATATGATGGCACAAGATGCACAAAGAAGGAGCTTGCATCGATTCATTGACGACGGTGACATTGGTAGCTTGATGATGTGTCCAGATGCACTAATGATATCGATGCCCTAATGTTTATATAAGCCTAAGAGATCAAGGAAAATTGAGTGATTAAGTGGTATATTTATTCAGTTCAACAAAAAGCACCATAACCAAATAGGGACGTGCAATTCCAGACGAGTCACCGTGACCTGCATCGGCTACATGTCACATACTAGAATATCTGTACCAAATAGTACACGAGCACCTAGGAATCATTTAACTGAATATTTACACACCTTTATTACAAATTAACCAATCCAAAACTCTATCTTTTCTTTTGCTCGCTTTATTAATCCGCACGAAAAAAATCCAATGTGCAACCAAGCTATACATATAAATATATATAACAAATTTTACAGGATACTAAAATAAGTGTGGATGTGTACTTATTCGTTAATTGAACGGTCATGATTATTAATAAAGGGGCCGGGGCGACATATTTCCTCCTTCCCAGAGTTAATTTTTCACACATAATTACCATATTTATTTTATTTTTATAATGTAAATTATTAATGTTTATTAATTAGTTTTTTATTTTCAAATATGTGGTGATCGAATTTTACTCATACTTGCCGATTTAAGAAAAGGAATCCGTGATGTTAAGAAAAAGTTGCACAAAGCATATAACCTGCAATAGCAGGTTAATATATTAATTAATGTTAATTAAAAATTAATAAATCAAATTTATTATAACTCTTTCATTCTTTCAGGCATACAGTAAAACAGCCATATATATACCACTTGATAGTGCCTAGATACAGTGTCATTGATAGATGGGGTCTGCCCACAGCTATGCCCCACCTCTCAGTGAAATGCAGTGGTAACAGGAATAGGCCATTGACAGTACTGTTGGTAGAACAGTGACACGCCATGCATCTCTAGTCGCCCCCACCCACACAAGCCACGAAAGAGACGATGGGTACCATTGCTGTAGCACAAAGGGGACTGTTAGTAGCATGCTCCCCTCTCCTCCACTCTCTCTACATTTCCATCGTCTCTTCACCCTAACCTTTTCCTCTTGCTCGGGCGCAGTTGCTCGTCGCCCCCAGCTAGCTGCTTTCCCCTTCCCCTCCAAATCTCTGAAAAATCTTAACCTTATCTCTCCCAGCTCCTGCGCGCAAAAAGCTGGGCCAATTCGCGCGCGGCCTTTAGCCTTTCCTGACCTGCACATGAGATCATGAGCTGCGAGGACTCGCTGAAATCCTTGTCGCTTGACTACCTCAACCTGCTCATCAATGGCCAGGCCTTCAGCGACGTCGCCTTCAGCGTCGAGGGCCGCCTCGTGCACGCGCACCGCTGCGTGCTCGCCGCCCGAAGCATCTTCTTCCGGAAGCTCTTCTGCGGGCTCGACCCCAACCACCAGCCACCGCTGCCGCCTTTAAACTGGCCGACGGCGGCGGGCTCTGGTGGTTGCGCGCGTGGAGGCGGCCCCGGCGGCGGAGGCCCCCCCTCCACGCCGGAGCTGGTCATCCCCGTCAGCTCCATCCGCTACGAGGTGCTGGTGCTGGTGCTGCAGTTCCTGTACAGCGGGCAGGCGTCGGTGGCGGCGCCAAAGAGCGGGCCGCTGCCGGGGTGCGGCGCGCGGGGTTGCTGGCACACGCGGTGCGCCGCTGCTGTGGACCTCGCCCTCGACACGCTCGCCGCCGCGCGCTCCTTTGGCGTCGAGCAGCTCGCCCTGCTGGTTCAGGTGGGAATACAGAAATTACAAGCGCATGCATGCAGCAACTGCAGATTAAAATTCCACTCTATCCGAGTAATTATTGGGATCTGCAAGCTAACAAAATCTACCTATGTGTGATTAATTAAGAGTACATGATGTTAGTTAGCTAGGTCAGCCATGCATGATTGGAGCATCTCTTTGTTGTGACATTAATATGTAATCAGCAGAAGCAAATCAATCAGTGTTCAAGTCTGAGCTGACACTGAGCTGATCCTGCGGGTGCATACGCTTGCATGCCTAGATCCATAGATTTCCCCCTTTGCCATTTTTTTTCGATTCATGCACTACTGTGCCCTCTGAGCCATGGCCAGTGGAAGCAGCAGAATCTAGTACGTGCATGCCCTCTCTTCATTCATCTGCAGATTATTTTAACATTTTCTCTCGTGTTGTTTGTGATCAATGAGATGGCCGTGGGGTAGTGGACTGATAGGGGTGAGTCGTCGTCTCCAGTCTCTCACGCTCTCGCTTGCTTTTCTTCTGCTTCGCCTTGCTGTTTCTTGTCATCACTTTTCATGGAGCTCTGACTAGGAAGGGTCTTTTCAAGCCCTTGGTTGTGTCTGTCCCCTCCTTGCATCACATCACAATGCTTTCCTTTTCCTCTTCACATCATTTCTCATTGCTAGGGTTTCTTGGAGATCCAATCAACCGCTTTTCATCGTAGCATCAGCTAAATTCATGCCTGCTGCCTGCATCATTTCCAAAAATAATTCTTGGTGCATAACATGCATGCCAGGCTAGGCAAAGTACAGTTAAGAATTGTGATGCATCATCCGTATCTGAATATAGCAGTGGAAGAAAGTACATCAAGAAGTAAGAACAGCATTTCATGCTGCTAATTAGCTGCATTGGATTTTGGGCCGATTAGTGACTTAGTGTAGTGTTCGTGCCTACATTCATCTTGATGTTTGAGCTAATTAATGGCGACTGTACTAATGAGCAATTGGCAAAATGTGTAATGCAGAAGCAACTGGAGAGCATGGTGAAGGAGGCGTCGGTGGACGACGTGATGAAGGTGTTGATGGCGTCGCGCAAGTTCGAGATGCAGGAGCTCTGGGCCACCTGTTCCCACCTCGTTGCGCGCTCCGGCCTCTCCGCCGATCTCCTCGCCAAGCACCTTCCTATCGATGTGGTCGCCAAGATTGAGGAGATCCGCGCCAAGTCGCCGCTCGCCACCACGGCGACCACGCCGCGCTCCCCGTTCCTGACACACCACTACCTCCCCATCAACGCGGCGTCCGCCGCGGCCGACCGCGACAACAAGATCCGCCGCATGCGGCGGGCGCTCGACGCGGCCGACATCGAGCTCGTCAAGCTGATGGTCATGGGCGAGGGCCTCGACCTCGACGATGCGCTGGCCGTCCACTACGCCGTCCAGCATTGCAACCGCGACGTCGTCAAGGCGCTGCTCGAACTCGGCGCCGCCGACGTCAACTCCCGCGCCGGTCCGACGGGGAAGACCGCCCTGCACCTGGCGGCGGAGATGGTCTCCCCTGACATGGTGTCCGTGCTCCTCGACCACCACGCCGACCCGAACGCCAGGACCCTCGACGGCGTCACCCCGCTCGACGTTGTCCGCAGCCTCACCTCCGAGTTCCTCTTCAAGGGCGCCGTCCCGGGGCTGACGCACATCGAGCCCAACAAGCTCAGGCTCTGCCTCGAGCTCGTGCAGTCGGCGGTGATGGTGACCACGCGCGACGACGGCGCGCCCAGCGCCGCCGTCGATGCCGGCGGAAGCGACGTCGACGCCAATTACCCGAGGAGCGACGCCGACGACAGCTTGGTGAGCCTGACGATGAACTCGACGCTCATGTACCAGGGCCAGGAAATGGCGGTGGCGCTGGCGGCCGGCGGGATGAGGAATAAAGGGAACAACGGCCGAGCGAGCCCATCTGCCTTGTACTTCCCCAATGGCTTCCCATGAGTAATATTATTCCCCATCTTTCTCTCTATCTATCATTCCCTCTCTGATGAAAGATTTCTGGGGTTATCCATGGTTCACAAGAGATCAATGGTGTAGCTAGGTACTACATATCTAGGATATATGGGCGAGAATTTCGTGGTATATTTGATGTGGATTGTTCGGTTGCTCAGCGACTGTTGCTTGCTAATTTGTTCCAAAAAAACTTTTAAAACCGGCAACATGCATGTTCATCTTGTAATGGTGATCCACCAGCTGAGTTAAGCTAGCTTGATTGCTTGCATTGCTCAGGTGCAGTGTGTTGATGGAGGATTTAGCTGTTGGTGTTTTCACAATGTCTTTAAGCAGTGCAGCTTTTGGTGACTACTGTAGTAGGCTGCAGTGGAGTGTAGGAAAGCAAGCTCATGTGAAGGAATGGGGATCGAGTGGCATTCGACAAGGCGAATCTAAGTGTGCGTGCAATTGAATGGCACAGGGTTTGCACCTGCATTTCTCCTGTTAGTGTAATAATTTTTCTGGAATATACAATTGACCATACTATATTTTAATATTTATACCCTGGAGGATTGGACGGCTCAGAGATCCTTTAATTTCGATGATTTGATATCGATCAACTGGGGTAATATATAAGGTCGTTTTCTATCCGTTTTAAAAATGGTCTGTAAGAATTGACGGCTTTTTTAGATATGTGCGTGTGGGCTAATTGAAAATATATATGTCTAGTTTTAAAACATCTCATCAGTATAAGGGAGACCAACAATCACTAAGGGATGTTTGGTTCTATAACTAAAGTTTAGTCTGTGTCATATCGTATGTTTAGACATCAATTTAAAGAACTAAACTTGAACTGATTATAAAAATAATTGCAGAATCGAAGGATTATTCGTGAGACAAATTTATTAAACCTAATTAATCAATGATTAGCAAATATTTATTGTGGCATCACATTATCAAATCATGGCGTAATTAGGCTCATTTGATTCGTCCCGCGAATAATACACCAATTATGATGAGTTTTGTAAATAGTCTACATTTAATACTTTAAAATAATATCTAAACATTCGATGTGTCGGGACTAAATTTTGGACTAAAGGAAACAAACACCCCCTAATAGTGATATTATATACATATATACACACACATATATCTACTCCTGCAGAGATGGGAGCAAGATTTGGAAAATGAGTATTCAAAATTCTAAAAGGCAATTTTTTTGACAACCTAAATTATAGTTTTATAATATAGAATTAAGCGGAAGCATTATTGATTAATAAAATTAATCATAACTTGAAATTGTCCAAGTACTAATGATCAACATATTGGCAGCATCATTGATTAATGAAACTAATCGGCAACATGTGAAATAAATAGAGGATAAAACAGACAATTGGTAACAAATATTACAACTTACCAGCTACATCCTACAAGACAACTTTTTGATTCTTAATTCTTTAAAAATGAGTGAGGATAAGGAAGAATTCCCTTTTAATCAATGTGACCAAATAACCATTCAAATATTTATGTTCCATCTTACTTCTTTTCTTGTTTTTTTATCAAATTTATTATAGAAAAGATCATCTCAGATACCAGTAGTTACAACAGGAAGAAGAAGCACCAATTTAAGAAGTTTATAAACAATTTAATACCAATGAATCTTTTCTTGTTTAACTAGCATCATAGAGAACTCCGCTAGACTTCTCAAATTTTTGAAGTTTTCATAATTTCTTACATCATTGATATAGTGGTGCAGCTGAAAATGATTCTGATTCATTTCTTCAAATGAAAAGTCATGTGGATCGAACCCAACAAGCTTTCTCAACATTAAAAGCAGAAAATAAAGTTAGTTTTTGTTTTGTTTGATTGAATTTCTTTGTATTTTTTGATATATATACATAGGATACACTATATATATTTGAAAAAAACAATGGGTATTCAATTGCATACCCTTGAATCAACATAGGCCCGCCACTACACTGATGTACAATTAGTACCAAGTAAACAATTTTTGTCTAACACGACGGCGACAAAATTAACCCTCCAGTTAGAAGAAGCTGATGAACTTTTGCAAGACATCATGTTGAGTCGTTGGCATATACACTGTCTAGGAGTAATATGCCACCATATCCAATTGATCATCATGACTGTGTTTATAGTCAAACATGGTATGTGCCATTTTTTTTGTAAAGATGGTGATGAACATTTGCAAGACATGTTGTTCTTACTCGTGCATGCTATATCGGGTAATAACATACACAACTACAAAAAACCCTATTAGTGACTAGCAAGTCTCTTGTCACTCTTATCACATCCATCAATGATATAACATCATTAGTGACGGGTCGTAATATCACCCATCACTAAAGATCCCTTTAGTGATGGTTGATTATTATCACTTGTCACTAATATTATGGTTATTTTGAAAAAAAATACTTTTTTGGCTACATCCTGAATCAAAGCACATCCATCATTACATTCAAAAGCACACCACAGATAATTCATCATAGAATGAACACATAAGATTTATAACCAAATTAATATCACATATATTAACTTCAAACATGTTATCTCAAAGATACAAGGTGACAATACTTTTCGCAATACTGCCTTGAAAAGTATTATAAAAAATAAAATTTAAAGAAAGATAGTTAGATAAGACTAAATTTATACATGATCTAGTTAACAACCGACATCTATAAATAACTTATCGCTGACTTCTTATTAATGATCGTGTTATTTATTATGTAGACATATAAGTGTATAACTGAGTCTCAGAATATAAACCTATCGAGATGTATTGGAGGAGAGCCTTCTTTGCTGGAGTTACATCTATTGGAATGCTATTGTTGGGGGAAAATATCTCATCTTCGGGGTTATTGCCGAAGCAGCATAAAGACAGTCAACCAGTTCGAAGATTGTCCGAAGACCATCTTCGAAGATGCCCAGAACCTCGTTCGAAGCCCGAAGACAGGCACTAGTTCGAAGTATGTCTTCGAACCAAAGCCCTTCAGGATCTTTTCTGCCAGCTAAGATGGAAGACTTATCTTCTATCCTATTAGATTAGTCTTTTACCATTTTAGCCCTATTAAGGAAACCGAATAGTTTCCCTAATGTCGGTTGTAATAGAGGGGTAAATAGGTCTTTTCCTTAATGTTTAGGCCTATAAATACCCCCCATTTCACCCTGTAATAGGGACCGATTACAAGTAATTCAATACATACTTTCGAACTATTCTAAGCTATTATCCTTTCGGAGGCTTAGAACAGTTTGCTTCGCAAACACTTCGTTTGTTAGTTTCTTTTCTACAGAAACCTGTTAGCGTAATCTTTTACGCCAACAGTTGGCGCCGTCCGTGGGGAACCTAGTCCAAAAAACTTCGTTCTCTACCAACTTCTTACATCATGCCTCCTAAGCGGAGCGCACCTCGCAATCCCACTCGGAGGTCCTCTCGGATCTCCGGAGAGATACCCTTCGACACAGTCGAAGTCGGAGGGTCTTCGACTATCCCTCCACCTCAAACTCCGCAAGGGGCTTCTATCCCTCGAGGATACGAAACCTCTCCGCCAACCCCTTCCATACTCCAACCGCCCGGAGCCACTCCGCCACCCTCCATTCCGATTCGAACTGATCATACCAGTTCTCAAGACCCGGAAGGTCCTTCCGGAGGAGATGAAGATAGCCTTGGAGACATGGCCACTCAAATGGCCAACCTTCAAGCTGAGGTAGCGAGGTGGCGACAAGAGGCTGCGAACAGGCTTCGCTCTCAAGCCACCCCGGCTATCCCCGAAGTGCCCGAAGATGACGATCTTGGTTATCCCGAAGCCCCGGAGAACGCCTCTTACGACAATGAATCTCCGTTGCATCCTGAGCTGCAGAAGGTTCGCTTCGATCCGAAGTTTAAAACCTCGAAGCTCTGCAAGTATGCCGGAGACGAAGATCCCAGTGAGTTCGCGCGTTCTTATGCCCTAGCGATCGAAGCTAGCGGCGGAGATAGAGAAACTATGGCGAAGTGCTTCCCGTTAGCTCTTCAAGGAGTGGCGTTGAGATGGTTCTGGTCTTTAAGGCCAGGATCAATCAATTCGTGGTCACAGTTGAAGAGGAAGTTTATAAGTAACTTTCAGGGCACCTTCGTGCCCCCCATGTCAACAGGAAGCCTTTTCCAAGTGAAACAGCTCCCCGGAGAAACATTGAGGCAATACTTCAAGCGCTTCGTTCACACGAAGTCGCAAATTCGGGGGCTGTCCACATCCTCGGTGGTTGATGCGGCTCGGGAAGGCGTCAGTCATAAAGGCCTTCTGGATAAACTGCATCGGAAGAGCATCACCACAGTATCACAGCTGATGTCATACTTCGAGGAGTATGCGAGGTCAGAGGAAGGATGGCTTCGGAGGACTGCTGCTGCTTCAACGGTATTGCAAGAAGTTAAAACAGAGGTGAAGACTTCGGTACAGCCGCAAGAACCAGTCTTCGAAGCGCAGCATGATCGAAGAAGAGGGCAAAAGCACCCTCGCTCTGAAGTCTTGAACATTGCACCCCCACAGAAGTTTGTACCAAGAGCTCCACAGTCTGTGGGAAACAAGTCCAGCGGCTGGAGGCCGCCAGGGAAAACGGCTGGCAAGGGCCAGACCCTTTTTTGTTGTATTCATGGAGAGAATCGAAGCCATGCAACTGACACTTGCAAGGCTATCCTTACCCTAAGGGGAGAATACTTGGAAAGAACTTCGGGTCGAGGCAGTACCGACCGAAGTCCAGCAGCAGCGCGCCCAGACCCAGTCCAGGCTGTGGCGCGGATAGAAAATTTTGATGCTGCAAGGCACCCTCCGGTGGCCAATGTTATGCCACCTCCGAAGCAAGAGGAAGGGCAAGATAGAGGAAAGAGAGTAGTTCTCCCTATCTCCGGAGGAGGTACCCTCGGAAGCATGTCCAAAAGACAGCGAAGAGAGTACGTTCGGGAAGTAGGTCATATTGGGACTTCGTCATCTGCAGCTGCAATGCCGGAGTGGTCTCATGTTCCAATATCTTTCTCTGCGGAGGATGCAGCTGGTATTAAGTTCCCGCATGCAGATCCATTGGTTATTACTGCTGATATTGCAGGAACTGAAGTCCGAAGGGTGCTAATTGACGGAGGTAGTTCAGCAGATATTATCTTTGTGCAAGCCTTCGATCAGTTATGCATTTCCCGGAAGCATCTCCTCCCAGCGGCTCGTCCTCTGCAAGGCTTCGCAGGACCTCCGCTTGATGCACTTGGCCAGATAGGCTTGGAAGTAACCTTCGGAGAAGGTTTACTAGCCCGAACTGAAGAAGTTATCTTTGATGTGGTAGATGCCCCGTATGCTTATAATGTCATCTTCGGACGGGGCATGTTGAATCAGTTCGGAGCTGTGGCGCATCACAACTACTTGTGCATGAAGATGCCCACGCAAGCAGGAGTCCTAACAATCTTCGGAGATCAAGCCATGGCTCGGAGGGCAGAATATGGTCACGGTCCTCCTCTTGATCCGAGGCAAGTGAATAGTGTCCAAGATAATGAAGAAATTTTTTCAGCCTCCTCCGAAGCTTCGAAGAAGTCATTTCCGAGACCAAGTCCCGAAGGAGAGATTGCAACGAAGATCATTGTTAAAGATGGTAAAGAATACACTTTTCAATTTGGTAAAGATTTACCTCCTGAAGTTGCAACTTCCTTGGAAAAGGTCGTAGAAGAAAATTTGGATGTCTTCGCTTGGTCTGACGAAGATATCACCGGAGTCGATCGGGATATTATTGAGCACAGTTTGCTTGTAAACCCGAAGGCCCGGCCTGTTCGACAAGGGCTCCGGAAGATGTCCGCAGAGAGAGCTGCTCTAGCTAAGGACGAAGTTGAAAAACTGTTGAAGGCTGGGATTATCAGAGAAGTGGCCCATACAGAATGGTTAGCCAACCCAGTCTTCGTCAGGAAAAAGTCTTCTGGGAAGTGGCGCATGTGCATTGATTTCACATCTCTGAATAAAGCGTGCCCACGTGACCCCTACCCCATGCCCCGAATTGATCAACTAGTTGACTCCACTGCAGGTTCGGAGTTGCTAAGCTTCCTTGACGCGTATTCTGGTTATCATCAAATATGGTTGAAGCGCGAAGATGAAATCAAGACGAGCTTTGTAACTCCTTCGGGAGTCTTTTGCTATGTAAGAATGCCCTTCGGCCTAAGAAATGCCGGGGCTACTTTTTCAAGATTAGTTGCTAAGGCTCTAGGTCATCAACTAGGCCGCAATGTGGAGGCCTATATGGATGATATTGTAATAAAGAGTGCTTTAAAGCACCAACATAGCCTAGACTTAGCAGAAACATTCAATAGCCTTCGGGCATATGGGATCCGTCTTAACCCCGAAAAATGTATATTCGGAGCTAAGGCTGGAAAGTTGTTAGGGTACTTAGTTTCAAGCAGGGGAATTGAAGCTAGCCCTACTCAAATAACTGCGCTGCAGAAGATGGCTCCTCCGGAGAATTTAAAGCAAGTGCAAAAGCTGACTGGACGTCTGGCCGCACTTAGCAGGTTTTTATCAAGATCTGCGGAGAGGAGCTTGCCAATTTTTAAAGCTTTGAAAGGGTCCGAAGATTTTGCATGGACACCGGAGTGTCAGAAAAGCTTCGAAGATATTAAAGATTATCTCAGCAATCTTGCTACACTCACGGTGCCTGTTGCGGACGAAACCCTACTTCCGTATCTTGCAGCTACATGTTCAGCTGTCAGCGCAGTCCTTGTCAGAGAAGTGGATATCAATGGGAAGTTGGTCCAAAATCCTGTCTATTTTGTATCCGAAGCATTGTCAGGAGCGAAGACAAGATACTCCGAACTTGAAAAGTTCATTTATGCTCTGATAATGGCTTCGAGGAAGCTAAGGCATTATTTTTTGGCTCATAATGTAATTGTACCAACTTCGTATCCTTTAGGAGATATGCTCCGAAGCAAAGATTCCACTGGAAGGATTGGAAAGTGGGCAGTAGAGCTAGCACCCTTCGGCATATCTTTCCTGGCAAGGACAGCTATTAAATCCCAAGTCCTAGCAGACTTCGTAGCAGAGTGGACTCCACCTGCGAAGTTAACTCCGGAGAAATCAGATGACGGAGTTTGGATTATTTACTCCGATGGAGCTTTCCAAGCATCTGGAGCAGGCATTGGGGCAGTATTGATTTCACCATCAGGGCAAAGAGCAATGTACTCCGCAAGACTCAACTTTAAGTCTACCAATAATATAGCGGAGTATGAAGGAATTTTATTGGGACTCCGGAAAGCACGTGCTCTAGGGGCTACAAGAATAATTATAAAGACAGATTCTCAGATAGTAGCAGGGCACGTAGACAAAAGTTTTCAAGTCCGACATCCACAGCTTGCAAAGTACTTAGAAGAAATCCGCAAGATCGAAGCACATTTCAAGGGTATTTCCATTCGGAGTATACCAAGAGCTGAAAACGTGCAAGCGGACATTTTAGCGAAGGCTGCAGCCGGAGCTGTGGATGTGCCTGACGAAGCTTTCTATGAGGAGCTCAATGTACCTTCGGTGCCACAAATTGCCTCTGCGGAGATTCTTTGCATTCCTAGTGCAGATTGGAAAGATTCGATCATAGAACTCTTGCAAGGAGGAACAAATTTGCCCGAAGAGCCCCAATTGTCAAGATTAAAGCTCAGAGCAAGAAACTATCAGTTAATAAACGGTATATTATACAAGGCCGGAGTATGTTCCCCTCTACTCCGATGTATATCTCAAGCCGAAGGCCAAGAAATTCTTAGAGAAATTCACGAAGGCCTTTGTGGAAGCCATTTAGCCCCTAGAGCTCTGGCAGGAAAAACACTTCGCCAGGGGCTTTATTGGCCCACAATAACAGCTGATGCGGAGAGCTTGGTCCGCACTTGTCAAGGATGCCAGTGGATGGGTCGACGGAGTCATCGCCCACCAACAGCTCTTCAAGTCATTGCTCCGGTATGGCCTATGGCCAGATGGGGTATGGATCTAATTGGTCCCTTTCCGTTAGCAAAGGGAAATCTGAAGTTCGCAGTGGTAGCTATTGAATATTTTTCTAAGTGGGTAGAAGCAGAGCCCTTAACAGCTATCACTTCGAACAATGTACAGAAATTCTTCTGGAAGAACATTATTTGCCGGTTCGGAGTGCCTAGATATCTCACAGTTGATAATGGAACACAGTTCGACGCAGAACCCTTCAGGAAGTTTTGCGAAGACCTAGGCATCCAACTATGTTTTGCTGCAGTGAGACATCCTCAGTCGAATGGAGCCGTAGAGCGAGCCAATGGAAATATTTTATCAGGGCTAAATCGAAGAATAGTAGGATTATCAAAGGGACTGTGGACCGAAGAGCTTCCGAAGATTCTGTGGTCCATTCGGACTACACAAACAAGGTCCACAGGTTTTACTCCGTTCAGACTACTATTCGGAGATGAAGCTATGACTCCAACGGAGCTCAAAGGGGGGTCATTTCGCAGCACCGAACCGGACATCGAAGAAGAAAGACAAGCTTCGTTAGATTTGTCAGAAGAAACAAGACTTCGGGCTGTAGCTAATTTATCAAAGTATCATCAGCAGACGAAGACTTGGTATGACCCGAAGGTTAAGCTCAGCGAGTTAAGACCGGGTCATCTTGTTCTACGAAGCATTATAGCACCAGGGAAGTTAGGCAATAAATGGGAAGGTCCATATCTAATTGTCCGCTCCGGACGCCCTGGTTCATTTAAATTAGCTAATTTAGAAGGTGAAGAGTTAGCACACACTTGACATGCGGAGCACCTAAAGCGATACTTCGCATAAGGGCTCCTTGTAATTCGCTTGTAATCACCTCTAAATTAATAAAGCATACACCCTGATAGGGGCCTTCCCCTCATACACTCCCAGCTTCCCGAGCGGACGCGCTGGAACCGTGGGGTCGACTGAGAGGGAAGTGTCATTAAGCTGGGCTGTATTTCCGGACTTCGTACCTATAAAGTCGAAGCCTCCGGTGTGGTGGCTGAAATCCATCCGGAGCCCAAGTCACGGCTTGTAGGCATCCGTAAAAGAGCCAATACCACATTCTACGGAGTCCAAGCCATTGGCTGGTAGACTTCCGTAAAAAGAGCCGAAGGTGGCCAAAATCTGCGGAGTCCAAGCTGCAGCTTGCAGACATCCGTAAAAAGAGCCGAAGGTGGCCAAATTCTGCGAAGTCCAAGCCATTGGCTGGTAGACTTCTGCAAAAGTAGTCGAAGGTGGCTACAATTCTACGGAGTCCAAGCCATTGGCTGGTAGACTTCCGTAAAAAGAGCCGAAGGTGGCCAAATTCTACGAAGTCCAAGCCATTGGCTGGTAGACTTCTGCAAAAATAGCCGAAGGTGGCTAAAGCAAAACAGCATTTGAGTCATGAGCTTCGAATGTCTGTTCATATAAGTCCAAAGTGACAAATTTCTTAAGACACTAAAGTGTCCTGAAAGTTATCTCAATTGATTTCTTTCGTTAAACAAAGGTACCAAGTTACCATTCTTCTGACTACAAAAAGTCGAAGGCATTTCATAAGATTTCAAAAGATCTTTAAATGACAGAGGGGCTCCGAACCCCCAAAAAATTGTACTCCGAAGTTTTTCTTTGTGCATAACCATCTTTGAATACAGTTCGAAGTTGCTTATACCCAAAGAGGGGCTAGTAAATATGGAGACAATTTTAAATCGGCATTCATTATTAAAACAAATGTGTTTACAGATTACATTATGAAAAATTGGTATCTATACCAAGAAGGAATCGGAGACCTCTTCGGTCCCGAGAGCTAGGGGTGGAACGACTAGTTCCAACATCGGAAGTTCTAAGAACTTTACGTTTAACTCTCTTCCTCCCCTTCGAAGCTCTAAAATCCCTCTGCTCTTGTTGAAGCTCGGCCCAAGTTCGAAGCCGCTCAGGGCTTCTTTCCCTGCTTCTAAGATCTTCAGATCTCTTATTTTGGGCTTCACCTTCGTCCTCGGACCAATTAGTGTCTTCAGAAGACGAGGTGTTTGCGTCAATCTCTTTATTTTCCTCTTTAATATAAGACAATACGTCTTTGATTACTTCGGGCGCAATAACGCCGGAGTCATCTCGAGGAATAAGAAATCGAGGACGCTTATAACTCTTTAGAAGTTCGAAGGTGTTCCACAGTGAGCGAAGTTCGCTGTTAAGCTCTAACACTTCGATATCTTCCATAAGAGGTAAAGCCTAAAAATATGACAAACAAGACTTTCATTGATAAATGTTTACAAGCATCAGCTTTACATAATCAAAAAATCCTAAGTAATTCCTAAACCTGCGGGTTCGGAGGAGGTTGACTGCTCGAAGCTTGACTCCGAACTTGCTTCTGGCGTTGGCCTTCATCAATCCAAGCCTTGATCGCAGAACGACCTTCGGCTCTCCACGAAGTTTGGAAGGCTCGCCAAGCAGCAGCCACGCCTTCGGAAGGAGTCAAAAGTCTCGCGTCGTCGAAGATGATGGAGCCCTCTGCGCTCGGAGTAATCATTCGGCCCAAATCCTCATAGTAACGAAGTAATCCAAGGGCAGACACTTGTTCGGAGAGTTCTCCATAACGCATGCCTGCCGTCTTCATTTGCTTCGCTGCTCCTTGGATCCTCTTTAACCGGCGCAGCAGAGTCACATTATCATCCGAAGGTAGTGATCCCGTAGTACCGAAATACTCCAAGACACCTAGCATCTGCTCGATGACCTCCGAAGCCACCTTCTCAGACTTGAGTTTTTCCGCAATAAGTGCATCCTTGGCCGAAGTCGTTTCTGCTAAAACTCCGGAGATTCTAGCATTCTCCGTAGTCAACGTATTCTTTTGAGTCCGGAGTTGGCCAGCCTCTTCCTGAAGTCTTACAAGTTCGGACCCCTTAGCAGCATCCTCCGTCCGCAGTCTTTCAATCTCCGCTCGAAGCACAATTCTTTCTGCTTCGAGCTCTTTCTTCGCAGCCTCCAAGCTTTGCCTAGCCCTTCGCTCTGCTAGTATTACATTATCCATCTGAGCTACTCGACCTTCAGAGAAGTTAAAATTTCTTTGAAGAGCTTCGTTCTCTTCCCGAAGTTGAGCAATTTCATTTTCGCTCGATAAAGCCGCAGCGCGGGCTAAGACTGCTTGCTAAGAAAAAAGAAAAACTGAAATAAGAAATTATTCATATATAATTTGCTATTTGATTCGAAGATGCTTTATACCTGATAAGCTGCTCTTTCCACAGCAAGGTTAAGCTCCGAACCCTTTGCTCTGCTTAAAAGGGCTACCAGTTCTGTTTCCCCGACTTTGCGACTGGCTTGACCCAAAGGTTTAACCAAAGTCCCAAGTCCGGTTTTCTCCTCCAAAAAAGGAGTTATGAGAGGAAGCATTACTGAAGCCTTCTGGTCAGCTCTGCTTAGCGAAGGTTCAGAGAGTTCTTCCGAGGCCCTTGGAACTTCTGAAGATGGCCCCCCCTCAGTCGATTCACTTTCATCTGTTGACTCAGATGAAGTCGATCCTTGAGTAGGGAGAGGCTCTATGTGTCTTGTTGGGGGAAAATATCTCATCTTCGGGGTTATTGCCCAAGCAGCATGAAGACAGCCAACCAGTTCGAAGATTGTCCGAAGGCCATCTTCGAAGGTGCTTGGAACCTGGTTCGAAGCCCGAAGGCAGGCATTGGTTCGAAGTATGTCTTCGAACCAAAGCCCTTCAGGATCTTTTCTGCCAGCTAAGATGGAAGACTTATCTTCTATCCTATTAGATTAGTCTTTTACCATTTTAGCCCTATTAAGGAAACCAAATAGTTTCCTTAATGTCAGTTGTAATAGAGGGGTAAATAGGTCTTTTCCTTAATGTTTGGGCCTATAAATACCCCCCATTTCACCCTGTAATAGGGACCGATTACAAGTGAATCAATACACACTTTCGAACTATTCTAAGTTATTATCCTTTCGGAGGCTTAGAACAGTTTGCTTCGCAAACACTTCGTTTGTTAGTTTCTTTTCTACAGAAACCTGTTAGCTTAATCTTTTACGCCAACAGTTGGCGCCGTCCGTGGGGAACCTAGTCCAAAAAACTTCGTTCTCTACCAACTTCTTGCATCATGCCTCCTAAGCGGAGCGCACCTCGCAATCCCACTCGGAGGTCCTCTCGGATCTCCGGAGAGATACCCTTCGACACAGTCGAAGTCGGAGGGTCTTCGACTATCCCTCCACCTCAAACTCCGCAAGGGGCTTCTATCCCTCGAGGATACGAAACCTCTCCACCAACTCCTTCCACACTCCGACCACCCGGAGCCACTCTGCCACCCTCCATTCCGATTCGAACTGATCATACCAGTTCTCAAGACCCGGAAGGTCCTTCCGGAGGAGATGAAGATAGGCTTGGAGACATGGCCATTCAAATGGCCAATCTTCACACTGAGGTAGCAAGGTGGCGACAGGAGGCTGCGAACAGGCTTCGCCCTCAAGCCACCCCGGCTATCCCCGAAGTACACGAAGACGACGATCTTGATTATCCCGAAGCCCCGGAGAACGCCTCTTACGACGATGAATCTCCATTGCATCCTGAGCTTCAGAAGATTCGCTTCAATCCGAAGTTTAAAACTTCGAAGCTCTGCAAGTATGCTGGAGACGAAGATCCCAGTGAGTTTGTGCGTTCTTATGCCCTAGCGATTGAGGCTAGCGGCGGAGACAGAGAGACTATGGCGAAGTGCTTCCCGTTAGCTCTTCAAGGAGTGGCGTTGCGATGGTTCTGGTCTTTAAAGCCAGGATCAATCATTTCTTGGTCACAGTTAAAGAGGAAGTTCATAAGTAACTTTCAGGGCACCTTCGTGCCCCCCATGTCGACAGGAAGCCTTTTCCAAGTGAAACAGCTCCCCGGAGAAACATTGAGGCAGTACTTCAAGCGCTTCGCTCACACGAAGTCGCAAATTCGGGGGCTGTCCACATCTTCGGTGGTTGATGCGGCTCGGGAAGGCGTCAGTCATAAAGGCCTTCTGGATAAATTGCATCGGAAGAGCATCACCACAGTATCACAGTTGATGTCGTACTTCGAGGAGTACTCGAAGTCGGAAGAAGGTTGGCTTCGGAGGACTACTGCTACTTCGACAGTGTTGACAGAAGTTAAAGCAGAGGTGAAGACTTCGGCTCAACCACAAGAACCAGTCTCCGAAGTACAACATGATAGAAGAAGAGGGCAAAAGCACCCTCGTTCTGAGGTCTTAAACATTGCACCCCCACAGAAGTTTGCACCAAGAGCTCCACAGTCTGCGGGGAACAAGTCCAGCGGCTGGAGGCCGCCAGGGAAAACGGCTGGCGAGGGCCAGACCCTTTTTTGCTGTATTCATGGAGAGAATCGAAGCCATGCAACTGATACCTGCAAGGCTATTCTTACCCTTCGGGGAGAATACTTGGAGAGAACTTCGGGTCGAGGTAGTACCGACCGAAGTCCAGCAGCAGCAGTGCGCTCGGAGCCGGTCCAGGCTGTGGCGCGGATAGAAAATTTAGATGCTGCAAGGCATCCTCCGGTGGCCAATGTTATGCCACCTCCGAAGCAAGAAGAAGGGCAAGATAGAGGGAAGAGAGTAGTTCTCCCTATCTCCGGAGGAGGTACCCTCGGAAGCATGTCCAAGAGGCAGCGAAGAGAGTACGTTCGAGAAGTAGGCCACATTGGGACTTCGTCATCTGCAGCTGCAATGCCGGAGTGGTCTCATGTTCCAATATCTTTCTCTGCGGAGGATGCAGCTGGTATCAAGTTCCCGCATGCAGATCCATTGGTTATTACCGCTGATATTGCAGGAACAGAAGTCCGAAGAGTGCTAATTGACGGAGGTAGCTCGGCAGATATCATATTTGTGCAAGCCTTCGATCAGTTATGCATTTCCCGGAAGCATCTCCTCCCAGCGGCTCGTCCTCTGCAAGGCTTTGCAGGACCTCCGCTAGATGCACTTGGCCAGATAGGCCTGGAAGTAACCTTCGGAAAAGGTTTACTAGCCCGAACTGAGGAAGTTATATTTGATGTGGTAGATGCCCCGTATGCTTATAATGTTATCTTCGGCCGAGGCATGTTGAATCAGTTCGGAGCAGTGGCGCATCACAACTACTTGTGCATGAAGATGCCCACACAGTTAGGAGTTCTGACAATCTTCGGAGATCAAGCCATAGCCCGGAGAGCAGAATATGGTCATGGACCTCCTCTTGATCCGAGGCAAGTAAACAATGTCCAAGATAATGGAGAAATTTTTTCAGCCTCCTCCGAAGCAAAGATTCCACTGGAAGAATTGGAAAGAGGGCAGTAGAACTAGCACCCTTCGGCATATCTTTCCTGGCAAGGACAGCTATCAAATCCCAAGTCCTAGCAGACTTCGTAGCAGAGTGGACTCCACCTGCGAAGTTGACTCCGGAGAAATCAGATGACGGAGTCTGGACTATTTACTCCGATGGGGCTTTCCAAGCATCCGGAGCAGGTATTGGGACAGTATTAATTTCTCCGTCAGGTCAAAGAGCAATGTACTCCGCAAGACTCAACTTTAAGTCTACCAATAATATAGCGGAGTACGAAGGAATATTATTGGGACTCCGGAAAGCACGTGCTCTAGGGGCTACAAGAATAATTATAAAAACAGATTCTCAGATAGTAGC
Organism: Zizania palustris; assembly: GCA_019279435.1. Taxonomy (NCBI): domain Eukaryota; kingdom Viridiplantae; phylum Streptophyta; class Magnoliopsida; order Poales; family Poaceae; genus Zizania; species Zizania palustris. The sequence continues at coordinate 54,236,636 of JAAALK010000081.1, forward strand.
AGGGCACGTAGACAAAGTTTTCAAGTCCGACATCCACAGCTTGCAAAGTACTTAGAAGAAATTCGCAAGATCGAAGCACATTTCAAGGGTATTTCCATTCGGAGTATACCAAGAGCTGAAAACGTGCAAGCGGACATTTTAGCGAAGGCTGCTGCCGGAGCTGTGGATGTGCCTGACGAAGCTTTCTATGAGGAGCTCAATATACCTTCGGTGCCACAAGTCGCTTCTGCAGAGATTCTCTGCATTCCTAGTGCAGATTGGAAAGATTCAATCATAGAACTCTTGCAAGGAGGAATGAATTTGCCCGAAGAGCCCCAATTGTCAAGATTAAAGCTCAGAGCAAGAAACTATCAGTTAATCAACGGTATATTATACAAGGCCGGAGTATGTTCCCCTCTACTCCGATGTATATCTCAAGCCGAAGGCCAAGAAATTCTTCGAGAAATTCACGAAGGCCTTTGTGGAAGTCATTTAGCCCCTAGAGCTCTGGCAGGAAAAACACTTCGCCAGGGGCTTTATTGGCCCACAATAACAGCTGATGCGGAGAGCTTGGTCCGCACTTGTCAAGGATGCCAGTGGATGGGTCGACGGAGTCATCGCCCGCCAACAGCTCTTCAAGTATCATCAGCAGACGAAGACTTGGTATGACCCGAAGGTTAAGCTCAGCGAGTTAAGGCCGGGTCATCTTGTTCTACGAAGCATCATAGCACCAAGGAAGTTAGGCAATAAATGGGAAGGTCCATATCTAATCGTCCGCTCGGGGCGCCCTGGTTCATTTAAATTAGCTAATTTAGAAGGTGAAGAGTTAGCACACACTTGGCATGCGGAGCACCTAAAGCGATACTTCGCATAAGGGCCCCTTGTAATCTGCTTGTAATCACCTCTAAATTAATAAAACATACACCAGTGGTTTGCCCTTCCCCTTGACACTCCTAGTTTCCCGAGCGGACGCGCTGGGACGGAAGTCGATCGAGAGGGAAGTGTCATCAAGCTGGCTGTATTTCCGGACTTCGTACCCATAAAGTCGAAGCCTCCGGCGTGGTGGCTGAAATACATCCGGAGCCCAAGCTGATACCTTGTAGGCATCCGTAAAAGAGCCAATACCACATTCTACGGAGTCCAAGCTTCGGCTGGTAGACTTCCGTAAAAAGAGCCGAAGGTGGCCAAAATCTGCGGAGTCCAAGCTGCAGCTTGCAGACTTCCGTAAAAAGAGCCGAAGGTGGCCAAATTCTGCGAAGTCCAAGCTCCGACTGGTAGACTTCTGCAAAAAAGAGCCCAAGTGGCCAAATTCTGCGAAGTCCAAGCTCCGGCTGGTAGACTTCTGCAAAAAAGAGCCCAAGTGGCCAAATTCTGCGAAGTCCAAGCTCCGGCTGGTAGACTTCTGCAAAAATAGCCGAAGGTGGCTACAATTTCTACGAAGTCCAAGCTCCGGCTGGTAGACTTCTGCAAAAATAGCCGAAGGTGGCTACAATTTCTACGAAGTCCAAGATCCGGCTGGCAGACTTCTGCAAAAACAGCCGAAGGTGGCTAAAGCAAAACAGCATTTAAGCCATGAGCTTCGAATGACTGTTCATATGCGTCCAAAGTGACAAATTTTTTAAGGCACTAAAGTGTCCTGGGAGTTATCTCAATTGATTTCTTTCATGAAATAAACAAAGGTACCAAGTTACCATTCTTCTGACTACAAATAGTCGAAGACATCTCATAAAGATTTCAAAAGATCTTTAAAATGACAGAGGGGCTCCGAACCCCCAAAAAATTGTACTCCGAAGTTTTTCTTTGCACATAACCATCTTCGAATATAGTTCGAAGTTGCTTATACCCAAAGAGGGGCTAGTAAATATGGAGACAATTTTAAATCGGCATTCATTATTGAAACATATGTGTTTACAGATTACATTATGAAAAATTGGTATCTATACCAAGAAGGAATCGGAGACCTCTTCGGTTCCGAGAGCTAGGGGTGGAACGACTAGTTCCAACATCGGAAGTTCTAAGAACTTTACGTTTAACTCTCTTCCTCCCCTTCGAAGCTCTAAAATCCTTCTGTTCTTGTTGAAGCTCGGCCCAAGTTCGAAGCCGCTCGGGGCTTCTCTCCCAGCTTCTAAGATCTTCAGATCTTTTATTTTGGGCTTCACCTTCGTCTTCGGACCAATTAGTGTCTTCAGAAGACGAGGTGTTTGCGTCAATCTCTTTATCTTCCTCTTTAATATAAGACAATATGTCTTTGGTTACTTCGGGCGCAATAACGCCGGAGTCATCTCGAGGAATAAGAAATCGAGGACGCTTATAACTCTTTAGAAGTTCGAAGGTGTTCCACAATGAGCGAAGTTCGCTGTTAAGCTCTAACACTTCGATATCTTCCATAAGAGGCAAAACCTAAAAATATGACAAACAAGACTTTCATTGATAAATATTTACAAGCATCAGCTTTACATAATCAAAAAATCCTAAATAATCCTAAACCTGCGGGTTAGGAGGAGGCTGACTGCTCGAAGCTTGACTTCGAACTTGCTTTTGGCGTTGGCCTTCATCAATCCAAGCCTTGATCGCAGATCGACCTTCGGCTCTCCACGAGGTTTGAAAGGCTCGCCAAGCAGTAGCCACGCCTTCGGAAGGGGTCAGAAGTCTTGCGTCGTCGAAGATGATGGAGCCCTCTACGCTCGGAGTAATTATTCGACCCAAATCCTCATAGTAACGAAGTAATCCAAGGGCAGACACTTGTCCGGAGAGTTCTCCATAACGCATGCCTGCCGTCTTCATTTGCTTCGCTGCTCCTTGGATCCTCTTTAACCGGCGCAGCAGAGTCACATTGTCATCCGAAGGTAGTGATCCAGTAGTACCGAAGTACTCCAAGACACCTAACATCTGTTCGATGACCTCCGAAGCCACCTTCTCAGACTTAAGCCTTTCTTCAATAAGCACATCTTTGGCCGAAGTCGTTTCTGCTAAAACTCCGGAGATTCTAGCATTCTCCGTAGTCAAAGCATTCTTTTGAGTTCGGAGTTGGCCAGCCTCTTCTTGTAGCCTTACAAGTTCGGACCCCTTCGCAGCATCCTCCGTCCGCAGTCTTTCAATCTCCGCTCGAAGCACAATTCTTTCTGCTTCGAGCTCTTTCTTCGCAGCCTCCAAGCTTTGCCTAGCCCTTCGCTCTGCTAGTATTACATTGTCCATTTGAGCTACTCGACCTTCGGAGAAGTTAAAATTTCTTTGAAGAGCTTCGTTTTCTTCCCGAAGTTGAGCAATTTCGTTTTCGTTCGATAAAGCCGCAGCGCGGGCTAAGACTGCTTGCTAAGAAAAAAGAAAAAATGAAATAAGAAATTATTCATATATAATTTGCTATTTGGTTCGAAGATGTTTTATACCTGATAAGCTGCTCTTTCCACAGCAAGGTTAAGCTCTGAACCCTTCACTCTGCTTAAACGAGCCACCAGTTCTGTTTCCCCGACTTTGCGACTGGCTTCACCTAAAGGTTTAACCAAAGTCCCAAGTCCGGTTTTCTCCTCCAAAAATGGAGTTATGAGAGGAAGCATTACTGAAGCCTTCTGATCAGCTCTGCTTAGCGAAGGTCCGGAGGGTTCTTCCGAGGCCCTTGGAACTTCTGAAGATGGCCCCCCCTCAGTCGATTCACTTTCATCCGTTGACTCAGATGAAGTCGATCCTTGAGCAGGGAGAGGCTCGATGTGTCTTTTTCCTCTTCCAGGCCCCGGTAGAGTAACTCCCGGTTGCGGCCTTGAAGTTGTCGAAGGTCTTTGAATTGTATCTTCGAGGGATACTTCGACAACAGGAGGCTCTGCGAAAACAGAAATATTATACATTGTATAATTTTGCAAAAAATCGATAAAAATTATGCAGAATTTACCTTCGACATTCTCTGGAATATCGAGTACAGGACTGATCGGAGGATCAAAAGTGTAGTCCTCATCCGAATCAGCCGTTAAATCTTGGACTGCAGGAGCATCGTCCTGAAGGGTCCTTGTTACTTCTTCGAGAATCAAAGCCATAGTGACTTCGATTCCACTTTCATCCACAGGAACTCCGGCCTGAGTTGTATCTTCTTGAACTACCGAAGTCATTGGTTGATCAACATTATCTCCAGACTCCGGTACGTTCGCAGGCACTTCGGCCTCATCTACACCCATAGGGGCTTCGAATTGTTCTTCTTGGGTATCCGGAGCTCTTACTTCTTCGATGTTGGTTTGAGGCTCCGGAATACCTGCAGTATCTTCAATGAGAATACTTCGTTGAGTTGCATCTTCATCAATTAATTTTACTAGTAAAATACCTTCATCCTCTTTAGAACCAGAAAGTGAGGTTCTTGAGCTTGAAGGAGCAAGATCCGAAGGTGCGAGATTCTTCGGCTTCCGAGCCACCCTCTTCACCGGAGTTCTTGCTGAACTTGAAGTTCCAGCTTCGGCTTTCCTTTTTTGAGGCCCTTTCTTCAAAGGCGCCCAATCCATCAGAGGGGGAGGAGTGAGTTTCAGCATTCCCCATACTCTGTTAAATCTTTCCCAACTCCCAACCAGCTTAATTCGCCATTCTTTTTCGGTCGGAGTTGGAGCACCCAAGATTTTTTCCGAAGCCCTTATAATCTGTTCTGAAGTAACAGGGGCTGAAGATTCTACAAAATAAATAATTCAAGTCAGTTTTTCTTCGAAGTAAATATGTTTAATGCATGTTGTTTTCGAAGTTACCTGTAGGACTTGAAGTCAAGTTAATTCTGCGAAGACCATCTTCGGAATCATCTTCGAAGATAATAGGCCAGTCAGCCATCAACGGAGGAATTTGAAGACCGATGAACTCTTCGGCCAAGTCTCGCATACTGAGTCTTCGGCTAACTTTTTCAAGCAAGTTCAGACGGGCTTCGAATTGGCCTTCGTCAGGATACACTAAGGCTTCCTTCCGGAACTGAATTTCCTTGAGGGGACCGGCCAGAGGACTACTCACTCCAACTTCGGCATAAAACCACCTCAGAACCCAATCGGTGTACCATCTAGCATTGATGGCTTTAGCAGGGAATCGCAGAGCGTATTCATCTCGAAGCCTAAAATTGATGCTTCCGAAGGCAACCACTACTTTTTCACCTCCGGAGCCTATGAAGGTCTTCGGCTGACAAGTTGCTCTGTGCAATGCTGCGAAGATTTCAGCCCTCCCCTCACAACCTTCGGCTCTCAGAGCCCACTCGAAGATGGCTAATCTAGCTACAGCATTCGGAGACAGCTGGGGGAGGGTTACATGAAACAAGTCGAGGACTTCAGCCAAGAAATCTACAGCAGGGAGGCCCAAGCCTGCTTCGAAAAAAGCTTCGAACACTACGACTTCTCCGGGTCTTGGTGATGGGATTGCTTCTTTCCCTGGTTTTCGAATCATAACTCCCGCACCTATATTTCCTCCTACTGCCATTGCCAGGGACTCTCTTTTGCAGGTTGAAGATCCTAATTCAAAGGATTGGTCCAGATATTTGGTCGATGGAGGGCACAGACCTTGATCATCGGCGATTTGGGGATTTTTTCCCTTTGCCGCCATGGAAGTTGTCGCCTGCATCGAAGACGTCGCCGTCACTGTTGCTGCTGCCGCTGCCGCAGCCGCTTGTTGACGAGCCAAGGTCGAAGGAGGAGCAGAGCCTTTGGTCTTCGCCATCGCAATGACTGGATCGATCTGAGAAAGTGGGGACTAGGACTCTAGAACTCGAAAGCTAGGGCTCAAGAACTCAAAGGGCTCAAAAGGCTTTTGACTGGGAGCAAGCAGTGAAAAGGTAATCGAGTAAGTTCTGGAGTTCTTTATTTATAGTCTAACTTTCCGTTTGTTACCGTTTGGGCTCTGCCTTTTCGCATTCCCGCCTGTTATTTTCCTCCGAAAATAACGCTTCGTATAACTCCGTTAGAAACAGAAACTAACGACTATATTTTCTAAGTCTAAAAAGACTTTCGAACTTCCTGAGTCAGTTCTAAGATAGTTCGAAAAGTAATTACTTTATGACTAATTCGAAGTTCATGTCTTCATGTATTTCGAAGATAAAACAAAAATCAATAACCCCTATGATTGGTTATCTTTTCTTTCCGTATACTGCTCTCCTAACGTTACAGGTCGAACGGAGAAGCGTATTCGAGGGGCTACTGTTGGGGGAAAATATCGCATCTTCGGGGTTATTGCCCAAGCAGCATGAAGACAGCCAACCAGTTCGAAGATTGTCCGAAGGCCATCTTCGAAGGTGCTTGGAACCTGGTTCGAAGCCCGAAGGCAGGCATTGGTTCGAAGTATGTCTTCGAACCAAAGCCCTTCAGGATCTTTTCTGCCAGCTAAGATGGAAGACTTATCTTCTATCCTATTAGATTAGTCTTTTACCATTTTAGCCCTATTAAGGAAACCAAATAGTTTCCTTAATGTCGGTTGTAATAGAGGGGTAAATAGGTCTTTTCCTTAATGTTTGGGCCTATAAATACCCCCCATTTCACCCTGTAATAGGGACCGATTACAAGTGAATCAATACACACTTTCGAACTATTCTAAGTTATTATCCTTTCGGAGGCTTAGAACAGTTTGCTTCGCAAACACTTCGTTTGTTAGTTTCTTTTCTACAGAAACCTGTTAGCGTAATCTTTTACGCCAACATGTCTTTTACCTCTTCCAGGCCCTTGTAAAGTAACCTCCGGCTGTGGCTCCGAAGTTGTCGAAGGCCTTTGAATTGTATCTTCGTGAAGTACTTCGACAACAGGAGGCTCTGAAAAAACAAAAATATTATACATTGTATAATTTTGCAGAAATTGATAAAAATTATGCAAAATTTACCTTCGACATTCTCTGGGAGATCGAGCACCGGACTGATCGGAGGATCAAAAGTGTAGTCCTCATCTGAATCAGTCGTTAAATCTTGGACTGTAGGAGCATCGTCCTGGGGAGTCCTCGTTGCTTCTTCGGGAATCGAAGCCATAGTGACTTCGACCCCACCTTCGTTCACAGGAACTTCGTCCTGAGTTACATCTTCTTGAACTACCGAAGTCCTTGGTTGATCAACATTATCTCCGGACTCCGGTACGTTCGCAGGTACTTCGGCTTGTGCGACCCTTTGAGTTTCATTCTCTTCCATCAGGTGCACAAGCAATCTCCCCGTTTCTTCTTGGGAGTCGGAAACCGAAGCTCTTGAGCTCGAAGGTGCTGGATCTGAAGGCGCGAGGTTCTTTGGCTTCCGAGCCACCTTCTTCACTGGAGTTTTTGCTGAACTCGAAGTTCCAGCCTCGGCTTTCCTTTTCTGGGGTCCTTTCTCCAAAGGCACCCAATCCATCAGAGGGGGCGGAGATAGCTCCAGCATTCCCCATACTCTGTTAAATCTCTCCCAACTCCCGACTAATTTAACTCGCCATTCTTTTTCGGACGGAGTTGGGGCACCCAGAATCTTCTCCGAAGCCCTTACAATTTGCTCTGAAGTAATAGGGGCTGAAGAAGCTAAAAAATAACTCGAGTTAGTCTTTCTTCGAAGTAAATATGTACAATGCATGTTGGTTTCGAAGTTACCTGCAGGGCTCGAAGTATAATTGATCTTGCGAAGACCACCTTCTGAGTCATCCTCGAAGACGATAGGCCAGTTGGCCATCAATGGAGGAATTTGAAGTCCGATGAATTCTTCGGCCAAGTCCTGCATACTTAACCTTCGGCTGATTTTCTGAAGTAAGTTGAGGCGAGCTTCGAGCTGGCCTTCGTCAGGTTGCACTAAGGCCTCCTTCCGGAATTGGATTTCTTTGAGAGGCCCAGCCAGAGGACTGCTTGCTCCAACTTCGGCATAAAACCACCTCAGGACCCAGTCGGTGTACCATCTAGCATTGATGGCCTTAGCAGGGAATTGCAGGGCATATTCGTCTCGAAGCCTAAAATTAATGCTTCCGAAGGCAACCACCACTTTCTCACCTCCGGAGCCTGTGAACGTCTTCGGCTGACAAGTCGCTCTATGAAGTGCAGCGAAGATTTCAGCCCTCCCCTCACAACCTTTGGCTCTCAGCGCCCACTCGAAGATAGCTAATCTAGCTACAGCATTCGGAGATAGCTGGGGGAGGGTTACATGAAACAGGTCAAGTACTTCGGCCAAGAAATCCACAGCAGGGAGGCCCAAGCCTGCTACGAAAAAAGCTTCGAATACCACAACCTCTCCGGGTCTCGGTGATGGAATTGATTCTTTGCCCGGCTTCCGAATCATAACTCCATTGCTAATCTTTCCTCCTGCTGTGATTGCCAAAGACTCTTTCTTGCAGGTAGAAGGCCCTAACTCAAAAGACTGATCCAAGTATTTGGTCGACGGTGGGCACAGACCTTGGTCATCGGCGATTTGGGGATTTCTTCCCCCTGCCGCCATGGATTTTGCCGCCTGCATCGAGGGTGCCGCCGCCAATGTCGCCGCTGCTGCCGCTGCGGCTGCCTGTTGCCGAGCCAAAGCCGAAGGAGGCGCAGATCCCTTGGTCTTCACCATTACGATCGCTCGATTACTTTGAAAAAATGGAGGCTAGGGCTCAAGAACTCAAAGGCTAGGGCTCAAGAACTCAAGGGGCTCACAAAGTTTTTGACTGAGAGAAAGCGGTGAAAAGGTAATCAGGTAAGTTTTGGGCTCTTTATTTATAGCCTAAACGTTTCGCTTGTTACCGTTTGGGCTCTGCCCTTTCGCATTCTCGCCCGTTATTTTCCTTCGGAAATAACGCATCATATAACTTCCGTTAGAAACAGAAACTAACGGCTATTTTTTCTAAGTCTAAAAAGACTTTCGAACTTCCTGAGTCAGTTCTAAGATAGTTCGAAAAGTAATTACCTTACGACTGATTCGAAGTTCATATCTTCATGCATTTCGGAGATAAAATAAAAACCAATAACCCTATGATTGGTTATCTTTTCTTTCCGTATACTGCTCTCCTAACGTTACAGGTCGAACGGAGAAGCGTATTCGAGGGGCTACTGTTGGGGGAAAATATCTCATCTTCGGGGTTATTGCCGAAGCAGCATAAAGACAGTCAACCAGTTCGAAGATTGTCCGAAGACCATCTTCGAAGATGCCCAGAACCTCGTTCGAAGCCCGAAGACAGGCACTAGTTCGAAGTATGTCTTCGAACCAAAGCCCTTCAGGATCTTTTCTGCCAGCTAAGATGGAAGACTTATCTTCTATCCTATTAGATTAGTCTTTTACCATTTTAGCCCTATTAAGGAAACCGAATAGTTTCCCTAATGTCGGTTGTAATAGAGGGGTAAATAGGTCTTTTCCTTAATGTTTAGGCCTATAAATACCCCCCATTTCACCCTGTAATAGGGACCGATTACAAGTAATTCAATACAAACTTTCGAACTATTCTAAGCTATTATCCTTTCGGAGGCTTAGAACAGTTTGCTTCGCAAACACTTCGTTTGTTAGTTTCTTTTCTACAGAAACCTGTTAGCGTAATCTTTTACGCCAACAGCTATAATAACATATGTGGTTTGATTGCTCCATTTGGTCGCTGTCAACCTCCCTAGCTATCTGTTTCCCCTTCTTCTCTATAACATTGTTCGGACTCTTCCCTGATATTATAATGAAACTAATTTAAGCACATAAACAAAACATGCATGTCTAGTAAGTAATGTTAGTTTTATATATATACCATTGTCGTTCTCCTCCACTTTATCATCGTTGGAGTCTTCTTATCACTTATGTTAGTGTAAAATTTGGCCATAAATATCAATGGGGCATGTTCCATTGTTATTACCACATAGTCCCCTTGCGTGAAATCGCCTCTTGGACTAAATTTGGCCCACCTTTTGTAGAGTCATATCCTGCCTCCATAGCTCGCAACCTCGAGCTTACGGATGCACTCATATCTTGTCAATATCTTAAGTGTGTCATCAACACGAATGTTATTGATATCACCAAATCTTTTTGATAAAAACTACAACAATATAATAATATCGCATCAATTTATTAGTTTTATTACCATATAAACAATATATACAATATACAATATATAAACCTAGTGATGACCCCACTAATTAGATGATTGATCTTTATGAGGCAACTATCAAAAACATAAGTTGGTACCATAGGGATCCACCTACTTGCCAGGTCCTAATTCATGTTATATTTGACAACGATGAAAAAACAATAATACTTTCTTAAACATATTAACAAAGAAAAATATTCAAAATTTCACTAAGAAACATATTCACTAAGCATGAATAAAATATAGGAATAATAATATTAGCCCATAATGAGAGATCATTGATGAATAAATAACCTAAATTGTCACACATATCCTCATACTAATAACATCATCTTCATTGAGCAAAAAATGAAATAATTATCCATAGTGCAACAAGGAGGAGGACATTAGGAGGAAGAGGAGGATGGAACCGAAGTGGTGGCGAGTAGTGTCGGCCATGTGCGATGGAAGGTCGGCCACATCCGATGGAAGGATAGTGGAACAAAGGTCACAATGACAGGATGGACGGTGGAACACGGAGCACACGTTGGACTGAATGGACGGCGGAACACGGAGCACATGTTGGACTGAATGGACGGCTAGGACGGAATGGACCATGGTGATGCCGATGAGGAGCTTGATGAAGGCAACGACAGTGGTATGGAAAAGGCTAGAGTTTGGTTTGTGTGAAATGAAAGTGTGTCGATTCACTTCGGGGACCGTTTATTTGTCTAGCCATAGACATCATTAGTGACTGGCAATAGTTTTTGCCAGTCACTAATGATCTAGCCATTAGTGATGGATGGAAACTAATGGAACTATGCCTAAGAGAATTCTAAGGTAACCGGAGGTTTCGATTGAGGGCTATAAGTTCCAGGTTTTAGAGCTTCCATATGTTCGTGTTCGATCATAAGTTTTGGGCCAGTCTTAGTTTCCTTTTTCTAGAGGAACTAGAAGTTCCAGATGTGATCCGAAAGTTTCATGTTCTAGACGAATGGGAAGTTCCTGATGTGACCTAGAATTTCTAGGTCGACATTGATTCGATATAGAAGGTTATTTTGGGAAGTTCTGGATGTGATCTAGAAGTTCCGAGTCCGAAAGTTTCGGTTGGACCAGAAGTTTTAGACATAAACAAATTTTTAAAAGAAGGTTGATTTAGGAAGTTTTGGTCTAGGCAAACATATTAAATATATTGGGTTTTAATACAGATTAAAGACTCATGTATGGGCACTATATAAAGAGAGGAGGGGTTGGCACAAAAAGGTTGTTGTTCATTGTTGCTGCTCCTATTTTCGAATCCTAGCTTCCACATCTCTATTGGGGAATGAGGAAGCTACGCTAGCTAGAAATTTCAAAAATTCGCCCGAAAGCCCAAGAAGCATGCGTGTGCGAGATCATAGATCGGTACATTCGAGCACAAGACGCGTTAGGTGTAGGGGAAGAAGATGTTGAGGAAGAGCATCCTTGTCTGTCCTCGCTTTGTCCAAACCGTTACTCGCCAATCCAATCGGTGAAGATGATGTAGTTGTTCACGTGATGAAGTCCACGAGCGTAGCTATTGGAGCAATGCCTCCACGATATCCACACATATAGGGATGGAGTACTTCCCACGATGACGTGCTAGCACTGCACGTGAGAACGGGAAATCCTCTATCTCAAATTTTGAGATCAAGAAACGGAGGAGAGGAGTCTTTGGTGGCTAGGTCTAAACTATCCAAAAGGTTGGTCTCCAAGACCTCCTCCTCCTCTCTTTATATAGGGTTGAGAGCCCCTGGTCGTCCACATCTCAAAACTCACAAATCGGTTACAACCGATTTGTGCTCTAACAGATCCAATCTATTTTACCCATGTTGGAAATTCCGATCCTTGATTGGAACTTCCGACAGGGTAATTTCGGTCTCTCAATCCAGTACGACACGTAACAGATCTATTCTATATTCACCCACCTTGGAAATTCTAATACACATATCGGAACTTCCGATCAGTCTCGGAACTTCTGAAGCAACTTTTGCTCTCTGACTTGAGTCTAGAAAATAATCAGAACATCCCATTCCAAATCGGAATTTACGATTCATATCGTGAATCCAACGATCGGAACTTTCAATACCATATTGGAACTTCCGATACCATATTTGAATGTCCGAAGTCGGTTTTGCTCTCTGACTCGGGTCCCAAAAATAGTCGGAACTTTCGATACACCTATCGAAACCTTCGATCCCTGGATATTTCTTGGGCATACTTCCTTTAATCTCCCACTTGGACAAGAACCAATTCTTTGCATGTTTCTTAATCCATCCCCTTAAGTGTGTGACCCGATAGGTTCATACAGCAACGGTTGTTCACCGGAAACCTTTTCTAACTCACTGATCAATAGCGGTACCTCGCAGCACATATTGACCAGAGAAGTGTAAAAAATCAATTTTCACTGAACCTTTGATATACACAAGCACTAGTCCCTTTACCACACGAGATCAGTCAAGCTCAAGGCGAGAGTCGTGACACCCTTGTTCGATAGCTCGACATATTAATTTGAACAAGTATCGGATTCAAATTATAACTAACTCTTTAGTCATAGTGGCATGACCATGCACTTTTCCAATCCAATACCTCGAAGGGCCTAGATATGTCTCTCCCGTTATTAGGAGGTCTAATTTCCATCTTGACCACTCACATCCCAAGACATGTTTCACAACACACCTGAAAACAACCCTTATTACAACCCTATTACGAAATAGCGTTAGGAAGCATCTAAGTGTGTCACTAAGTGATACGAGGATGCGCCCAACCTTCACGGCGTAGAATCAAAGATACTCGTGAAACCTGACGAGTCTTGTGCAGCCAACCGTTGCGTGTGCAACAACCTGCAGCACGGAGTTTGCCCAACCTCACGTTGTCCACTCAACCAAGTCAAGCGGATTACAATCCTCGTTGCAATCACAAAGGGCTTGCAAGAACAACGGGAAGGAATGCACAATTCTCAGAGATGATTCAGCTAGTAGCTAGAACACTCAAGAACATGCATAAAGCATAGTTGTTTCATTCTCAAAATTCTGTTCTCCTCTACACATTGAGAAGATCCTATTATATAGAAGGGATTGAGAGGAAGATGGAGAGGTGTTCAGGATGTTTTACATGGCATTAAGCCAATATTGGTGCGCAGCACCCTAATTAGAGCAAATGAAACGTTTGGCAGTTTCTGTTCTCCACATTAAGTCGGCGATAACTCTCTATTCTGGTGGAATTATTGGATGAGGCCAGATCCGTTGGAAAGCTTATGAAGTAAGCGTTCCAAGCTGTGGTCGAACACATTTATTGGATTTAATATGCGATTTCTATGAGCATTTTACTCCATACTGGTCACTTGAATCCGAAAGGGTTTTCATTGCATTCATTGCTTGATTGATGGCTGTTGATGAAGTGCTGCTCCTTTGGCCACTCTTCAACGTTGTCATACCTAAGAATAATTAAATTACGAGCATTAGGTAGCAACTGATTTTCATGTGTAATGCTATTCTTATTTAGGAGCGAGTTCACCTGTTGATTTATTTGCTTTGCACGAGCGCGAGTTATTGCTCCTTCAAAATGATTGGAATTTCTTGATCATTGGGGGAAAGAAATGTTGTTGATGCTAGGCTGTCCGTATCACTACGTATTCTGGAATCAAATGATGATCTCAAGTGCAAGGACTCTGCAAGTACACCATTTGAGATGACAACTGATGGCACATTACAATAACAATCCTAGTAGTATCTCAAGTGGGTCTATCCAACACCATGTTCACCAACATGTGTCCACATCACTGATTTGACATCTCTATGTCTATGATCTGTGAAACGTGTTCATCAATCAGTTAGATGTGCTAATCTATGTGTCATCACTGCCCCACATGATGACAAGATCAGGGATCCCTTTTGAACAATATCATCATAACACAAACAGTTTCACATAACAAGTCATCAACTCATTAATCAAATATAAACGACATTTATTCAAGGAACAAGATAACAATTATCCTCACACATTAGCATAGATTCTACTAGCATCTTCCACATGCACATGACTCACTCACGCAAGTATCTAATACCCATGGAGCTCAGGTGCGCCTCATGCTTGAGCTATGGAAGAGGCTTCTCAATGGATCTGCCATGTTCAAATCCTTGTGCACCATGCAAATCTTCACATAACCTCTCTCAATGATCTCGCGGATCAGGTGATATCGCCGAAGTATATGTTTGGACTTATGGCGTGATCTAGACTCCTTGGCTTGCGCAATGGCACCACTATTATCATAATAGAGGTCCACTGGACTGGATGCACTAGGAACAACACCCATCTCAGAAACAAACTTTTTGATCCAAACGGCCTCCTTCGTAGCTTCTGAAGTGGTGATATTGTTGACACTAAAACCTAACGATCAAAGTACCAAACGCACTGACGCTGATCCAACGATCCAAAAGCGTGTGGATACCTAGAGGTAAACCCCTAAGCGTAACACGACATCAACGTCATGTTCCGACGACCCTTGATAGTGACAAGGGAGGGTGGAGTCACTAGACAATCCGATCACAAAGTTATAATCCAATTAACCGAAGTGAAAATAATTAAATCTAACCAGCTAACTAAAACCGATTAAACTAAACAAGGGATACACGGTCGGACCGACCTAGGGTTGCTGGTCAGACCGACCGGGCGACGATGGTCAGACCGGCCTACAGGCGGCGGTCTGACCGGTGGTACTGAGGTACGACGCCCAAACCAATCGGAGAGGAAAAACAGGCTGGCCGGAAATAGGCGGTCAAACCGGCCTTGTATTGTCGGTCGGACAGGCCTATGCCGGCAAGGCCCGGTCGGACCGGCTAGGGTTGGCTGGTCAGACCGACCGGCACAACAACGAGCAGATTGATTTGTCGATAATCTCGCCGGTGAGGATGCCTCGGTGTAAAAAAATTTGTCGATTAAGAAGAAGATGAAACACTTCAAGAAACACCAAAAACATAGAAGAAATTTGGCCAAGAGACCGAATTACCAATAAAAACCGATAAAATAATAAAAATCCATTATGTGGATAAAATGGATGATTAACTGGCAAATCGACAAGGCTAACCGTGATTACAACATGGAGGACTAAGAGTTTATAGTGCAAACTCACAAAGATAGACGGTACTTGGCTAATACTAGTGCAAAGAAAGTAGATTGAACTGTAAAAGTACGATTCAAGGTAAAAATAATAGATTGGATCTACTAGGATTTTGGGGGGAGAGAGCCTTGAATCGTCCTTGCCCCTATATTTATAGGGGTTGGACATGACGTGCCTGGACTCTAATTGGACTTAGATATGGATCCAAGTCATCAAAATTAATTAGAGATAAAATTGACCTAAAATCAGCTTATCTGAATCAGATACAGAGTGGGCCGGTCTGACCGGACCAATATGGTCGGTCAGACCTGGTCTATATGGCCAGTCAGACCAGGCCTACATAGCTGTTTGGACCGGCCTGTGCCAAGTCTTGGCATATTTTCGGCCCAAATTACCAAAAAGTGATATTTTGACAATTTTGACCATTAATACCATTTTTGCTATCAATAGATATACTCAGCTTCTGTTGTAGAATCGACAATCATCTCTTTCTTGGAACTCTTCCAAATCACTACGCCTCCATTGAGGCAGAACACAAAACCAGATTGCGATCGAGAATCATCTTTATCGTTTTGAAAGCTAGCATCGGTGTAACCACTTAAAATGAGTTGCTCTTCACGACCATACATAAGGAACATTTCCTCAGTCCTTCTCAAGTACTTGAGGATACTCTTTACTACAGCACAGTGACTTTCATCTGGGTTTGATTGGTACCTGCTCGTAACACTTCGAGCATATGAAACATCTAGGCATGTACACAACATGGCATACATGATGGATCCAATTGCGGAGGCATACATGATCGCACTCATCTTCTCTAGCTCATCAGGTGTAGCAGCACTCTGAGTCTTACAAAGAGAAATACCATGTGACATTGGCAGAAAGCCCTTCTTAGAATTATGTATTTCGAACCGTTTCAAAACCTTATCAATGTGCTTTATCCAATTAGTCGCTTTGATCTATCTCTATAGATCTTTATGCCCAGAATGTATGCTGTCTCTCCAAGATCTTTCATCGAAAAACTATTTTTCAGTGAAGTCTTGACAACATTCAACAAAGGAATGTCATTTCTAATCAATAATATGTCATCCACATATAAGACAAGAAACACAAGTGAGCTCCCACTAGCCTTCTTGTAAACACACGACTCTTCTTCATTCTTGATGAAGCCAAACCCTTTGACTACCTCATTAAAGCGAAGATTCCAACTCCGAGAAGCTTGCTTCAGTCCATAAATGGACTTCTGCAACTTACAAACTTTTCCAGCATTACCCAGATCATCAAGACCTTTAGGTTGTGTCATGTACACATCCTCACTTACGTTTCCATTCTAGAAAGTCGTCTTGACATCCATTTTCCTTATCTCATAATCATAAAATGCGGCAATTGCTAGGATGATCCGAATAGACTTAAGCATAGTGACGGGCAAAAACATTTCATCATAATCAACACCTTGAATCTGTCTGAAACCTTTCGCCACCAATCGTA
>JAAALK010000081.1:54253286-54366446 GCA_019279435.1 Zizania palustris
AAAAATGTATCTTCGGCGCTCAGGCTGGAAAATTGTTAGGGTATCTAGTTTCAAGGAGAGGGATCGAAGCTAGCCCTACTCAAATTACTGCGTTGCAAAGGATGGCTCCTCCGGAAAATTTGAAGCAAGTGCAGAAGCTAACTGGCCGTCTTGCAGCACTTAGCAGATTCCTAGCAAGGTCTACGGAGAGAAGTTTGCCCATTTTCAAAGCAATGAAAGGGTCTGAAGATTTTGCATGGACAACTGAGTGTCAAAAGAGTTTTGATGATATTAAGAATTATCTCAGTAACCTCGCGACACTCATGGTGCCTGTTGCGGATGAAACCATACTCCTTTACCTTGTAGCTACTGGCTCCGCAGTCAGTGTAGTCCTTGTTAGAGAAGTTGATTTCAATAGGAAGTTGGTAAAGAATCCAGTCTATTTTGTATCCGAAGCATTGTCTGGAGCAAAAACAAGATATTCCGAGCTTGAGAAGTTCACCTATGCTCTGATAATGGCTTCGAGGAAGTTAAGGCATTATTTCCTAGCACATAATGTGATTGTACCAACTTCGTATCCCTTAGGAGATATGCTCCAAAGTAAGGATTCCACAGGAAGAATTGGGAAGTGGGCTGTTGAATTAGCACCCTTTGGCATCTCCTTCCTGGCAAGGACAACAATTAAGTCACAACTGTTGGCAGACTTTGTGGAAGAATGGACTCCCTTGCAGTATGGGCTCCGGAGAAACAAAGTGAAGTAATTTGGACCATATACTCCGATGGAGCTTTCCAAGCATCTAGAGCAGGTGTCGGAGCGGTAATAATTTCACCTTCAGGGCAAAGAGCATTGTACTCCGCTAGGCTCAACTTTAAGTCCACAAATAATACAGCGGAGTATGAAGGAATTTTGTTAGGACTTCGAAAGGCACGTGCTTTGGGGGCTACAAGAGTTGTTATTAAAACAGATTCTCAAATTGTAGCAGGGCACGTAGATAAGAGTTTTCAAGTCCGCCATCCACAGCTTGCAAAATATCTGGAAGAGATCCGAAAGATTGAAGCAGCATTTAAAGGGATTTCCATTCGAAGCATACCAAGAGCTGAAAATATGAAAGCTGATATCTTGGCGAAAGTTGCAGCCGGAGCTATGGATATTCCAGAAGAAGCTTTTTACGAAGAGCTCAATTCACCTTCAGTAACACAGATCCCTTCCATGGAAGTTCTTCGCATTCCAAGTACAGATTGGCGGAGTTCAATTATGGGATTGCTGCAAGGAGAAGCAACTTTGCCTGAAGGGCCACATCTTTCAAGGTTAAAGATCAGAATTCGAAATTATCATATAATCAACGGTATTTTGTACAAGGCCGGAGTATGTTCTCCTCTGCTCCGATGTATATCTCAAGCCGAAGGTCAAGAAATTCTTCGAGAAATTCATGAAGGACTTTGTGGTAGCCATCTGGCCCCTCGAGCTTTGGCAGGAAAAACACTTCGCCAGGGGCTTTATGGGCCTAAAATAGTAGCTGATGCAGAGAGCCTAGTCCGCACATGTCAAGGTTGTCAATGGATGGGAAGAAGAAGTCATCGCCCGCCAACAGCTCTTCAAGTAATTGCCCTAGTGTGGCCCATGGCCAGATGGGGCATGGACCTTATTGGCCCTTTCCCAGTAGCAAAAGGAAGTTTGAAATTCGCAGTGGTAGCAATTGAGTATTTTTCTAAGTGGGTCGAAGCAGAGCCCCTCACAGCTATCACTTCGAATAATGTGCAACAATTTTTCTGGAAAAGTATTATATGCCAGTTCGGAGTACCTCGGTAGCTCACAGTTGACAACGGGACACAATTTGATGCAGAGCCCTTCAGAAAGTTTTGTGAAGATCTTGGCATACAATTATGCTTCGCTGCAGTGCGACATCCTCAGTCTAATGGAGCTGTTGAAAGTGCCAATGGTAATATCTTGTCAGGGTTGAATCGAAGAATAGTCGGATTGGCAAAAGGACTGTGGACCGAGGAACTCCCGAAGATTTTATGGTCCATTCGGACCACTCAAACAAGGTCCACGGGTTTCACTCCTTTCAGACTATTGTTCGGAGATGAAGCCATGACACCAACGGAGCTTAAAGGAGGATCCCTTCACAGCACCGAACCAGAAATAGAAGTAGAAAGGCAAACTTCGCTTGATTTAACAGAAGAAACAAGACTTCGAGCTGTCGCAAATTTGTCAAAGTATCAGCAGCAGACGAAGACTTGGTTTGACCCGAAGGTTAAGCTTACTGAACTTAAGCCGGGTCATCTTGTTTTGCGAAGCATTATAGCACCAGGAAAATTAGCGAATAAGTGGGAAGGTCCATACATAATTCTCCGTTCAGGACACCCTGGTTCTTTTAAATTAGCTAATTTAGAAGGCGAAGAGTTAGCGCATACATGGCATGCGGAGCACATAAAGCGATATTTCGCATAGGGGCTCCTTGTAATCATTTGTAAACACCTGAATTAATAAAGTTCATGGTTCAGATAATGCCTACCTCTCAAACACTTCCTACTTCTAGTGGATGCACGGGAAGAGCGAAGTTGGCTAGGAGGGAAGTGTCATTAATTTGAACCAATTTTTCGGACTTAGAACCACTGGTTCGAAGCTTCCGACGAGGTGGGAAAGTCACTGAAAAATGGATTCCAAGCCACCGGCTTGAAAGCATCCATAAAAAGAGCCGAAGGAGACCAAATAATGTGGATTCCAAGCTCCGGCTTGAAAGCATCCGTAAAAAGAGTCCAAGGAGACCACTACGAATTCCAAACCACCGGTTTGATAGCATTCGCAAAAAGAGCCGAAGGAGGCCAAAAAAAACAGAGTTTGAGCTGATAAGCTTCGAATATCTGTGAAAAGAGTCCAAAGTGACCAATCGTTTTGGACGCCAAAGTGTCTGAGAAATTAGTCCGAAGTGACTTCTTTCAAACAAAAGGTACTAAGTTACCAGTTTTCAGACTCCAAGTAGTCGAAGACGTTTTGTAAGATTTCAATTAATCTTTAAGTTGCTGAGGGGCTCCGAGCCTCCAAAATTGTACTCCTAAGTTTTTTCTTTGCACCTAACCATCTTCAAGTACACTTCGAAGTTGCTTAGGCCCAAAGAGGGGCTAGGAAGTAGGGAGACAATTTTAAAAATCAATCTTTATTATTCGAACAGATCACATTACATCATGAAAAATCTGTGTCTATTCCAAGAAGGAATCGAAGACCCCTTCGATCTCTAGAGCTATTACTAAAGACAGAACGACTAGTTCCAAAGCCGGGAGTACTAATAATTTTACGTTTAATTCTTCTTCCTCCCTTCAAAGCTCGAAAATCTTTTTGTTCCTGTCGAAGTTCAGCCCAAGTTCGAAGTCGCTCGGGGCTTCTTTCCCAACTCCGAAGTTCTTCAGGCTTCTTTCCTTGTTCAGCAATATTCTCGTCTTCAGACCATTCAACATCTTCAGAAGATGAAGTTTCCAAGTTAACTTCTTTTCTTCCTCTTTAATATAAGATAATATATCTTTACATATTTCGGGAGCAATTGCACCGGAGTTTTCTCGAGGAATCAAAAATTGAGGTCATTTGTGAAGTTTTAAAAGATCGAAGGTAGCCCATAGCAGGCGGAGTTCTTCGGTAACATTTAATACTTCGACATCATCTGTACGAGGTTGAGAAGCCTAAAAACATGATAAATAAGTTTTCATTCATAATATATGAGCATAATTTTTACATATTCGGACCCCTAAACAAGACTAAACCTACGGGTCCAGCGGAGGCTGGCTGCTCGAAGCTTGAGACCGAGCTTGTTTTTGGCGATGCCCTTCATCGATCCAAGCCTTGATCGCTGATCGACCTTCAGCTCTCCATGAAGTTTGGAACGCTTGCCAAGCTGCGTCCACATCTTCGGAAGGGTTGAGCAGTTGGTTGTCGTCGAAGGTAATGGGAGCCGCCCCCGAATCTGGTGCTATTGATAGCCCTAGATCTTCATAGTAGCGAAGTACTCTGGGAGCAGCTACTTGGCCGGAGATTTCTCCATACCCAATACCTGCTGTCTTGATCATCTTCGCTGCTCCTTGGATCATTTTTAGCCATCGCAGCAAGGGGACATTGTCACTCGAAGGTAGTGTCCAAAGAGTACCGAAGTACTCTAGAACACCTAAAAGGTTGTTCATGACCTCCGCTGCTACCTTCTCCGACTTCACCTTATCTTCAATCAAAGCATCCTTTGACGAAGTTAGCTCGTCTACCACAGCGGATAGTCTAACTGCCTCCGTAGCTGTTGGGGGAAAATATTCCATTCTCAGGGTTATTGCAGTAACAACACAAAGGCAGATAATGGATTCGAAGGTTTCCAACATGCATCTTCAGAGATGCCTTGAGTCAAGCTCGAAGTATGAAGATGGACCTTAGATCGGAGTATATCTTCGAACATAGACTCTTTTGAGATCTTTTCTGCCAGCTAAGATGGAAGGCTTATCTTCTTTCTCGTTAAATTAGTCTTTTACCATTTTAGCCCTATTAAGGGTGCCGAATAGTTTCCACTATGTCGGTTGTAACAGAGGGGTAAAAGGGTCTTTTCCTTAATGTTTGGGCCTATAAATACCCCCCGTTTCACCCTGTAATAGGGACCGAATACAAGTTATTCAATACACACATTCGAACTATTCTAAGTTATTATCCTTTTGGAGGTTTAGAACAGTTCACTTCACAAACACTTCGTTTGTTAGTTTCTATTCTTCAGAAACCTGTTAGTGTAATATTTTACACCAACAGTTGGCGCCGTCCGTGGGGAACTTAGTCTAAGAAACTTCGTTCTCTACCAACTTCTTACATCATGCCTCCTAAGCGGAGCGCAACTCGTAACCCTGTTCGGAGGTCCCCTCGGACCTCCGAAGAAGCACCTCCCGACACTGTTGAGGTCGGAGGACCTTCGACGTTTCCACCACCTCAAACTCCAGAAGGAGTTCCCATTCCTCGAGCATACGGAGTTCCTCCGCCAACTCCATCCATACTTCGACCACCCGGAGTTCCTCTTCCACCTCAAGTTCCACTCCGAACTGATCCTCTCAGTTCTCAAGACCCGGAAGATCCTTCCGGAGGAGATGAAGACAACCTTGGTGATATGGCCGCTCAAATGGCCAGTCTCTAGGCTGAAGTAGCAAGATGGCGACAAGAAGCCGCAAACAGGCTTCGTTCTCAAGCCATCCCAGTTATTCCAGAAGTGCCTGAAGACGACGAACCTATCTATCCTGAAGCCCCAGAGAACGCCTCCTTTGATACCGAATATCCGTTGCATCCTGAGCTGCAAAAGGTTCGCTTCGATCCGAAGTTTAAGACTTCAAAGCTTTGCAAGTATGCTGGAGATGAGGATCTTGGAGAATTTGTCCGTTCTTATGCTCTAGCAATTGAAGCTAGTGGAGGAGTGCGGGACACCATGGCAAAATGCTTCCCCTTAGCTCTTCAAGGAGTAGCATTGCGGTGGTTCTGGTCTTTGAAGCCAGGATCAATTAATTCATGGGGGCAGCTGAAGAAGAAGTTCGTAAGCAATTTTCAAGGCACCTTTGTGCCTCCAATGTCGACCGGAAGTCTTTTTCAGGTGAAGCAACTCCCTGGAGAGACATTGAGGCAATATTTCAAGCGCTTCGCTCATACGAAGTCGCAGATCCGAGAGTTGACTACATCTTCGGTAGTTGACGCAGCTCGGGAAGGTGTCATTCATCAAGGCCTCCTTGATAAACTTCACCGGAAAAGCATATCTTCTGTTTCTCAGTTGATGTCGTACTTTGAAGAATATGCGAGGTCGGAAGAAGCTTGGCTTCGAAGAACTGCAGCTACTCAATCCGTACTGCAGGAAGTAAAAGTGGAAGTAAAACTTCGGCACAGCCACGAGAACCACTCTTCGAAGTTCAGCATGATAGGAGAAGGGGGCAAAAGCATCCCCGTTCTGAAGTCCTGAACATTGCACCCTCGCAAAAGTTCACCCAGAGAGCTCCACAATCTTCGGGAAACAAGGTCAGCGGCTGGAGGCCGCTAGGGAAAATAGCTGGTAAAGGCCAGACCCTTTTTTGCTGTATTCATGGTGAAAACCGAAGCCACGCAACTGATAATTGCAAGGCTATACTTACTCTGAGAGGAGAGTATCTAGAAAGAACTTCGGGTCGAGGTACTACTGACCGAGTTCTAGCTGAAGTGCGCCCGGAGCCTGTCTAGGCTGTGGCACGGATAGAAACTTTCGAAGCTGCAAGACGCCCTCCGGCGGTCAATATTATGCCACCTCCAAAGCAAGAAGAAGGGCAAGACCGAGGAAAAAGAGTAGTTCTCCCCATCTCCAGAGGAGGTACTCTTGGAAGCATGTCAAAAAGGCAGAGAAGAGAGTATGTTAGAGAAGTGGGCCATATTGGAACTTCGTCATCTGCAACTGCTATGCCAGAATGGTCCAATGTGCCAATATCTTTTTCGGCAGAGGATGCAGATGGCATTAAATTTCCACATGCAGATCCACTTGTCATTACTGCTGACGTCGCAGGAACTGAGGTTCGAAGAGTGTTAATTGACGGAGGCAGTTCGACAAACATTATTTTTGTTCAAGCCTTCGATCAATTGTGCATCTTCAGAAAGCACATTCTTCCAGCGGCTCGTCCTTTGCAAGGCTTCGCAGGACCTCCGCTCGATGCACTTGGCCAAATTGGCCTGGAAGTTACCTTCGGAGAAGGATTGTTAGCCAGAATAGAGGAAGTAATTTTCGACATTGTAGATGCTCCATATGCCTACAACGTCATCTTCGGAAGAGGCATGTTAAACCAATTCGGAGCTATGGCACATCACAATTATTTGTGTATGAAAATGCCCACGCAAGCAGGAGTTCTTACTGTCTTCGGAGATCAAGCTACCGCCCGAAGAGCGGAATATGGTCACGGCACCCCTCTTGATCCAAGACAAGTGAATAATGTGCAAGATAATCAAGAAAATTTTTCAGCTCCTTCTGAATCTTCGAAGAAATCCTTCTCAAGACCAAGTCCTGAAGGAGAGATCGCAACGAAGATTATTGTTAAAGATGGTAAAGAATGTGCATTTCAATTTGGTAAAGATTTACCTCTAGAAGTTGCTACCTCCTTGGAAAAAGTGGTGAAAGAGAATTTAGATGTCATTGCTTGGTCTGACGAAGACATCACCGGAGTCGATCGGGATATCATTGAACATAGTTTACTTGTAAACCCGAAGGCCCGGCCTGTTCGGCAAGGACTCCGAAAAATGTCTGCAGAAAGAGCTGTTCTGGCAAAAGATGAAGTTGAAAAACTATTGAAGGCTGGGATTATCAGAGAAGTGGCTCACACAGAATGGTTAGCCAACCCAGTCTTCGTCAAAAAGAAATCCTCCGGAAAGTGGCGCATGTGCATTGATTTCACATCCTTGAATAAAGCATGCCCACGTGACCCCTACCCCATGCCCCGAATTGATCAATTGGTCGAATCCACTGCAGGTTCGGAGTTATTAAGCTTCCTTGATGCATACTCCGGTTATCATCAAATATGGTTGAAACGCGAAGATGAGATCAAGACAAGCTTCGTAACTCCCTCGGGAGTCTTTTGTTATGTAAGAATGCCTTTTGGCTTAAGAAATGCCGGGGCTACTTTTTCGAGGCTAGTTGCTAAGGCTTTAGGTCATCAATTAGGTCGCAATGTGGATGCCTATATGGATGATATTGTAATAAAGAGTGCTTTAAAGCACCAACATAGCCTAGACTTAGCTGAAACATTTAATAGCCTTCGGGCATGTGGGATCCGTCTTAACCCCGAGAAATGTATCTTCGGAGCTAAGGCTGGAAAGTTGTTAGGGTATTTAGTTTCAAGCAGAGGGATTGAAGCTAGCCCTACTCAGATAACTGCACTACAGAAGATGGCTGCTCCAGAAAATTTAGAGCAAGTGCAAAAGCTGACTGGTCGTCTGGCAGCACTTAGCAGGTTTTTGGCAAGGTCTGCGGAGAGAAGTTTGCCTATTTTCAAAGCATTAAAAGGGTCCGAAGATTTTGCATGGACACCGGAGTGTCAGAAAAGCTTCGAAGATAACTGCTAAGATTTTGCATGGACAAAACCCTACTTCTTTACCTTGCAGCTACAGGTTTTGCTGTCAGTGCAGTCCTCATCAGAGAAATGGATTTCAATGGGAAGTTGGTGCAAAATCCAGTTTATTTTGTGTCCGAAGCATTATCAGGAGCGAAGACAAGGTACTCCGAACTCGAAAAGTTCATTTATGCTCTGATAATGGTTTCGAGGAAATTAAGACATTATTTTTTAGCTCATAATGTAATTGTACCAACTTCGTATCCTTTGGGAGATATGCTCCGAAGTAAAGACTCCACTGGAAGAATTGGAAAGTGGGCAGTTGAACTAGCACCCTTCGGCATATCCTTTCTAGCAAGGACAGCAATCAAATCGCAAGTCTTAGCAGATTTTGTAGCAGAATGGACTCCCCCTGCAATCTTGACTCCAGAGAAGTCAAGCGAAGGAATTTGGACTGTTTTTTCTGATGGAGCTTTCCAAGCATCCGGAGCAGGTGTTGGAGCAGTTTTGATTTTGCCTTCAGGGCAAAGAGCAATGTACTCCGCAAGACTCAACTTTAAGTCTACCAATAATATAGCGGAGTATGAAGGGATTTATTGGGACTCCGAAAAGCACGCGCTCTAGGGGCTACAAGAATTCTTATAAAGATAGATTCTCAAATAGTAGCGGGGCACGTAGATAAAAGCTTTCAAGTTCGGCATCCACAGCTTGCAAAATACTTAGAAGAAATCCGTAAGATTGAAGCACAATTCAAGGGTATTTCAATTCGAAGTATACCGAGAACAGAAAATGTGCAAGCAGACATCTTAGCAAAAGCTGCAGCCGGAGCTATGGATATACCAGAAGAAGCTTTTTATGAGGATCTTTGTACACCTTCGGTGCCACAAATTTCCTCTGCAGAAATTCTTTGCATTCCAAGTCCACATTGGAAAAATTCAATCATGGAACTTTTACAAGGAGGGACAAATTTGCCTGAAGAACCACAACTTTCAAGATTGAAACTTAGAGCCAGAAATTATCAAATAATCAACGGTATTTTATACAAGGCCGGAGTTTGTTCCCCTCTACTCCGATGTATATCTCAAGGCGAAGGTCAAGAAATTCTTCGGGAAATCCATGAAGGACTTTGCGGTAGCCATTTGGCCCCTCGAGCTTTGGCAGGAAAAACACTTCGCCAGGGGCTTTATTGGCCTACAATAACAGCTGATGCGGAGAGCTTGGTCCGCACTTGTCAAGGATGTCAGTGGATGGGTCGACGGAGTCATCGCCCACCAACAGCTCTCCAAGTTATTCCTCCAGTATGGCCTATGGCCAGATGGGGCATGGATTTAATTGGTCCCTTTCCTGCAGCTAAAGGAAATTTAAAGTTCGCAGTGGTAGCTATTGAATATTTTTCTAAGTGGGTAGAAGCGGAGCCCTTAACAGCTATCACTTCGAACAATGTACAGAAATTCTTTTGGAAAAATATCATTTGCCGGTTCGGAGTGCCTAGACAACTTACGGTTGATAATGGAACACAGTTCGATGCAGAACCTTTCAGGAAGTTTTGCGAAGATCTAGGCATCCAGTTATGTTTTGCTGCAGTGAGGCATCCTCAGTCTAATGGAGCTGTAGAAAGAGCCAATGGAAATATTTTGTCAGGGCTAAATCGAAGGATAGTAGGATTAGCAAAAGGACCGTGGACCGAAGAACTTCCGAAGATTTTGTGGTCCATTCGGACTACCCAAACAAGGTCCACAGGTTTTACCCCATTCAGATTGCTATTCGGAGATGAAGCCATGACTCCAACGGAGCTCAAAGGAGGATCACTTCGCAGCACCAAACCGGAGATTGAAGAAGAAAGACAAGCTTCGCTAGATTTGTCAGAAGAAACAAGACTTCGAGCTGTGGCCAATTTATCAAAGTATCACCAGCAGACGAAGGCTTGGTTTGACCCGAAGGTTAAGATCAATGAGCTTAGGCCGGGTCATCTTGTTCTGCGAAGCATTATAGCGCCAGGAAAATTAGGAAATAAATGGGAAGGTATGTACCTAATTGTTCGTTCAGGACGTCCTGGCTCTTTTAAACTAGCTAATTTAGAAGGTGAAGAGTTAGCGCATACTTGGCATGCGGAGCACATAAAGCGATACTTCGCATAAGGGCTCCTTGTAAATCACTTGTAATCATCTTCTGAATTAATAAAGCATATGGTTCAGATAGTGCCTTCCCCTCATAAACTTCCAGCTTCCGAGTGGACGCACTGGAACCACGGGGTTGACCGAGAGGGAAGTGTCATAAAGCTGAATCATATTTTCGGACTTCGAACCATTGGTTCGAAGTTTCCGACGTGGGGGCTGACATAATCCGGAGTCCAAGCCTCTTGTAGGCATCCGTAAAAGAGCCCAAAACCACATCATATGTGGAGCCCAAGCCACTGGCTTGTAGGTATCCGTAAAAAGAGTCGAAGGTGACCAAAATATGTGGAGCCCAAGTCATTGGCTTGTAGGTATCCGTAAAAAGAGTCCAAAGAGACCACTGCGAACTCTGAACCACTGGTTTGACAGAATTCGCAAAAAAGAGCCGAAGGTGGCCAAAACAAAACAGAGTTTGAGCCATGAGCTTCGAATGTCTGTTAAGATAAGTCCAAAGTGACAAATTATCTAAGACACTAAAGTGTCCGGAAAGTTATCTCAAGTGATTTCTTTCAAAAACAAAGGGTACAAAGTTGCCATTCTTCAGACTACAAATAGTCGAAGACATTTTATAAGATTTTAAAAGATCTTTAAATTACAGAGGGGCTCCGAACTCCCAAAATTGTACTCCGAAGTTTTTCTTTGTGCCTAACCATTTTTGAATACAATTCGAAGTTGCTTACGCCCAAAGAGGGGCTAATAAATAGGGAGACAATTTTAATCGATATTTATTATTCAAACGAATATGATTACAGATTACATCATGGAAAATTGGTATCTATACCAAGAAGGAATCGAAGACCTCTTCGATCTCTAGAGCTAGGGTTGGAACGACTAGTTCCAGTGCCGGGAGTTCTAACAACTTTACGTTTAACTCTTTTGCCTCCCTTCGAAGCTCTAAAATCTTTTTGTTCTTGTTGAAGCTCGGCCCAAGTTTGAAGCCGTTCGGGGCTCCTTTCCCAGCTTCCAAGTTCTTCAGATTTTTTACTTCGAGCTTCATCTTCATCTTCAGACCATGTAACATCTTCAGAAGACGAAGTTTCCAAGTTAACCTCTTTTTCTTCCTCTTTAATATAAGATAGTCTATCTTTGCTTACTTCGGGCGTAATTGCACCGGAGCTATCTCGAGGAACTAAAAATCGAGGGCGCTTGTGAACTTTTAAAAGATCAAAGGTAGCCCATAATGAGCGAAGTTCGTCGTTAATATCTAACACTTCGACATCTTCCAGATGAGGCAAAGCCTAAAAACATGATAATCAAATTTTCATTCATAAATGTACATAAGCGTAAAGCTTTACATAGTCAAAGATCCTAAGATATATCTAAACCTGCGGGTTCGGAGGAGGCTGACTGCTCAAAACTTGGGTCCGAGCTTGCTTCTGGCGTTGTCCTTCGTCGATCCAGGCCTTGATCGCAGAGCGACCTTTGGCTCTCCATGAAGTTTGGAAGGCTTGCCAGGCAGCGGCCACACCTTCGGAAGGAGTAAGAAGCTGCTCGTCGTCGAAGGTAATTGGGCCCTCTCCTGCGCTCAGAGTTATCGATCGGCCCAGATCCTCGTAGTAACGAAGTAGGCCAACAGCAGCCACTTGTCCGTAGAGTTCTCCGTAGCGAATGCCTGCTGTCTTCATCTGCTTCGCCACTCCTTGAATCCTTTTCAACCGGCGCAGAAGGGAAATGTTGTCATCAGAAGGAAGCATCCCGGTAGTACCGAAGTACTCTAGAACGCCTAGCAGTTGATCCATAACCTCCGCAGCTACCTTCTCAGACTTCAGTTTATCTTCGATCAGCGCGTCCTTCGCCGAAGTTAGCTCTTCCAGAACTCTGGAAAGTCTAGCAGCCTCTGTAGTTAAGGAATTCTTTTGATTCAAAAGCTGGCTAGCTTCCTCTCGAAGCCTAACAAGCTCGGTCCCCGCAGTAGCGTGCTCCGCCCACATTCTTTCAACTTCTGCTCGAAGCACAATTCTTTTTGCTTCGAGCTCCTTGTTCGTAGCCTCCAAGCCTTGTCTGGCCCTGCGCTCCGTTGACACCATGCTGTCCATATGAGTCACTCGGCCTTCGGAAATAGTGAGATTCCGTTGAAGAGTTGCGTTTTCCTCTCGAAGGCGAGCGATTTCTCGTTCATTTGATATATTCGCAGCTCGGGCCAAGACTGTTTGCTGCGAAAAGAAAAAACCAAGGTAAGAAATTATTTGTATGTAAATTTGATGTTATTTCACAGATGCTTCGTACCTAGTAAGCTGCACGTTCCATAGCAGCGTTAAGCTCCGAGCTCTCCGCCTCGCTCAAAATGGCCACCAAGTTTGTCTCCCCAATGTCATGACTAGCTCGATCCAAAGGCTCGAGCAAAGTCCGAAGACCAGTTCTTCGCTCTAAGAAAGGAGCTAGAAGGGGGAGCATACTTAAAGCTTGTTGGTCATCTTCCTCTAATGAAGGCCTAGAGTGTTGAGCTGTAGTCTTCGGAGCCCCCAGAGACTGGCCCTCCTCGGTAGATTGGCTTTCGTTTGTTGACTCAGACGGAGTTGATCCGGAGCTCGCAGCAGGGAGGGATCCATTTTTCCTTTGCCTTTTCCAGGCCCCATCTGAGTGGCTCTTGGGATTGGCTCCGAAGCTGTCGAAGGTCCAGAAACTATATCTTCAGGAAGGACCTCTTCTATGGAAGTGGACTCTGTAAAAACAAAAGTATTATACATCGTATAAATACACAAAATAAATATAAAAGAATTATTCGAAGTTTACCTTCGACATTTTGATGGTGGGTGAGCATCGGACTGCTTGGCGGATCGAAGGCGAGATCTTCGTCCAAATCAAGCGTCAAGTCTTCGACTGCAGGAACATTTTCCTGAACAGTCGTTGTTTCATCTGGAATCGAAGCCATAGTGACTTCGACTCCACTTTCATCCGCAGGAACTTCATCCTGAGGTAAATCCTCTTGAACTGCCGAAGTCCTTGTTTGTTCAAGGTTCTCTTGAGACTCCGGCACGTTCGTAGGTTCTTCAACTTGTGCAGTTCCTTGAGCTGCATCTTCGTCAATCAACCTCACAAGTAACCTGCCTTCGTCCTCCTGGGAATCGGAAACTGAAGCCCTTGGGCTCGAAGGTACAGGGTTCTTTGGCTTTCGAGCCACCTTCTTGACCGGAGTCTTGGCGGAGCTCGAAGTCCCAGCTTCAGCTTTCCTCTTCTTGGGTCCTTTCTCCGAAGGCACCCAATCCACCAAAGGGGGCGGAACGATTTCCAGCATTCCCCATACTTTGTTAAATCTTTCCCAACTCCCGACCAACTTGATTCTCCATTCTTTTTCGGTCGGAGTTGGAGCGCCCAAAATCTTCTCCGAAGCCCATATGATTTGCTCCGAAGTTATAGGGGTTGAAGAAGCTAAAAAATGAGTTAAGTTAGTTAATTCTTCAAATAAATATAC
The DNA here is from genome assembly GCA_019279435.1 of Zizania palustris. Lineage (NCBI taxonomy): Eukaryota > Viridiplantae > Streptophyta > Magnoliopsida > Poales > Poaceae > Zizania > Zizania palustris. The sequence goes on from JAAALK010000081.1 coordinate 54,266,910, forward strand.
ATGGAGTATGTTGTTTTCGAAGTTACCTGCAGGGCTCGAAGTCGAAGTAATTTTTCGGAGATCGCCTTTCGAATCCTCTTTGAAGATGATAGGCCAGTTGGCCATCAAGGGAGAAATTTGGAGCCCGAGGAATTCTTCGGCTAAGTCTTGCATGCTCAACCGATGGCTAATCTTTTGAAGCAAGCTGAGGTGAGCTTCGAGCTGACCGAGGTCTGGATGCACAAGAGCTTCCTTTCGGAAGTTGATGTCTTTCAGAGGTCCAGCTAGACGGTTGCTCGCCCCAACTTCGGCATAAAACCATTTCATGATCCAGTCGGTATACCATCTAGCATTGATGGCCTTAGCAGGAAACCGAAGGGCATACTCATCCCGAAGCCTGAAGTTAATACTTCCGAAGGCTACTACCATTTTTTCACCTCCGGGACCTACGAAGGTCTTTGGCTGGCACGAAGCTCTGTGCAACGCAGTGAAGATTTCTGCCCTCCCCTCACAACCTTCGGCTCTCAATGCCCATTCAAAGATGGCTAAACGTGCTACTGCATTCGGAGAAAGTTGGGGGAGAGTAACATGGAACAGATCCAATACCATAGCCAAGAAATCCACTGCCGGAAGACCTAAGCCTGCTTCGAAGAAGGCTTCGAAGATGACCACTTCTCCGGGTCTTGGTGACGGGATAACTTCCTTCCCAGGTTTGCGGATCATAACTCCCGAGCTAATTTTGCCCTCTACTATGGCCGCCAGTGATTCTCTTTTGCAGGTTGAAGGCCCCAGTTGGAAGGATTGATCCATGTATTTTGCCGATGCCGGGAAGAGGCCTTGATCACCAATACTTTGGGGATTTCCTCCTCCCGCCGCCATGGTTGTTGCTACGGGGGTTGGAGCTGCCATCGCCAATGACGCAGCCGCTGCTGCAGCAGCAGCCTGCTGTCGAGCCAGAGCTGAAGGTGCTCCCAAACCTTTGGTTTTCGCCATTGACACTACTGAGTTGCTTTGGAAGAAGAATAGAGGCTAGGGCTCAAAGGATGGCTTGTTTGCAAGAAAGCGGTGGAAAGGTACTCAGGAAAGTTCTAGGCCCTCTATTTATAGCCTAGACTTTACATTTTTTACCGTTTGTCCATGCCGTTTCGCATTCTTGCCCGTTACTTTTTTCTGAAATTAACGCACTGCGTAACTTCCGTTAGAAGAAAGACGCCAACGGCTATTTCTTCTAAGTCTAAAAAGGCTTTCGGGCTTCCTGAGTTAGTTCTAAGATGGTTCGAAAGTAATTGTCTTAAAACTGATTCGAAGTTTTATATTTCCATACATTTCGGAGATAAATTATAAATCTAATAACCCCTACGCATGGTTATTTTTTCTTCCGTATACTGCTCTCCTAACATTACAGGTTTAACAGAGAAGCGAATTCGAGGGGCTACTGTTGGGGGAAAATATTCCATTCTCAGGGTTATTGCAGTAACAACACAAAGGCAGATAATGGATTCGAAGGTTTCCAACATGCATCTTCGGAGATGCCTTGAGTCATGCTCGAAGTATGAAGATGGACCTTAGTTCGTAGTATATCTTCGAACATAGACTCTTTTGAGATCTTTTCTGCCAGCTAAGATGGAAGGCTTATCTTCTTTCTCATTAAATTAGTCTTTTACCATTTTAGCCCTATTAAGGGTGCTGAATAGTTTCCACTATGTCGGTTGTAACAGAGGGGTAAAAGGGTCTTTTCCTTAATGTTTGGGCCTATAAATACCCCCGTTTCACCCTGTAATAGGGACCTAATACAAGTTATTCAATACACACATTCGAACTATTCTAAGTTATTATCCTTTCGGAGGTTTAGTACAGTTCACTTCGCAAACACTTCGTTTGTTAGTTTCTATTCTTCAGAAACCTGTTAGCGTAATCTTTTACGCCAACAGTAGCCAAAGAGTTTTGATGGCTAAGTAGGTTGCTGGCTTCCTCTGTGGCTTTAGCCGTCTCCTCTTGAAGTTTAACTAGCTTAGCCCCCACCGTGGCATGCTCTGCTCGCATTTTCTCTATTTCAGCCTGAAGCACGATTTGTTCATCTTCGAGCTTTTTATTTGCAGCTTCCAGACCAAGTCTGGCCCTCCTTTCCACTGCAACCATCTCATCTAAACTGGAAATTCGAACTTCAGAGCCTTCAAGACTCCTCTGGAGAGTAGTAATCCTATCCTGAAGGCGAAGGTTTCCTCGTTCATTCGAGACGGCTACAGCCCGAGCCAAGACTATTTGCTGCGAAGAGAAAAAGCAAGTTGAGGAGTTATTCCTAAGTTGAAATTAATCTTGTTCTGCAGATACTTCGTACCTGGTATGCTGCCCATTCTAAGGCTGTGTTCAGCTCCGAGCCCTCAGCTTCGCTAAGTATGGCTACTAAGTCCATCTCCCCAACTTCACGGTTAGCTCGATCGAAAGGCTCGAGCAGGGCCCGAAGTTTGGTCCTTCGCTCCGGAAAAGGAGCTAGGAGGGGGAGCATGGATAGAGCCCTTTGATCATCTTCATTTGGCAAAGGGTCAAAGCGCTGTGCCGCATCGTAGGAGACTTCAGTGGACTGGCCCCCCTACGTAGATTGACCCCCGTCTGTTTATTCAGACAGAGTTAATCTTGAGTTTGGAGCAGGAAAGGGGTCCATTTTGCCTTTACCTTTTCCAGGCCCCATTTGTGCGACTGCTAGAATCAACCCCGGAGATGTTGAAGTCCCGGGAGCCATATCTTCGGGAGGAGTCACCTCCATGGGAGCGGATCCTGCTAAGACAAAGGTATTATATATTGCATAATTTTGCAGGAAGAAGGAACAGATGATTCAAGCGGAGTTTACCTCCGAAAGTCTGTCGGCGGATGAGTACAGGGCTACTCGGAGGGTCAAAAGCCACTTCGAAGTCATTGTCGGACTCGAAGTCTTGAACCGAAGGGTTGGCAGTAGAAGCCTCTCTTGGAGCTACAGCTACCACTTCGTCCGGAATCGAATCTTGCTCAACAGTAACTTTGACTCCGCTTTCAGTTATAGGGGCTTCTTGCTGCGGCAAGTCCGGCTGGACCCTTGAAGTCCCAGCCTTCCCAGATCTACCTGGGACATCTGGAACGCTTGCTGTGTCGCTAGTGTTTGCATTCACCTGGGTTTCATCTTCGGTAATCAGGTTCATGAGAGCCCTCTGCATTTCTCTAACCCCCTCATCTTCAAATGAATCGGAGGGCGAAGCCACCGGGCTTGAAGGCGCCACATTTTTTAGCTTTCGGGCTACTTTTTTCGATGGGGTCTTAGCCGGAGCCGAAGTCCCGGAATCCGCCTTCCTCCTCTTCGGTCCTTGCTCTAAAGGTACCCAGTCTGGAAGAGGAGGATCAACTCCGAGTACACCCCATACTCGGTTGAGCCGCTCCCATCTACCCACTAGCTTTATCCTCCACTCCTTTTCGGCCAGAGTTGGAACTCCTAGAATCTTCTCCGAAGCTCGAACAACTTGCTCCGAAGTCATAGGGGCTTGAGAAGCTGAAAGATAAGTTGGCATTAGTCAGTTTGTCATACAATCATATATAAAACATGTTGTTTTTCGAAGTTACTTGTAGGGCTTGAGTTCGAAGAAATTTTTTGGAGTCCACCTTCCGGGTCTTCTTCGAAGATAATAGGCCAGTTTGTCATTAGAGGTGGAATTTGAAGCCCGATGAACTCCTCTGCTAAGTCCCGCATGCTCATGCGGTGACTAATCCTTTGGAGCAGGCTTAGGCGAGCTTCGAGCTGGCTGGGGTCTGGGTGAACTTGGGCTTCTCTTCGGAAGTAAATATCTTGTAGAGGTCCAGCCAGACGACTGCCTGCTCCAACTTCGGCATAGAACCATCGGAGAATCCAATCCGTGTACCATCTGGTGTTGATGGCCTTCGCTGGAAATCTTGGTTGGAATTCGTCCCGAAGTCTGAAGTTGATACTGCTAAAGGCTACCACAATCTTCTCCCCTCCGGAGCCTAGGTAAGTCTTTGGTTGGCAAGATGCTCTGTGCAATGCTGCGAAAATTTCTGCTCTCCCTTCGCAGCCTTCAGCTCGTAGTGCCCATTCAAAGATGGCTAAGCGCGCTATGGCATTCAGAGACAGTTGAGGAAGAGTCACATGAAACAGATCTAATACCTTTGACAGAAAGTCCACTGCTGGAAGTCCTAACCCCGCTTCGAAGACCATGACTTCTCCGGGCCTTGGTGAAGGGATGGCCTCCTTTCCAGGTTTCCTGATGATGACTTCCGAGCTAATCTTCCCCTCTACTGCTGCTGCGATCATCTCCCTCTTGCAAGTAGAAGGCCCCAGTTTGTAAGACTGGTCTAGATACTTAGTAGAATCAGGGAGGAGATCGTGGGGGCCAATCTGTTGAGGATTCCTCGCCGAGGCCGCCGTCACCGAAGTCATCACCGCTGCTGGTGCTGCCACCGCCGAAGTCGCCGCCGCCGCTGGTGTTGTTGTTGCCGTCGCCGCCGCAGCCGCAGTTTGCTACCAAGCTAGGGCTAAAGTCGCCCCAGGAGCCTTGAAGCTAGTTTTTGCCATGAACTCACGCTGAGTGCTAAAGCTAAAGATTGGAGGCTAAAGATTGTTTGCGCAAAGACGGTGAAGAAGGTATTCGAGAAGTGTCTGGGTCTTTTATTTATAGCCCAGGCCCACGATTTTTTACCGTTCATATTTGCCTTTTCGCATTCTTGTCCGTTACTCTTTGCGAACTTAATGAACCGCGTAACTTCCGCTGTAAGGAAAAGACCAACGGTTATTTCTTCTAAGTCTAAAAGACTTTCTGGCTTTTAAAGTTAATTCTGGGATTGTTTGAATGTAACTTCCTTAGGAATCAATTCGAAGTTTTGAATCTTCATATATTTCGGAGGTTGATTACATCCGTTAACCCCTACGCATGATTATTTTTCTTGCGTATACTGCTCTCCTAACATTACAGATCTAGCGGAGAAGCGTATTCGAGGGGCTACTGTTGGGGGAAAATATTTCATCGTCGGGATCACTACTGCAACAAGGCAAAGATAGGAGACTTGATTGAAGGGTTCCATCATCTAACTCCGGTTATGTTCTGGAACAAGTTCGAAGGCTAGAGGTGAACTCTAGTTCGGAGTATATCTTCGAGCGTGGATTCTTCGGAGAGTTTCCTTGCCAGCTAAGATGGAAGGCTTATCTTCTTTTCCATTAGATTAGTCTTTTACCGTTTTAGCCCTATCAAGGGCACCGAATAGTTTCCACTATGCCGGTTGTAACAGAGGGGTAAACAGGTCTTTTCCTTAAGCTTTTGGCCTATAAATACCCCCCGTTTTACCCTGTAATGATCATCGAATACTAAGTTATTCAATACACACCTTCGAACTGTTTTGAGCTATTATCCACTCGGAGGCTTGAAATAGTTTACTTCATAAATACTCCGTTTGTTAGTTTCTAAGCTTCAGAAACCTGTTAGCGTAATCTTTTACGCCAACATGCACTGCTCGAATAAATGTGTTCATCTTCTTTGTGTGCAAATCATCGGATTATGTTGCCTTGATCATCGATGAAAGGATTGAGTGGAGTAGAATTGTTGGTGTTATTTTTGGTCACACGCATGGCCTAGGAGATTTGCTTAACTCTAGTGCAGGTCCTAAAGTCTTGGGGTTCTGAGCGTGCCAATTAGTTTGGCCCTACAACTGATTAGGTATGGAAAATCATTAGTACCAACGTCGATCGGCCATTGAGCCGATAGACACGATATACACTAAAATGTACGTATCGACGAAGGGCCATATCGGGAGCGATTAGGCGATCGTCCGATATTCAACAATCGCACCATCAAACCGTTGGCAGGGAAAGCAATGCGCTATGTGCTCAAGCCGATCAGTAATTCCCAATGCCAATGAGATGAGACACGGAATTAAAAGGTAACCTATCAATTTGTACTCTGATAGAATCTAAATTTAGTATACCATAAAATGTATCCATACTATGAAATCATCATAATAATAAGATCAGACCTAACCAAGACAATTGCTAAATCATGAATGACTAACATTCCTTCAACATATCAGGCAAACTTTATTTAGATGAATGATGTACATCATAAACTAGATACAATAGGTCAAGATGTTGAATTAACTGATGAAGCCTTGAACCACGATATCTAATATATGTCGATTTAATAAATTATAATGATGCAGCCTCAAACCTAGCTAATACATCTAGATAAATTAGTTATTATACCGACCAACCGACACCACAAGAGATCGAAGCGATGTAGCCTTGAAAGACACCAACTTAGTCGACACAATCACTAGGTTCTACAATGATAGAAGAGATCAAAGAAGAGGAGGTTCTCGAGGGTGTTTTGAGTGCGGTGATCTTAATCATATTAAAGCAAATTGCCCAAAACTGAACGCAAAGAATGAACATGAACTCAAATAATAGAAAAGAGACAAAAAATCCTTCTTCACAGGTGAAAGAGGAAAAGTGGCAAAAAGGATGGCTAGAGCTTTCGTGGCTGCACTCAACGCCATCAACAATACCTCGAGTGAAGAGCCAAGCTCTGATGAAGAAGAATTATACAAGAGTGAAGAAAAAAAGGAAAAGATGAAGGACTTACACAGCCTCTGCTTCATGACAAATGACGAGTACAACAACGATGAGCTTGACTCATCTGAGGTTAGTCTATCACATGACCAATTACTTGTTCAAAATGATGAATTACATGATGCAATCATTTCACAAGATAGACTGCTTAAACTTGATGCTAAAGAACGGAACGAACTAAAGCTTAAAATTGAATCACTTTCTACTAAACTTGCTGTGTTGAAGTCTAAGTCTGAAATTGCTGAATGTGAGTCTTGTCTTATCGTTATGGATGAACTTGCTCAGTTGCGTCTGATTCATGCTCAAAACATTGAAAAACTTGAAAATGTTCAGAAGCAACTTTTGGTGGTGGAGTCTAGTCCTTGTGTCATTAATGAATGCTTAAATTGCCCTATACTAATTGAAAGCATTAATCTGAGAGATAAACATATTGATGAGCTTAAGGCTAGATTGGAGAGTGCTAAGTGTTCTAAGGATGTGTAGCCGGCGTGTCCCACCTACATCATCCATAAGGACCAACTCAGCTTTGCTAGAGAGCAAGTAGAAAACCTTAAGTGTGAGAATGATTATCTCCTTTGCATGGTAGACATATGCACTAAAGGGAAAGGGAAAATGGATTTGCTTTTGGACAAAATAAAAATGTGCGCTGATAGGAGAGGGTTAGATCTTGGGTTAGGTTATGAGAGAACTTTTAATACCCCAAGCCAAACTATGTTCACTCAACCTACTACCCTTGAGAAAGAGAGAGCCCAGTTAGACACACAACAAAAAGTCGAAAATCCTACCCAACCCAAAAAGATAATCATTTCATCACTCAAGACAGACTCCAAGTAAAAATCTAGGAAAACTGTGAGGTTTGCACCAGAAACCTATAAACCTACACCAAAGAAAGTTTTTCACTACGCTTATTGTCATCGTGTAGGTCATTTGATTGGATTTTGCTATCGACGCATGAAAGATGAACGTCGTGCTCATGCTTTGAACTTTCATGATTATTCTTCACTTGATTTGCATGATTGTGGTTATCATGCCTGCATTGATTTTGAGGCTCCCCATGGGTTTGTGAGTTTTCCCCTCGTGGTGTACACCATGCTGCATATGGTGATAGATCACATGTAAGAGGCTTTGATGCTCTACAGGTTGGGAGACCTCGTCGTTTTCCAGGTTCACGCTTTATAGGTAGACCACACACTTTTTATCATGGCTTATCTCCTATGCATAGTCAGTCTACTACTTTGCCTGGTTCATGAGTTTTGCGTTGCTGGATTCCAAAAAAATTTTTAGCTCACCCTCTCACTGAGCATCCGAGAGATACTAGCATGTTTTGAGGGGGAGCTGTGTAGCATTGCATGAGCTTCTATCATATGATTAATTGCTTTTACAAGTATATGCTTTGTAATGTCTTTAAACTATAGTCTTTAATACTATGGACTACTTGACATGTTTTCATCTGATATTTGTCATGAGCACGGCTTTTATTTGTGAAAATTTGAAAATGATCACTGCTTAGCCTAGAAACTAGCTTGAATGGGTTGAGTGCTTTTGCTATCTTTTACACACCTGATAGCTAGGTCCTTTCTAACTTGGATGCTAATACGCAACTTGATTTCATCAAAAATGAATGAAAATGAATGAAAACAAAAATGAAAAATGAATGAAAATGAAAATGAAAATGGAACTGAATGAAATTCATGTTGTTGTGTGCTGAAATTTGAAAAGATCCAGGTGGGTTTGCTTTGTCGCCCTACTGTAGGACCGAAAGTAGCAACCAGAGGGGGGGTGAATGGGCGCCTTAAAAATTCTTTCGAATATATGGCCTGTTCCCAACACCCAACGCACCTCAAAAGACTAAGCAACAGAAAATGAGCAGATAGCCTAAGTCTAAAGGTATCTAGCCTAGAATCAACTGATGTTAAACAGAGAACTACCAAAGCAGTGCAACTAGGCAGATAAACAAAGTATGTCAGGCCAAACTTCTCAATGAAATGATCTAAGTATATATATACAGTGAGATGAGAAGTTACTATTCAGATTTGTCTCCTGTTCGGTACTTGGCGAAGCCTGCTTCACTCGTCGAGGTCTGCTTCGGTGGTCGAAGCCTGCTTCGCTGGTCGAAGCCTGCTTCACTGGTCGAAGCCTGCTTCGGAGGTTAGTTGCGAAGCCTGCCGAAGTCTGTTGTGTAAATGTCGAAGGTATGTTGGTCTAGCCTAGTTCGAAGGGGCAGGGAGCGAAGTATGCTTCGAAGCGAAGTACGGAAGTATCGAAGCTAGCTTCGAACCGAGTGCTTCGAAGCCTATCCTTCGAACAGAATACTTCGAACGCAATGCACAGACGGACAACCTTCGAACGAAGAAGCGAAGGCTGACACGCGACAGAGAAACCAAAATGAAGCCTACACTCTACCTTCGAACAAACACACCAAGGACCTCCGAAGAAGACGGAAGCAAACATTGAGCGAAGTCTAACAGAAAGACAAGCTTTGAAGCCAACTTCGAAACCTGTCGAAGTATGGACTTTGAAGAGCTCAAGTCGTAGTACCTTCGCACAGACGTTCGAAGTATGAAACGCTGATAGTTTAAAAGGTACTTCGAAGCTAGCAACTCAGGACACAAAACGAAGTTCGAAGTTCAAACGAAGCCTTCGAGTATATCAGATCGAAGCCTGTCTCACGGAGCTGAGGGGCTTCGAACAGAGAGGGTGGCTTCGTCAGAAAACAGTCAGAAAAGTTACTCAGCCCTGTCAACTTCGATCAAAAAGCTGCGCAGAAAAGCAAAAGGCTGGTACTAGTGTACTGTTGCAACAGTGTAGTAGTACTACTTGCAACAGCAAGAACTAGTACTACTTGCGTGAAGAACACACGCAACAGAAGCAACCGAAGCCTTAAAATCCATGAAAAAACTTGTTGTGCGAGTGAAATGAAGCCATTAAAACACTGCAGTTGCTGCACACGATTTGAGAATAGAAGCTTCACTACAACAGTAAGAGTGAAATAAATACAAGACAAGAAACAAGGGCAAAATGCCTGGCGGCGCACAAACAAGAGAGAGAGAGTAAGAGACAAAAATGACCCAAAGGAGTATGAATTGATTTCAGCCAAAAGGGTAGTCCAACCCTAGGGATTGGGGTCCTATTTATAGGCTGCCCAATGACCTAGAATATTCCACTAGCCCCTTAGGGTTTTTTACAGACGCAGGAATAAAGGAAAAGACTCTACTGCCCTTAGGAATTTTTACAGACACGACTGACTGACTGTGGGCCTAGAGATATAGATGACTTATCCGGAAGCTAAGTTTTCGTAGCGACTACGGCTTCTCTTCTGGACAGTCGGATACAAGATCAACGGTTGTTAGTTTTGCGCTGAAACTGACAAAGCCTCCACTGACTTTGCACTAGGTACCCGGATTGGGCCGGCCTGATTCCGCAGCTCTCTCAGCCCGGCAATCACTCACCGCCCGTGTACCTGAGTCAACCCTGGTCAACAGCCTAGTGGGTCTTCTACTGCTTCTGGCCCATGTACCCGGATTGGGCCAGCCCGACTTCGCAGCCTCCTCTGCCCGACAGTCGCTCGCTGCCCGTGTACCTGAGTCACACACGGCCCATGAAACAGCAGATCTTCATTCTTCTCAGTCCTCTTTGACTATCGTTGACAATGACTCATCACTTCTGGAGCCATGAGGCCCACGCTATTCAGCATGGCTCCTCAATCTCCCCCTTGATGAGTGCATTGTCAACACTCCTCTTCTTCAGCTCTTCAGCACCTACGAACAAATGTGGAAACATGAAAACAAAACACAAGAAAAACAAAGAAGAAGAAAAATAAGGTAAAAGTTTAACCCTAATGACCAAAAGCCGAACAAAAACAAGAAGTGGTTATTATGGTTAACCAAAACGTAAAAGCTCAAAATGAGTGTGATTTCAGAACAACAAGGATATCAACAGAGTAAGAACTCCCCCTTAAACTCTGATCCCAAATTTTCTCCCCCTTGTTGACAAGTGAACTCATCAAGCACTCAACAGAGACACAGACTCCCCCTGAAATGCAACTCCCCCTCAAAATATGCAGTAAATTCAACTGGAGTGCATGTGGAGTGTAGAAAGCATGCTTCTCAAATATGATTGACTGCAATTACAACATCTAACAAGTATAGCAAAATACATACTGTCTAAGACACATGGCATGATCAGTGCAACAGATGATATCTATGGAAAGTCATTAGCACGCATTTTTCAGTTTTTGCAAACAAAAGCATCACCACATTTTCGAGTAAACAAGCGAGGTAAAGCATGAGATGCAAAAGCTAACTGATATTTACCAAGATAAGTATTGTCCAAAACAAAGTGCTTCAGCAAACTTGTTATCATTTCAATGTTCAAGCTTTTTCTTTTCTCTTTTTCATTAATGCCAGGGGTTATTTGCGTGTCAAAACCTCACGCTGACCGACCAAGTCAAGCCTAGGCCAGAACTGGACCATCAGAAGCTTAAGACATTGGTCTTGGCATACACTACATTGTCCCAGTTCATACCAAAGTGCTATGGTATGCAGTCCAGAACAATGCAATGCGACAAAGCAAACCCACCTGGATCTTTACATGTTATGCATAAAGAGGCATGGAATTTTCATTTTTCTTGATTTTTATAGCATATTTCCATGTTTTTTAAAGCAGAAGGATGTCCAAGTTGCATGTTTGCATCTAAGTCAGGAACTAGCTACAAGACATGTAATAGATAGCAAAAACAGTCAGCCTACCCATGCTAGTTACCAGAGGCAATGGTGATCATTTTTCAAATTTAAAGCATAAAAGCCATGCATATGACAGATATCAGACATATCAAGTGAACTGAAGCAAAGCATGATCATCGACAAGTAATCAAAAGCATGTACCAACTAGAATAAGTAAAGCAGTTCAATCATATAACAGAAGCAAGCTCAAAAGTGTGATATGTGAATATGCAAGATATGAACACACAAAAAAAGACTCAAGAAAAGAGTAAAGAAGAAAGAAAACTGACGCAAAATATCCTAAAAAGGATACACAACACCCAAATCCCCTCGTAAACGCTCAAATGTAGACTGATCTAGGGGTTTGGTGAAAATATCAGCCAACTGATGATGGGTATCAACATGAACAAGGTCAATGCCACCTTTCTCATATTGATCCTGCAAGAAGTGAAAGCGCACATCAATGTGTTTGGGTTTTGAATGGAGACATGGGTTTTTCCCTACACTAATTGCATTGGTGCTGTCGCAAAACAAAGGAACTCTGGTAGGAAAGAACAACCCAAAATCTCGTAGAGTGGAAATCATCCAAACCAACTGTGAGCAGCAGCTAACAGCAGCTACGTACTCAGCCTCTGTGGTCGAAAGAGCAACTCCAGATTGCTTTCGAGAAGACCAAGAGACAAGAGAAGAACCAAGAAACTAGCAAGTACCGGAAGTCGACTTGCGATCCAACCGGCACCAACCAAAGTCGGCATCCGAAAAGCCAGATAAATCGAGAGAAGATGATGCTGAATAGAAAAGACAAAGATCGGGCGCATAAGTGAGATACCTGAAGATGCGCTTGACAGCCTGCCGGTGAGACGCGTGTGGTGAAGACTGGAAGCGCGCGCACAGTCCCACGGCGAACTGAATGTCTGGTCTGGTCACCGTCAAGTACAACAGCGAACCGATCATCCCTCGAAACTCCCTCTCGTTGACCTTGATGCCGCTCTCGTCCTTGTCCAGACCCCCAGATGTGCCCATCGGGGTCATCTGCGACTTCAATTCACCACCAAAGTCAAATTTCTTAAGCATGTCGCGAGTGTACTTACCTTGGTGGATGAAGGTGCCATCCTTGGTCTGCTTGATCTGGAGCCCTAAGAAATACTTGAGCTCATCCATGAGGCTCATCTCAAACTTGCTGTGCATCTGCTCAGAAAACTTGGACACAAGAGAATCAATAGTACCGCCAAAGATAATATCGTCCACATAAATCTGAGCGACTAAGAAATCTGAAGCATCTCTGAGCAAGAAAAGAGTTTTATCCACCGAACCCATCACAAAGCCCTTCCCCAACAAAAATTGCTTCAACTGGTCATACCAAGCCCTGGGGGCTTGCTTCAACCCGTATAAAGCTTTTTGCAACTTAAAAACATGTCGAGGAAACTTAGGGTTCTCAAAACCAGGGGGTTGCCTAACATAAACCTCCTCTTCTATGTACCCGTTCAGAAAAGCACTCTTGACATCCATTTGAAAAAGCTTAAAACCCTTCGAAACGGCAAAAGCTAGAAGAATACGAATGGACTCAAGACGGGCAACAGGAGCGAAGGTTTCTTCAAAGTCAATACCCTCTTTTTGGCAAAAACCCTGGGCAACTAGTCGAGCTTTGTTGCGCACCACAACTCCATCTTCACCTTGTTTGTTCTTGAACACCCACTTGGTGCCTATGGGGTTGCATCCTGGTGGCGGCTCAACTAATGTCCAAACCCGATTGCGGACAAAGTTCTCAAGCTCTTCTTGCATAGCATTAATCCAGTTAGAATCAGAAAGAGCATGAGAAACGTCTCTAGGCTCAAAAGATGCAACAAAAGCAGATTTAGCAAACACAGCAAGAGAGGTAGATGAATGCAAAGTTCTCTCAGTCAAATCACCGATGATGAGCTCTGAGGGGTGATCACGCTGAACTGCTCGGGTTCCCTGGTGATCTAAAGTCACCTCACCAGAGTCAACAGCTGACACCTCTAGACTCGACTGAGGGGGCTCGATCGAAGTGGAAGAAGTGATCAGAGGTCCGCCCTCATCCTCAGTCAAAGTCTCAGAAGGTGTGGGCTCTGCAGGGGGTGCAGAAGGCCCACCCTCATCAGCAGCTGGAGTATCCTCATCTTCCTCGAAGATGGATTCTCTGAGCTCATCATCACCAGAAAGCTCAAAAGAAGGAGTTAAAGAAGGCAAGGACTCATCAAATGAAACTTCGTAAGTCTCGACAAGCTGCTGGGTTTCGAGTTTCCAAACACGGAAACCTCGAGAATGCAATGCATATCCAAGAAAAACACCATCCCAGCAACGAGACTCAAACTTGTCCAAATGCCCTCCCTTCTTGAGCACAAAACACTTGCAGCCAAACGCTCGCAAGTGGCTCACCTTGGGCTGTCTGCCAAACCGCAGTTCATATGATGTCTTACCAAGGTAAGCTCTAAGAAAAATGCAGTTGGCCAGATAGCAAGCCGTGTTCATGGCTTCAGCCCAAAAACGCCTAGGAGTCCTGTGCTCATCGAGCATCGTCCTGGCCATCTCGACTAGCGTGCGGTTCTTTCGTTCCACAACGCCGTTCTGTGGGGGAGTGTAAGGAGAAGAAAACTGATGGTCAAGACCTTGATCACTACAGAAGCTGACGAACTGAGAGTTTTTGAACTCAGAGCCGTTGTCGGAGCGAATTGCTCGCATCCGACCATTGTTTTCATTCTTCAGCTTCAAAATCAGGTCATGAACAAACTGAAAAGTTTCATCCTTAGACTCCAAAAAGAAAACCCACGAGAATCGAGAGAAGTCGTCAACAATGACAAGCGCGTACCACTTCCCACCGACTGAACGTACCCGAGCTGGACCAACAGTGTCCAAGTGTAAAAGCTCGCCTGGATACGAAGTCATCATGATATGACCACGCCGACCACTCCAACCTCTACACCGACCACGTCGACCACAGCGACTCCAATACATGTTTTTGATGGACCAATTACACGCAGTCGAGCTAAGAAGCTTCAACAAGAGGTACACGCGCTACTTTGTGAAATTCATTTACTATTAATGAGAGTTATATACTACCTAAGTCGTGTACATTACTAATGCTCAGGTTTACCAAGAAGGATGACAAGAACTCACAAGGAAATGGACACATTGAAGAATCATGCTCGAACCAAGCCAGTCCTGCAGAATCGTCTCAAAGAAATAATCATAACTTTTGATTTACAAATGATATGAAGGCAAATGAGCACTTTTTGGAAAACTCTTGAAGTCTAGTTTCCAATGAATCTAACCCCGACCAATTTGAAGTTTGCATGAATGCGTCCGACCAGTTTTAGTGCTTGCTGGTCCGAAGGTCAACAGTCTGCATGAAGTCAATGTTCTCGTATTAAAACTGCATCATTCTACCGAGTTACATGGTGCATATTATACATGGTGTGAAATCTTATCAAGTCACCTTTCCAAGGGATCCAACCGTTCGTGAATTGAAGCTTCCAAGGAGGAGTTATTGCTGAAATACCGAAGACTGCTCAGAAGACCAACAGCCACCCGGAAACTCTCCAGAAGCTGATTCGTTTTCACATAGTTCGCCTAGTATTTTCGTTTCGTGTTCGCACCTATCATCAAGGTCTACTCCTTGTATAAATACCCCCTAGCACCATTGTAATCGGCACCTTTGATTATTGAATACAGAACCCCTTGTTTAGCTGCGTGCTAACAAATTCAGAGAGAGATCTCTACCTTCCTTTGCTCTTGTGATTTCCTTCGCGGGATTATAGAAGCGGCGGCTTCATCCGCTCCCAATTGGTGCTCCTACTCCCTTCAAGGTCCTCCTTGATTGATTGTAGGCTGTGTTGGTTGGTTCTTTGAGAGTGTGGTTGGGCGAATCCTCGATTCAGGTTGCCGGTTAAAGACAGTGGTTGGCTTCGAGTTTTATTTGCCAGGTTGCACTAGTTATCGCTGCTTGCAGCAAGTTATCCGGCTATTCTATAGCTAGTTATCTGAAGATCGATCCTACGTCGTGAAGATCGGGACCCCGTGACGCATCATCTGGTATCAGAGCTGATCGGTTTCCATGGTAGGATTCTTTACCCTTAGCTACATATATTTTGTTTCGTCCTATCCACCAAAAGCCAAAAAAAATATATACATATATATTGTTTAGCCCTTTGTTTCAATCTGTTATTTTAGTGAGTTCAGTTAATTTTCAGTCCATTAGAGTCTTTGTTTTAGTTGCTCATCATTTTCCGTCGTGTGTCCTTTGAGCCTCTTATATATCTGGTCATTGTGTTCAGTTCTATAAAAAAAGGTAAAAGAAAGAAAAGTTCAAAAAAAGGGAAAGTTGAAAAAAAAAATTGTGAAAGAAAAGTTTAAAGATCAGTTCGTTTGAGAGCACAATTGCTGAAAGTTTGTGTTTCAAGTTGTGCAACCAGATCGCTATCTTTTGTTGGTACAAAATTTTGGTTGGGTTTGATTGCAACACTTGCATCCCAATCATACTCCTTGTTTGCATCAATCTGAGATTTTCTTTGCACGTGTGTGTGATCCATTTACATCTTTAGCATTTTGAGATCAGCACTAAGCAGGGAACCTCTAGTTTGGATTGTTACTTAACTTTACAACAACTAGAATCCAGATTGCATTCCTTGTTTATAATCCCCACCAAGCTCCACATAAAAGCCATCGTAATCGGTACTCTCTGGTCTTGTATTCGCTTAAGCATCGCTCTCGGTACCACCACACATTTTGTTTCTCTGTAACCCGCAGGAACTTCACTGAGCCTCGGTTGGTAAGAGAAGTGAGATTGAGAGATCCCACATATATTTTATTCCACATATACTCTTGTTCCTTTGTTGTCACAAATTTTACAGAAAGATGGGTGACGGCGTTGAGATCAATGAATGTGTCACCATGGCACAATTTAATGAATTCCAGCAAAGTCTAGAAGAGAGACAAGATCGATTGGCCCAAGATTTTCAAACCATACTAAATGAAATTAGGGGACGTCGTCCACCTAATGATGGAGCAAGCACCCATGGTGAAGAAGGTGATGATAGTGATGGAAGAGGAGGAAGAAGAGGACGGAGGAACCGAAGTGCTGCACATGGAAGAGGGAGGGGCTGGAATCGAAGAAATCAAGACACTGAAGAATCCGAATCTGAAAATAATGATAATCATTCCCATCATGATCGCCAACATCGTAGAGGAGGCCATCGTGAAGAGAGGCTTGGTAAACTGAAATTTACCATGCCAAAATTTGATGGAGGATCTGATCCTGAAGCTTATTTCACTTGGGAGTTGAAGGTCGACAAGATCTTTCGCTTGCATAATTATACAAAAGAGAAGAAGTTGGCTATGGCATCTCTAGAGTTTGAAGGATATGCTCTGATTTGGTGGGAGCAACTTCTCCAAGATCGTGAAGAAGATGGAGAACATCCTATTGCCACATGGGCAGAGATGAAACGTGAAATGAGAAGACGTTTCGTGCCGAAGCATTATCGGCGTGATCTTTTTGATAAACTGCAGAATTTGAAACAAGGAAGTTATTCTATTGAAGAGTATTATAAAGAGATGTAGAAGGCTATGATTAGAGCCAACGTATATGAAGATGAAGAACAAACTATGGCACGATTCATGGCTGGGTTGCATCGAAATATTCAACGCATTGTTGAGTTTCAGTCGTACCGTCGTCTTATTGATTTGGTACATCAAGCCACCAAAGCTGAACACCAACTGCAGCAAGATACCAAGAGCAGTAAGTCTTTGCCTTTTGGTACGAGGACTATGTCTGGAGGAAGCAAGTTAAATTCCAAGTTTACTGCTGCACCATCAGCTGCGAAAGGTCCATTTGGAGGCTCACGTTCTAATGCTCAAAGTAATTTTAGTGGGAAGAACTCTGCTGCCCCGAGCACGAGTTCCAAACCAGCAGCTTCCACCTCCACTTCAGTGTGTTCTACATCCAAGAGCAGTGGGATTAAGTGTTTCAAGTGTGGAGGTCGTGGACATGGTGCTAGAGAGTGTCCAAATAATAGAGTGATCATTGTACATGATAATAGAGAGTACGAATCAGCCAGTGAAGAGGAAGATATAGAAGAAGAAGCCCATGAAGAAGAGAAACATATCGGCTGTGATTTTGAGAAAGGTGCTGCTCTTGTGGTGGCACCAATATTGAGTTTTCAGATGAAGGAAGCTGAGAACGGCCAGCGGCATAATTTATTTCAGACAACAGCCAAAGTGCAAGATAAGGTAGTGAAGATGATCATTGATGGAGGAAGCTGTCATAATCTTGCTAGTCATGAGATGGTTGACAAGCTTGATCTGAAACTTCTGCGACATCCTCATCCATATCATGTCCAATGGCTGAATGATTCCGGTGACATCAAGATTGGATACAAAGTAAAAGTTCCCTTCAAGATTGGTGAATAAGTTGACACGGTAGAGTGTGATGTGGTACCTATGTCCGTATGTCACATACTACTCAGGAGGCCATGGCAATATGATCGATATACTCAGCATTGCGGGAGAACAAATCAGTACACTCTAGATTTGAAGGGGAGGAAGTTTGTACTCAAACCTATGACACCACAGCAAATTCTTGCTGAGCATTTGCAAAAGAGCTCTAGTGTGAGAGATGTGAATGGAAAGGAAGAGAAAAAGAATTCGAGTGCCTTCCACAAATCAGAGAGTGAGAGCCACCAGCCCAATATGAAAAAAAATTAAGAGATCAAAAGAAAGAAGAAGAAAAAAATTTAGTCATGTTAGCCACAAAATCTGAGATGAGAGAAGTAAGGAACAACCCAGATCAAGTACTCTTTGTACTTGTGTGCAAAGACATTTTAGTGTCAGCTAACGATAACACCTCTTTTCCTAGTATGGTGTCTCATCTTTTACAGGAATATGAGGACGTTTTTCCAAAGGAAACCCCGAATGGATTACCTCCTGTACGTGGGATTGAACATCAGATCAATCTTATTCCGGGGGCTGCTCTTCCAAATCGACCACCATACCGCACCAATCCTGAAGAAACAAAGGAGATACAAAGGCAAGTACAAGAACTTCTCGATAAAGGTTATGTTCGTGAAAGCTTAAGTCCTTGTGCTGTTCCTGTTATTTTAGTACCAAAAAAGATGGTTCTTGGAGGATGTGCGTTGATTGTAGAGCCATAAATAACATCACTATTCGCTATCGCCATCCTATTCCTCGATTAGAAGACATGCTTGATGAATTAAGTGGTTCCATAATATTCACTAAAATTGATTTGAAAAGTGGGTACCATCAAATAAGAATTAAAGCTGGAGATGAATGGAAAACTGCTTTTAAAATAAAATTTGGGCTGTACGAATGGCTAGTTATGCCTTTTGGTTTGACTAATGCTCCAAGTACTTTTATGAGATTGATGAACCATGTTTTGAGAGCCTTCATTGGAAAATTTGTGGTTGTTTATTTTGATGATATCTTAATTTACAGCAAGTCTTTTGAAACGCACATGAATCATATTCGACAAGTCCTAGATGAGCTCCGAAAGGAGAAATTATTTGCTAACCTTGAGAAGTGCAGTTTTTGCACAGACCATGTTGTGTTCCTTGGCTTTGTTGTTTCAGGAAAAGGAATTGAAGTGGATGAAACCAAGGTGAAAGCCATCAAGGATTGGCCAACTCCAACGAATGTAAGTCAAATAAGAAGCTTTCATGGTCTAGCTGGATTTTATAGGAGATTTGTTAAAGATTTTAGTACCATTGCTACTCCCTTAAATGAATTAATAAAGAAAGGTGTTGAATTTAAATGGGGAAGTTCACAAGAAAATGGTTTTCAAGAATTAAAGAAACGCTTAACTGAAGCACCATTGCTTGTTCTTCCTGATTTCACTAAAACTTTTGAAGTAGAATGTGATGCCAGTGGAATTGGCATAGGAGGGGTTTTAATGCAGCAAGGCAAACCTGTAGCGTATTTTAGTGAAAAGTTGGGAGGTGCTCAATTGAATTATTCTGTATATGATAAAGAATTGTATGCTTTGGTGCGTGTACTTGAAACATGGCAGCATTATTTATGGCCAAAAGAGTTTGTTATCCATTCCGATCATGAAGCTTTAAAGTATTTGAAAGGCCAAGCAAAACTAAACCGACGCCATGCCAAATGGGTTGAGTTCATCGAGACATTTCCATATATTGTGAAGTATAAGAAAGGTTAAGGACAATGTGGTTGCTGATGCTTTGTCTAGAAAAATCGTGTTGCTAAACCAACTTGAGGTGAAGGTTATAGGTCTTGAAAGTTTGAAAGACATGTATAATGATGACCCTGAATTTTCAGAACCATACACTCATTGTAAAGATGGAAGAGGTTGGGAAAAGTATCATATACATGATGGATTTTTGTTTAGGGCTAACAAGCTTTGTGTTCCAAATTCTTTGGTTAGATTGCTTTTATTGCAGGAGTCCCATGGAGGAGGATTGACAGGTCATTTTGGACAAAAGAAAACCTATGAGCTGCTAGGTGATCACTTCTATTGGCCCAAGATTAGGAGAGACGTCATCCGGTTCGTGGAGCGTTGCATCACTTGTCACAAAGCTAAGTCTAAATTGAACCCTCATGGTTTATACACTCCTCTACCTGCTCTTAAAATTCCTTGGGAAGACATAAGTATGGATTTTCTTCTGGGATTGCCTAGAACTCAGAGAGTAAAAGATTCTGTTTTTGTTGTGGTTGATAGATTTTCAAAGATGGCTCATTTTATCCCTTGTAACAAGAGCGACGATGCTTCACATATTGCTAATTTATTTTTCAGGGAAATTGTGAGGTTGCATGGGGTGCCTAAGACCATTGTATCTGATCGTGATGTCAAGTTTATGAGCTACTTCTGGAAAACATTGTGGTCCAAGCTGGGGACCAAGCTTCTATTCTCGACCACTTGTCATCCTCAAACCGACGGACAAACTGAAGTGGTGAATCGAACCCTGTTAATGTTGCTGCGAACCATGGTGAAAAAGAACCTAAAAGATTGGGAGGACTGCTTGCATCATGTGGAGTTTGCTTATAACAGGGCAGTACATTCTACCACTAACTTGTGTCCTTTTGAAATTGTTTATGGGTTCAAACCCATTGCTCCGATAGATTTTTTGCCTTTGCCATTACAGGAGAGAACCAATATGGAAGCCTCCAAGCGTGCTGCATATGTCAAGAAGATACATGAGAAAACAAAAGAAGCAATCGAGCTAAAGGCGACACGTAAGGCTGCAAGTATGAACAAGCATAGAAAGAAGGTGTCGTTTGAACCAGGTGATTTGGTGTGGATTCACTTGCGTAAAGATCGCTTTCTTGATAAGCGCAAGTCCAAGCTGATGCCACGAGGGGATGGTCCATTTCGTGTTCTTGCCAAGATCAATGATAATGCATACAAGATTGACCTTCCACGAAGCTATGGCGTAAGCAACTCCTTCAATGTTGCTGACCTATCAGCATTCACAAGTGAAGACATTTTAGAGTCGAGGACGACTCCTTTTCAAGAGGGGGAGGATGATATGACCACGCCGACCACTCCAACCTCTACACCGACCACTTCGACCACAACGACTCCAATACATGTTTTTGATGGACCAATTACACGCAGTCGAGCTAAGAAGCTTCAACAAGAGGTGCACGCGCTACTTTGTGAAATTCATTTTACTATTAATGAGAGTTATATACTACCTAAGTCGTGTACATTGCTAATGCTCAGGTTTACCAAGAAGGATGACAAGAACTCACAAGGAAATGGACACATAGAAGAATCATGCTCGAACCAAGCCAGTCTTGCAGAATCGTCTCAAAGAAATAATCATAACTTTTGATTTACAAAAGCTATGAAGGCAAATGAGCACGTTTTGGAAAACTCTTGAAGTCTAGTTTCCAATGAATCTAACCCCGACCAATTTGAAGTTTGCATGAAGGCGTCCGACCAGTTTTAGTGCTTGCTCGTCCGAAGGTCAATAGTCTGCATGAAGTCAATGTTCTCGTATTAAAACTGCATCATTCTACCGAGTTACATGGTGCATATTATACATGGTGTGAAAGCTTATCAAGTCACTTTTCCAAGGGATCCAACCGTTCGTGAATTGAAGCTTCCAAGGAGGAGTTATTGCTGAAATACCGAAGACCGCTCAGAAGACCAACAGCCACGCGGAAACTCTCCAGAAGCTGATTCGTTTTCACATAGTTCGCCTAGTATTTTCGTTTCGTGTTCGCTTGGTGCCTATGGGGTTGCATCCTGGTGGCGGCTCAACTAGTGTCCAAACCCGATTGCGGACAAAGTTCTCAAGCTCTTGTTGCATAGCATTAATCCAGTTAGAATCAGAAAGAGCATGAGAAACGTCTCTAGGCTCAAAAGATGCAACAAAAGCAGATTTAGCAAACACAGCAAGAGAGGTAGATGAACGCAAAGTTCTCTCAGTCAAATCACCGATGATGAGCTCTTAGGGGTGATCACGCTGAACTGCTCGGGTTCCCTGGTGATCTGAAGTCACCTCACCAGAGTCAGCAGCTGGCACCTCTAGACTCGACTGAGGGGGCTCGATCGAAGTGGAAGAAGTGATCAGAGGTCCGCCCTCATCCTCAGTCGAAGTCTCAGAAGGTGTGGGCTCTGCAGGGGGTGCAGAAGGCCCACCCTCATCAGCAGCTGGAGTATCCTCATCTTCCTCGAAGATGGATTCTCCGAGCTCATCATCACCAGAAAGCTCAAAAGAAGGAGTTAAAGAAGGTAAGGACTCATCAAATGAAACTTCGTAAGTCTCGACAAGCTGCTGGGTTTTGAGTTTCCAAACACGGAAACCTCGAGAATTCAATGCATATCCAAGAAAAACACCATCCCAGCAATGCGACTCAAACTTGTCCAAATGCCCTCCCTTCTTGAGCACAAAACACTTGCAGCCAAATGCTCGCAAGTGGCTCACCTTGGGCTGTCTGCCAAACCGTAGTTCATATGATGTATTACCAAGGTAAGCTCTAAGAAAAATGCAGTTGGCCAGATAGCAAGCCGTGTTCATGGCTTCAGCCCAAAAACGCCTAGGAGTCCTGTGCTCATCGAGCATCGTCCTGGCCATCTCGACTAGCGTGCGGTTCTTTCGTTCCACAACGCCGTTCTGTGGGGGAGTGTAAGGAGAAGAAAACTGATGGTCAAGACCTTGATCACTACAGAAGCTGACGAACTGAGAGTTTTTGAACTCAGAGCCGTTGTCGGAGCGAATTGCTCGCATCCGACCATTGTTTTCATTCTTCAGCTTCACAATCAGGTCATGAACAAACTAAAAAGTTTCATCCTTAGACTCCAAAAAGAAAACCCACGAGAATCGAGAGAAGTCGTCAACAATGACAAGCGCGTACCACTTCCCACCGACTGAACGTACCCGAGCTGGACCAACAGTGTCCAAGTGTAAAAGCTCGCCTGGATACGAAGTCATCACCTGAGTCACAGGTGAGTGAGAAGCGGCAACCATTTTTCCATGACGACAAGGATGACAAACTAGATCCTTCTCCATCTTAAGCTTGGGCAATCCTCGGATGAGGTCCATAGAGCTTAACCTAACTAGCAGATCAAAACTCAAGTGACCTAACCTCCTATGCCACTTCCTGAGCTCAGAAGAAGATCCAGCTATCAAACGGCGAGAAGGGCCAAAAGAACTAGAGAAGTCAATTCAAAAAACTTTACCGAATGGTAAAATCTGGCAAATCAAAGACCCTCTAGAATCAACCACAGAAGAATTGCCCTTCTTAAAACGCACTTCCAAACCATCCTCAAGAAGTTGCGAAACAGAAATCAAATTGAAGTTCAAATTTTTAACCAAAGCAACATTCTTCAAAGAGAAATGATCTGAAATGCAAATTGAGCCAATGCCACTTACTTTCCCTTGACCACTGTTCCCAAATGTGATGTACTCTTTGGAGCTCGGGGGAGTGAGACTGGAGAACCTTCTGCGATGTCCCGTCATGTGGCGAGAGCATCCTGAGTCCATAATCCAAACGTCCTCCAGTCCCCGATACTGCACATTCAGTGGCTGTAAGTGGGAGCAAATGGTCCAGCACTAGGTTTAGGCTTGCGATGTGGTTGAGGCTTGGGATGTTTGGGCTTGGTGGTGTTAGGTGTAGTCTTCTTGGGTTGAGAAGGTCCAGGAAGAGAGTCTAGAGAAGAGTGGAGGTGTTTGGGCTTTGGAACCCAGATCGGCTTCTTGGGTGGAGCTTTGGGTGGTTCATGAATTACTCCATCCTTGGGCTGACAAGCCTGGGAAGACTCAGTGGAGTGAGTCTTGGGATACCTCTGCTCTGGAGTCATTTTACTCCACTCCACTGCCCGGCTAATGGCACTCTCAAAGTCAGCCTTGGTGTAGGTGTAACCCACCCCAAACCCATCCTGCCTCTTGAACTGCTGGATCATCATGCTGAGCTATGGCTCTCTGGCACTGATCCAACTCAGGATAGAACGGAGGTAAAAGTTCTCATTCTGAGAATCTGCTAGCTCCTCTCTCAAGGAAGCTAGAACCTCCACCTGAGACAAGTAGGTCTCACACTCACTCTCTACTTGAAAAGACTTTTCGGCTTTTAGCTTGATCAATTCCATTCTAAGAGACAAACAGTTCTCACAAACAGTGGGTGGAACTGATAGTGTCTCAAGCTCTAGCCTAGTCTGTGCAAGCTCAGCTCTCAACCTCTCCAAAACACCCAAATGCTCATCGCCCTTGGATTTTAGCTCAGCTAAGGCAGCTAGATGAGATGGGCAATCAACACAGGGTGCGACGACAGTGGCTTGAGCATCTTTCAGCTCCAGTTGAGCGCTTTCAAGCTCAGTGGCCAAAGCGTCCCTCTCATCAACCCTTTCTGTGTACCTAGACTTCAGAGTCGACAGGTCACACAGAAGCACCTCACACTTCGGGCACTCACTGCTATCACCCAAGCAAGGGGAAGACGATAGACTCTCAATTCTGCCGTTGGCTACGGCAAGCTCACTCTCTAACTCATCTATCCTCTTCTTGGCCCCCCTAAGCAGTTATTCCCGATACTTTAACTCCTGACGATTGCTCTCAAGTAAATCAACAATTTCACGCTCATAGGATGATACCTTTTCGTTGTCGTCGTCGGAGTCATCAGAGGAGCTCTTTTCTTCCTTATCCCCAAGAGCCATTGAATAGAAGCTCTTGCGGGATCTTCGGCGCTAGTGTGAGCGGCTCTTCGGCTTGTCTCCGAAGGCCATGAAGTAGAGGCCCGCCGGATCGTCCTTGTCCTTCCCCTTCCTGATGGCGATCTCCTCATCGCTTGAGCTCGATGAAGAGGAAGAAGACGTGGACCGCTTGGAGTAGCTCTTCTCCATCTCGGCGAAGAAGGCCTTGTCACGCTTCTTGTTCTCTCGCCGGTAGTCCTTTAGGGCCTTCTTGAAGAATCTGGTCTTCAGCTTGCCCTTGTTGAAGGAAGAGCTGTCGTGCTTGCCGGAGTCGTGGAAGCCACCACCGGTGCCCTTCTTGTGTCCATTGCGCTTGGGGCAGTCGGCGATGAAGTGTCCTAGATCACCACACTCAAAGCATCTGGATTTTGTGCCGTGTCTTTTGAACATTCTCTTGTCATAGACACGACGCACCCAGTTGTTGAAAAAACACAAATCATCATCACCCAACAACTCTAGCTGGTCCTTAGTGATAGACATCAAAGAGAACCCAGCATAGCTCACAGCAGAGGGATCAACAGAAGGTGTAGCAAGGGCCAGGGACTTTTGATGAGGACATCACTTCACATGATACACACATGGAGCCTCCACCTACAATTCAATTACAAGGACCAATCACACGCGCACGTGCCCGTCGCTTGAACCATGAGGTTAATTCTTTCCTTAGCAACTATTTTAATATTTGTTTGGATGGGATGCTACTGAATACTAGTGATATTTTGTTGCTTAGGAACATGGGAGATGGAATAGAAGAGTTGGAGTTGAAGACGGAGTCGCACGGATGATTTGAAGTCAAGAATTCGCTAGTTCGGACTACATCGACCACCATGCACCAAAATGGGCATAACTTCCTCATACGAAGTCCGATTGGTGCGTTCTTGGACTTTTTTGAAATCTAAGGAGAAGATGGATCTTTTGGCATTGGGTTCGCCTCATTTGGAGTCTCGAGCCGTCCTGTGTGTTTGAAACAGTCCTACATGACAGAATTGGGCCGTGTTGGCCCATAGTCCAAGTCTGTATGCCTTCTAGCCCATAGTCTGAGTCTGTACGCCTTCTACAGGCTGTCCACGCCTTATATACTCACGCCAGCCGCCTTTAGGGTTAGGTTTTGCTTTGTTTGCATCTACACTTGTGTGTTTAGATCCCGCTCCTGCACCGGACCGATTGGCTGCTGCATCAGCGTTTGTGAAACCTCTCCTCTTCATAGTTTATCTGTGATTTGGCATTCGACTTGTATCCTTCCTGTTCTTGCTTGTGTTCTTGGGTTCGCTTGCAGGAACTAGCCTTCGTGGCGAGGTCAATCGTGCCCTGCGTGGTTGATAACCAACGGAGACGGTGGTGTAGTGATTGCAAGGTTTTGATCCGCCGGACCAGAGCCTTGGATCGTCAACGTCGAGATTCTCCCCCAATCCAAGTTATTCTTTACCTAGCGGAAGATCGGGACCAATCCCCCATTAGTTGGTATCAGAGCTCAGATTTCCCGTTAGGTAACCTCGATCTTCGTTTGTTTTACCTAGAGTCCAGAAAACCCTCACAAAAAAATCCCCACCGAAAACCCCTTTGTGCCTTGCGATTTTAATTTCAGTTTTTAACCTTGTTGAGTTTGTGTTCTTGGTCGAGTCTTGTTGCTAGTTTAGTAATCCCTTTGTGTTGTTTGAGTAGTAGTTGGTCTTGTGTCTCAAAAAATTCCCCACCCGAAAAAAACCCACCTCCACAACCCTACTCGTTTTCCACATCGAGTCCTTGTGACCCCCCTTCAGTAAAACATGCATAACTTTTTGCTCATTTGGCAGAAAAATCTGAAATTTTTTGAGCATATTCTTGACCCAATTTGTGACCCCCCTGTTAGCCTTCATTTGAATCACCAAAAAAAATCAGGAAGATAAAGAAAAAAATTGGTCAAAGTTTTTGCTCGCTGTTCAGCGAACTTGTTGAATTTCTGTGAACCACATCCCACCTCAGTTGCAGGTGTTGAATAGCGTGGGCCTCATGGATCCAGATGTGATGAGTCATTGTCAACAGTAGTCAAAGAGGACTGAAAAGAGAGAAGGCCTGCTGCGTCATGGGCCACGTGTGACTCAGGTACACGGGCAGCGAGCGACTGTCGGGCAGAGGGGCCGCGAAGTTGGGCTGGCCCAATCCGGGTACATGGGATAGGAGCAGCAGAAGACCCACTGGGCTATTGACCAGGATTGACTCAGGTACACGGTGCAAAGTCAGTGGAGGCTTTGTCAGTTTCGGCGCAAAACTGACGACCGCTGATCTTGTATCGGACTGTCTAGAAGAGAAGTCGTAGTCGCTACGAAAGCTTAGCTTCCAGATAAGTCATCTCTAAATAGGAGTTTACTATTTTGTCCCTAGGCCCATAGTCAGTCAGTCGAGTCTGTAAAAATATCCTAAGGGTAGTTTAGTCTTTTCCTTTTATTTCAGTGTCTGTAAAAAACCCTAAGGGGCTGGTGGAATATTCCTAGCTATTGGGCAGCCTATAAATAGGGCCCCAATCCCTAGGGTTAGGTTACCCTTCCAGATTTCACTTTTTAATCAATTGGGTCACTTTTTATTCTCTTGTTCCCTGCTTCTGTTCATGTGCGCCGCCAGGCTCTTGCTCACAGGATGTTTATTCTTGCATTCCTTCTGTTCTTCATGATGCTGTGAGATTTTATTCTCTGTTCATGTCATACGGTGTGCAGCGATTTTTGTGGATTTGTAGCACCGTTTTACGTGCGCCTATTGTTTATTCCAGAGCACTCACTTCTCTCTGATGGCTTGTTCCTGTTGCAAGTAGTACTTCCTGTAGCTACAGTGCGCTAGTTTTCTAGCCTTGCTTTTTCCTGCGTAGCCTTTTTGATCGAGTAGACAAGACTTTGTTTTTCTCTGGCTGTTTCTGGCAAAGGCCCCTCGTTTGTTCAAAGTCTTGTGGCATTGAGAAGCAGGCCTCGACCTGACTTTTTCGAAGGCTTTGCTAGAACTTTCAACTCCGATTTTGAACTATGAACTTCGCTTCAAAGTATGTTCTGTGCTTAGTTTCTGTTCTCCTAGCATACTTCGGCAGTTCTTGCGAAGGTGTACTTTGACTCGAGCTTTTCATAGTCAATACTTCGACAGGCTTCGAAGTTAGCTTCGAAGCATGTTTTTCTGACAGACTTTGCTCGGAGTGTGTTTACTGAAGTTTCCCTGCTGCTGTCATTTCCGTGATATCAGTTTGTGTGTTCAAAGTGTGTATTTCGAAGATTGTTTCAAGGCTTCGTTTTTTCCTTGAGAACATCAGCAGACTTCGATTCGAAGTTGGCTAGTGGTTCGAAGGTTACTACTTCGGTAGCCATACTTCGACCTAGCTAACTTTGAAGGTAGCAGTGTAATCTTCATTTCGATTTTGCTGCCGGATGTTGAGCTTCGCTTCTCGTTCGGAGCTTGCTTTTCTGCAAACTTTGTTCGAAGCTTTTTGATCGAAGTTTAGGCTTTGAAGTACACTGTTCGAGCAGGCTTCGATACTTTCACACTTCGCTTCGAAGCATACTTCACATTTTTCACACTCGAACTAGGCTAGACTCAACAGACCTTCGACACTTCTACGACAGCCTTCGCTAGACTTTGACAAGGGACTCCGAAGCAGGCTTCGACACTGCGAAGAAGACTTCGACACAGCGAAGCAGGCTTCGCCAAGTTTCGAACAAAAGCTTTGGAGATAGAGTTTGAGTCTAATTCTGATTGTTTTTATCCCTAAACTTGATTAAGCCAAATCCTACCAGATTAGCTTTAGAGATAAGAAGACTAGCACCTATAAATATAGGGGTGAGGCCGTTTCATTAATCCCCCCAACAAAATTCAACCACAAAGCCCTAGCTTTGAACCATACTTTACTTTTATTTACCTTTCTGCAGAACCTTAGTTGGGTTTGCTTGGAAGCGCTCCGCCGCCCACGTCAAAACAGTGGTAATCCTTGTTACTTCACTCATGAAGTACCTGTTAATCTATGTAATAGATTGTTGTCGCCTTGTTACTTCACCTGTGAAGTATCCTTTAATCTATGTAACAGATTGCTACTTTCATTTCCCTACTACAATACTTAGTAAATTCGGTGTCCAGGCCGAATTGGCACTTGATCTTTGTTCTGTTGCAGGTTTTCACACTCAGAGCCCCTTCGCCGAAGGTGTCCGGAGCCAAGAAACTGGTTTTAGAGGCTGCCAGAACACCCTTTAGCAGGTCCCTACTTCGACTACCCGTGCCGGATCCATTACGCTGTTGTCGGTCTGGTCAAGTCCCGCGTACTGAAGCTGCTTTGCATTAGGCTTCGTCACGCCAAGGCTCCATCGCGCCAAGGCTTCATCACACCAATACTTCGCGCTGGACGAAGTCGTGCCAGCGTGTCGCCTTGGAGTGTTTTTATCGTGTTAGAGACTACGTACCAAACCTTATCGTTCAGAGGTGATTTCACGTTAGAGATCTGTTCGGAGCTTTTCTTCGGTTAGATCGACCCGAACATCGAAGGATACCTTCGGTGAAACCCTTCACATCAGATGCCGAAGGCCCCCTTCGGTGACCCCTTCACATGGTACACTACGAACTAGTCAAGTTCCATTCAGCTGACTAGTTTATTTTATTTATATATTTCTTTTCAGCTAATTGGATTATTTGCTTGTGATCTGATTACCTGGTGAATCCACCCCCCTTGCCACTATTAAGGGTAGTCGAAATGCACCGTTAGTGTTGTGTTACGGTTAGGCTTGTTCCTAAGTATCCGCACACTTTTGGATCATCGAACTAACCTAAGTACGGGGGCACATTTTAGTGTCAACACACTTTTTGGCGACTCCGCTGGGGAAGGCTACGCTAACATGAAAATTACATCTACATCGGTCGCGAGTACGTCTACGATGACTACTATGTCTACATCACCGATAGATCCCATGGGAGGCGCAGATATCGACAATTGCAACATCATGATGCCTACCTTTGAAGACATCCCCGAAGAAGACCGGGCAGAGATCGAGGTGATGATGAAAGTGTTACAAGACCTCATGCTTGGGAGATACGTAGAGACACGCACGGGTTTCATCAAGCGCGACGTCAATGTCCCCGAGCTCACTCGGACCCAGGTAACACCAGTATCACCGCCTTTATCTTCTGTAGAGATTGAGCAAAAAATAGCCGCATTGGTAGACCAAGCCATTAGCGCTTCGCTAGCCAAACGCTTAGATTCGATAGTCAGCTCTCAAGTAGAGGCGACACTTAGAAGGTTCGGCTTTACCGAGGCCATTCCCCAAACTCCAATCGCTAGTGTACCCCTGGTGAATCGCATCTATAGTAGAACCGACGGTAGTACTGGCAAGACCATCATGTCTCTGGCCTCAACATATGCGGCCGAGATGAGTCATTACCAAGCTAACCCCGTTTATTGCACGCCACATGCGCCTGTGCTAGTTTTTGTCGCGTTACCTATGCCGCATTCTCCCACTCAAACGCCTAGGCCCAAACACATCATACATCCTGAGCTAGCGCATGAGGATGACACCCGCGGCCGACATGCCGACATACCACCGTGTGTCGCGCCCCCACATGAAAGACGCGCACAAGTAGTAGGCAAGACGACATAGAGGAGTCGATCCGCGCACTATTTGGGGAGTGCACCGGTTTCGTTTCTAGGGGTTGGGCTAGGGTTTATCAGAAACCTTACCCTGACCATTTTGACACTGTACCATACCCTCATGGCTATAGAGTTCTTGAGTTCACCAAGTTCGATGGTGAGGGTAACAAAACCACACTAGAGCATGTCAGCCAGTTCTTAGCATAGTGCGGAGAAGCTAGTGGGTTGGACGCGTTAAAACTTAGACTATTTTCTCTATCACTATCAGGCACCGCTTTTACTTGGTTTTCGGCGCTCCCACCGAACTCTATCCAAACATGGGCTGAATTGGAACAAAAGTTTTATGACTATTTCTATACGGGCGAAACAGAACTTAGGCTTTCACAATTGACATCAGTCAAACAGAAATCTAGCGACAGTGTCTTCGAGTGAGGAGCCATGCTGAATAGCGTGGGCCTCATGGCTCCAGATGTGATGAGTCATTGTCAACAATAGTCAAAGAGGACTGAAAAGAGAGAAGGCCTGCTGCGTCATGGGCCGCCTGTGACTCAGGTACAAGGGCAGTGAGCGACTATCGGGTAGAGGGGCCGCGAAGTCGGGCTGGCCCAATCTGGGTACATGGGACAGGAGCAGCAGAAGACCCACTGGGTTGTTGACCAGGATTGACTCAGGTACACGGGTGGTGAGCGATTGCCGAGCTGAGAGAGCTGCAGAGTCGGGCCGGCCCAATCCGGGTACCTGGTGCAAAGTCGGTAGAGGCTTTGTTAGTTTCGGGGCAAAACTGATGACCGTTGATCTTGTATCGGATTGTCCAAAAGAGAAGCCGTAGTCGCTACGAAAGCTTAGCTTCCGGATAAGTCATCTGTAAAGAGGAGTTTACTATTTTTTCCCTAGGCCCACATTCAGTCAGTCGAGTCTGTAAAAATATCCTAAGGGCAGTTTAGTCTTTTCCTTTTATTTCAGCGTCCGTAAAAAACCCTAAGGGGCTGGTGGAATATTCCTAGCTATTGGGCAGCCTATAAATAGGGCCCCAATCCCTAGGGTTAGGTTACCCTTCCAGATTTCACTTTTTAATCAATTGGGTCACTTTTTATTCTCTTGTTC
This sequence comes from Zizania palustris, assembly GCA_019279435.1. Taxonomy (NCBI): domain Eukaryota; kingdom Viridiplantae; phylum Streptophyta; class Magnoliopsida; order Poales; family Poaceae; genus Zizania; species Zizania palustris. Next base: position 54,298,076 of record JAAALK010000081.1, read on the forward strand.
CCTGCTTCTGTTCATGTGCGCCGCCAGGCTCTTGCTCACGGGATGTTTATTCCTGCATTCCTTCTATTCTTCATGATGCTGTGAGATTTTATTCTCTGTTCATGTCATACGGTGTGCAGCGATTTTTGTGGATTTGTAGCTTCATTTTACGTGCGCCTGTTGTTTATTCGTGAGCACTCACTTCTCTCTAATGGCTTCTGTTCTACGGGCTGAGGAGTACTAGTTCTACTAGCTTGTTCCTGTTGCAAGTAGTACTGGTTTCCTGTAGCTACAGTGTGCTAGTTTTCTAGCCTTGCTTTTTCCTGCGTAGCCTTTTTGATCGAGTTGACAGGACTTTGTTTTTCTCTGGCTATTTCTGGCAAAGGCCCCTCGTTTGTTCAAAGTCTTGTGGCACTGAGAAGCAGGCCTCGACCTGACTTTTTCGAAGGCTTCGCTAGAACTTTCAACTCTGATTTTGAACTATGAACTTCGCTTCGAAGTATGTTCTGTGCTTAGTTTTTGTTCTCCTGGCATACTTCGACAGTTCTTGCAAAGGTGTACTCCGACTCGAGCTTTTCATAGTCAATACTTCGACAGGCTTCAAAGTTAGCTTCGAAGCATGTTTTTTTGACAGACTTTGCTCAGAGTGTGTTTACTGAAGTTTCCCTGCTGCTGTCATTTCCGTGGATATCAGTTTGTGTGTTCAAAGTGTGTATTTCGAAAATTGTTTCAAGGCTTCGTTTTTTCCTTGAGAACATCAGCTAACTTTGAAGGTAGCAGTGTAATCTTCGTTTCGATTTTGCTGCCGGATGTTGAGCTTCGCTTCTCGTTCGAAGCTTGCTTTTCTGCAAACTTTGTTCGAAGCTTTGTGATCAAAGTTTAGGCTTCGAAGTACACTGTTCGAAGCAGGCTTCGATACTTTCACACTTCGCTTCAAAGCATACTTCATATTTTTCACACTCGAACTAGGCTAGACTCAACAGACCTTCGGCACTTTACGACAGCCTTCGCTAGACTTCGACAAGGGACTCCAAAGCAGGCTTCGACACTACGAAGTAGACTTCGACACAGCGAAGCAGGCTTCGCCAAGTTTCGAACAGGAGACAAATTCAAACAGTAACTTCTCATCTCTTTTCATATATCATCTACTGAGAAGTTTGACCTGCCGTGTTTTGAATATTTTAGTTTATCTGCCGGTTAGCACTGTATTGGTGTTTCTCTGTCTAGGACACCAGTCTTTTCTAGGCTAGATACTTTTAGACTTAGTTATTCTGTTCAAGCTTTGCTGCTTAGTCTTTTGAGGTGCGTTGGGTGTTGGGAGCAGGCCATAGATTCGAAAGAATTTTTAAGGCGCCCATTCACCCCCCTCTGGTCGCTACTTTCGGTCCTACAAGTGGTATCAGAGCCTGGTTAGGGTTTTTCCATACCTTAACCGGTTCTAAACCCCAGTAGTGATCATGACTTCTCCTGGCAAAGTCCCGTCCTTGGAAGCTTATGGCTATAATTATTGGAAGACTCGCATGCGAGCCTATCTTATGAGCCAAGGCTCGGACATCTGGGACATTTGCGTTCACGCTACGTTCGTTATATTGCCAGTTGCTGAGCATGGTACTCCTAGTATCATTGCCCAGCATCTAAACAATAGTAAGGCTGTGAACATCTTGTTTTCTGGTTTAGGTCCCACTGAGTTTGAGCGTGTGAGCCATCTCTCCAATGCGAGAGAGATCTGGGCTACCATCAAGGCACATCATGAGGGAACAGACCAGGTCAAGGCTCGGCTCTATCAGACCTACCAGTGTGAATATGAAAATTTCACACAAAAGCCGGGTGAATCTGTTGAAGCGTTGTTTGGTCGTTTTAAATCGATCATAAACAAGCTTCGGGACAACAAGGCTGAGGGTGCTCAGTTAGTCTCAGATCACGAGCAGGCGCTCAAGGTTCTCCATACCTTGGACCCAAAGATCTGGGAGATCAAGTTCTCTATCATTGAGAGCACATCTTATGATAACTTGACCATTTCTGAGTTGTTTAGCAAGCTGAATGCCACTGAGGTTGATATCCAGTTGAGATCAAATCTCACTGGCTCTGGATCAAAGTCCCTGGCCCTTGCTACACCTTCTGTTAATCCCACTTCTATGAGCTGTGCTGGGTTCTCCTTGATGTCTATCACTGAGGATCAGCTTGAGTCTTTGGGGGATGACGACCTGTGTATTTTTAACAACCGGGTGCATCGTGTTTATGACAAGAGAATGTTCAAAAGACATGGCATGAAATTCGGCTGCTTTGAGTGTGGTGACCTAGGACATTTCATCACCGACTGCCACAAGCGCAATGGTCACAAGAAGGGCATCGGTGGTGGCTTCCATGACTCCGGAAAGCACGACAGCTCCTCCTTCAACAAGGGCAAGCCAAAGACCAGATTCTTCAGAAAGGCCCTGAAGGACTACCAGCGAGAGAATAAGAAGCGCGACAAGGCCTTCATCGCCGAGATGGAGAAGAGCTACTCCAAGCAGTCCACGTCTTATTCCTCTTCATCGAGCTCAAGTGATGAGGAGATCGTCATCAGGAAGGGGAAGGACAAGGATGATCCGGTGGGTCTTTGCTTCATGGCCTTCGGGGACAGACCGAAGAGCCACTCACATCAGCGCCGAAGATCCCGCAAGAGCTTCTGCTCAATGGCTCTTGGGGATAAAGAAGGGAAGAGCTCCTCCGATGACTCCGACGATGGCGACAACGAAAAGGTATCATCTTATGAACGCGAAATCGTTGATTTACTTGAAAGTAATCGTCAGGAGTTAAAATATCAGGAAAAACTACTTAGGGGGGACAAGAAGAGGATAGATGTGTTAGAAAGTGAGCTTGCCGTGGCCAACAGCCGAATTGAGAGTCTATCTTCTTTCCCTTGCTTGGGTGATAGCAGTGAGTGCCCAAAGTGTGAGGCGCTTCTGTGTGACCCGTCGACTCTGAAGTCCAGGTACACAGAAAGGGTTGATGACAGCGACGCTTTGGCCACTGAGCTTGAAAGCGCTCAGCTAGAGCTGAAAGATGCTCAAGCCACTATCATCGTGCCCTGTGCTGATTGCCCATCTCATCTAGCTAGTTTAGCTGAGCTGAAAGCCAAGGGCGGTGAGAATTTGGGTGATTTGGAGAGAGTGAGAGCTGAGCTGGCGCAGACTAGGCTAGAGCTTGAGACACTGTCAGTTCCACCCACTGTCTGTGAGAACTTCCTGTCTCTTAGACTAGAGTTGATTAAGCTGAAAGCCGAGAAGTCTGTCCAAGTTGATAGCGAGTGTGAGACCTGCTTGTCTCAAGTGGAGGTTCTAGCTTCCTTGAGAGAGGAACTAGCTGATTCTCAGAATGAGAACTTTTACCTTCGTTCTATCCTGAGTTGGATCAGTGCCAGAGAGCCACAACTCGGCATGATGATCCAGCAGTTTAAGAGGCAGGATGGGTTTGGGGTAGGTTACACCTACACCAAGGCTGACTTTGAGAGTGCTATTAGCCGGGTAGTGGAGTGGAGTAAAATGACTCCTAAGCAGAGATATCCCAAGACTCACTCCACTGAGTCTTCCCAGGCTAGTCAGCCCAAGGATGGAGTGATTCATGAACAGCCCAAAACTCCACCCAAGAAGCCCATCTGGGTTCCAAAGCCCAAACACCTCCACACTTCTCTCGATTCTCTTCCTAGACCCTCTCAACCCAAGAAGACTACACCAAACACCACTAAGCCCAAGAACCCCAAGCCTAAACCACATCCCAAGAAGCCCACCTACCATTTTGAGTATTATCAGAGAGAAGGGCATCTTGCGGAGTTTTGCTTTAGGAGGAAGCGGGATGAGAGAGCAGAGAGAGCTCGTGGTGGTCAGGAGCAGTTCTACCAGTAGGGTGGTAGACTGCGTGTTCCTCGACGCGGGGAGAGGCTGGAGGTCAGGCCGCGTCGTGTAGGTGGTGGTAGAGGAGACGGCTTTCATGCCCGTGCTCCAGTTGGTGGTGTTTGTTTCGGCAGAGCTCCAGGCCGTGTTGGCTATGGTCCTAGACCTCGTGGCTGAGGCTTTAGAGGACCGCGCTTTGAGTCACGTTTTGGTCCGAATTCTCATGATGGTTTTTTCTTTCCGTCTTTTGAGCAGATGGCTCGACACTGGTTTAGTTCTTTTGCTAAACCTAGTGCCGGACCATTTGCTCCCCCTTACAACCATTGATTGTGCAGGATCGGGGACTGGAGGACGTTTGGATCATGGACTCAGGATGCTCTCGCCACATGATGGGACATCGCAGATGGTTCTCCAGTCTCACTCCCCCGAGCTCCAAAGAGTACATCACATTCGGGAACAGTGGTCAAGGGAAGGTAAATGGTATTGGCTCAATTCGCATTTCAGACCATTTCTCTTTGAAGAATGTTGCCTTGGTTGGAAATTTGAACTTTAATTTGATTTCTGTTTCGCAACTTCTTGAGGATGGTTTGGAGGTGCGTTTTAAGAAGGGCAATTCTTCTGTGTTTGATTCTAGAGGGTCTTTGATTTGCCAGATCTTACCTTTTGGTAAGGTTTTTCGGATTGACTTATCTAGTTCTTTTGGCTCTTCTCTCTGTTTGATTGCTGGATCCTCCTCTGAGCTCTGGAAGTGGCATAGGAGGTTAGGTCATTTGAGTTTTGATCTGCTAGTCAGGTTGAGCTCTATGGACCTCATCCGGGGATTGCCCAAGCTTAAGATGGAGAAGGATCTAGTTTGTCATCCCTGTCGTCATGGGAAAATGGTTGCCGCTTCTCACTTACCTGTGACTCAGGTGATGACTTCGTATCTGGGAGAGCTGTTACACATGGACACTGTCGGTCCATCTCGGGTACGCTCAGTAGGTGGGAAGTGGTACGCGCTTGTCATTGTTGACGACTTTTCTCGATTCTCGTGGGTTTTCTTTTTGGAGTCTAAGGATGAGACTTTTCATTTTGTTCATGACCTGATTCTGAAGCTGAAGAATGAGAACAATGGTCGGATGTGAGCAATTCGCTCCGACAACGGCTCTGAGTTCAAGAACTCTCAGTTCGTCAGCTTCTGTAGTGATCAGGGTCTTGACCATTAGTTTTCTGCTCCTTACACTCCCCCACAGAACGGCGTTGTGGAACGAAAGAACCGCACGCTAGTCGAGATGGCCAGGACGATGCTCGATGAGCATAGGACTCCTAGGCGTTTTTGGGCTGAAGCCATGAACACAGCTTGCTATCTGGCCAACCGCATTTTTCTTAGAGCTTACCTAGGTAAGACTTCATACGAGTTACGGTTTGGCAGACAGCCCAAGGTGAGCCACTTGCGAGCGTTTGGCTGCAAGTGCTTTGTGCTCAAGAAGGGAGGGCACTTGGACAAGTTTGAGGCCTGGCTTAAGTTCATTAAGCTTTATTTTTGGGTCATACCAAGTCTTCGTCTGATGTTGGTACTTTGTTAGATTGGCAATAGCTCGAAGCCTTGTTTCTTAAGTCAAGTCTAGCGAAGTCTGTCTTTCATTGTCAAGCTCTGGTTCGATGGTATGGAGGGAACCTCCTTTGAGCTCCATCGGCGTCATGGCTTCATATCCGAATAATAACCAGAAAGGAGTGAACCATGTAGACCTTCTTTGAGTGGTCTGGATGGACCACAAAATCTTTGGAAGTTCCTCGGTCCACAGCCCCTTCGCTAATCATACTATCCTTTGATTTAAGCCTGACAAGATATTACTATTGGTTCGCTCGATGGCTCCGTTGGATTGGGGATGACGAACAGCTGCAAAGCACATTTAGATACCAAGACCTTCACAGAATTCTCTAAAAGGTTCGACATCGATCTTAGTGCCATTGTCAATTGTAAGCTGCCTAGGTACTCCGAATCTGCAAATAATATTTTGCCAAAAAATTTTTGCACATTTTTAGAAGTGATAGCGGTCAGAGGTTCAGCTTCGACCCACTTAGAAAAATACTCAATCGCTACCACTGCAAATTTCAGGCTGCCTTTTGCCATTGGGAAGGGGCCAATGAGATCCATTCCCCACCAAGCCATTGGCCATACCAGAGTGATAACTTGAAGAGGTGTCCGTGGACGATGACTCCATCTTCCCATCCATTGACAACCCTAACAAGTGCGGACTAATGCTTCCGCATCAGCTATTATATTAGGCCAATAGAGCCCCTAGCGAAGTGTCTTGCTTGCTAAAGCCCGAGGGGCTAGATGGCAACCACATAGACCTTTGTGAATTTCCCGAAGTATGACTTGGCCTTTGGCTTGGGAGATACATCAGACCAGGGGAGAACAGACTCCGGCCTTGTATAAAATACCATTGATAATATGATAGTTCTGGACCCTCAACTATAATCTTGATAACTCTGGGCCTTCAGGAAAATTATCTTCGTCTTGTAATAAATCCATAATTGGGCTCTACCAATCGTTGCTCGATATGGAAAGTACTTCCTAAGGAGGGAGTTATGGCACTAAAGGGGAGTAGACTTCATCTACAGTTTGGGCTCCGACTTTCCACCAGCTTGACAGCTAATTTCCCAATTCTCCCCATGGAATCTTTTCTCCGGAGCATATCTCAAAGAGGGTAAGAAGTTGGAACAATTACATTATGCACCAAAAAGTAATGTCGCAACTTCTTCAAAGCCATTACCATGGCATAAGTAAATTTCTCGAGCTCGGAGTACCGAGTTTTGGCTCCGTATAAAGCTTCCGATACAAAGTATATCAGATTCTGCACCAACTTCCCATTGAAATCCACTTCTCGAACAAGTAGTGCATTGACAGCGGAGCCTGTGGCTGCAAGATAGAGAAGAAGAGTTTCATCTACAAAGGGCATAGTAAGCATTGCGAGATTGCTGAGATAGTCCTTAATTTCATCGAAGCTCTTTTGGCACTTCGGTGTCAAGGCAAAATCTTCGGACCCCTTCAAAGCTTTGAATATTGGGAGGCTCTGCTCTGCGGACCTTAAATTCCACATGCTCGGAGGCTCTCAAAAGTTTCTGCTAAGTCTAGACTATGTTGGTGCTTCAAAGCAATCTTTATTATAATGTAATCCATATAGGCCTCAACATTGCGACCTATCTAGTGACCTAGAGCCTTAGCAATTAATCTTGAAAAAGTTGCCCCGGCATTCCTTAAGCTGAAGGGCATTCTGACATAACAAAATACTCCCAAAGGAGTTATGAAGCTTTTCTTGGCTTCGTCTTCGCGTTTTAATCATATTTGATGATATCCGGAGTACGTGTCGAGGAAGCTTAAAAGTTCGGAGCCAACTGTGGAGTCGACAAGTTGATTAATGCAAGGTATGGGGTAGGGGTCACGTGGGCATGCCTTATTCAGAGATGTGAAGTCAATGCACATGCGCCACTTGCCAAAGGCCTTTTTCTTAACAAAGATGGGGTTAGCTAACCACTTCGTGTGGGCCACCTCCCTAATGATCCCGACTTTTAATAAATTTTCAACCTCCACTTTGGTGAGATCTGCTCTTTCCGTTGACAACTTGCGGAGCCCCTAGCGAATAGGTTGAACCCTTAGGTTGATGAGCAGGCTGTGCTCGGTAATGCTTCGGTCGTCTCTGGGAATATCTTCGTCTCACCAGGCAAAGACATCTAGATTGTCTTTAACTACTTCTTCCAGCAAAGTGGCAATTTCCGGAGGCAATTCCTTGCCAAACTGGATGGGTTAGCCTTTGCCATCCTTCACGATGATCTTCGTTACAACTTTGCCTTTAGGGCCTGGCTTGACGGAGGGGATCTTCAAAGGGTCTCTCGATACCGAAGCATCCTTCGAATGGTCCTGCACATTATTTACCTGCCTGGGATCAAGAGGTGGGCCATGGTCGTACTCCGCCCTCCGCGCTGTAGCTTATTCACCGAAGACCACAAGTACTCCTCCTTGCGTGGGCATTTTTAGGCATAAATAATTGTGATGTGTTATAGCTCCGAACTGATTTAGCATTCCCCTTCCGAAGATAACATTATAAGCATAAGGGGCATCAACAACATCAAAAATCACTTCCTCTGATCCAGCCAGGTGCGCCTCTCCGAAGGCGACCTCGAGGCCTATTTGGCCGAGTGCATCGAGAGGAGGGCTTGTGAAGCCTTGAAGCGGATGGGCTGCTGGAAGTAAATGCTTCCGCGGAATGCACAATTGATCAAAGGCCTGGACGAAGATAATGTCCATGGAGGTTCCACCATCAACCAACACTCACTGGACCTCTGTTCCTCCAATGTCAGCTGTAATAACAAGAAGGTCCACTTGGGGGAATTTGATTCTAGCTGCTTCGGCTGCAGAGAAGGATATGGGCACATGAGACCACTTGGGTATTTCAGTGGCCGATGAGTAGGTCCCAATATGCCCTACTTCACGTACATATTCCCTCCACTGATGCTTAGACATGCCGCTCAGGGTCCCTCCTCTGGAGATGGGCAGGACTACCCATTTCCCAAGGTCTTGGTTGTCCTCTTGCTTCGAAGGTGGCATAACACTGGCCACCGAAAGTTGTCTTCGGGCTTCGAAACTGTCCACACGTCTCAAAGCCTGCACCGGCTCCAGACATGTCACGGGAGGGGCTCGATCAGTAGTGCCTCGACCAGAGATCCTCTTGAGATACTCGCTCTATAGAGATAATATGGACTTGCATGCGTCGGTGGTATGGCTTCGGTTTTCGCCATGCACACAGCAGAAGAAGGCTTGGCCTTGGCTAGTCAGCTTCCTTGGCAGCCTTGAACCACTGAACTTGTTTCCCTGAGCCCGCGGATACTTGTGGTGGACTTGAAGTCTTCAGTTCAAGTTTGACTTCTTGGAGGATAGTTTATGAAGACAAAACAGTCCTTCGAAGCCATCCTTCTTCCGACTTGGCATATTGCTTAGAAGTAGGCCATTAACTGTGCTACTAAGGAAATATGCTTCTGGTGAAGCTTGTCGAGGAGGCCCGCATTCGTGACACCTTCGCGTGCTTCATCAACAACAGATGATGCAGACATCCCCTTTATCTGAGACTTTGTATGAGCAAAGCACTTGAAGAATTGTCGTAGAGTTTCTCCGGGTTGCTGCTTCACCTAAAAAATACTCCTTGTAAACATAGGGGGCACGAAGGTCCCTTGAAAATTGCTTTCGATTTTTTTCCTCAATTGGTCCAAGGACTTAATTGATCCTTGTTTTAAGGACCGGAACCAACAAAGAGCTACCCCTTCGAGCGCGAGGGGAATGCACTTGGCCATCATGTCTCGAACCCCTCCACTGGCTCAATCGCAAGAGCATAAGAGCGGGAGAATTCTCCGAGGTCTTCCTCTTCGGAGTACTGCACAACTTTGAAGTCCTGAACTTGGGGTCAAAGCACACCATTTGCAAGTCTTGGTGTAGCGGAGACTCATCGTCGAAGGAAGCAATTTCGGTGCTTCTCTGGACCTCAGAAGTTTCAGGATAGTAAACAAGGTCATCGTCTTAAGGCACCTCTGGGATGAAGGGGCTATCTTGAGGGCGAAGCATATCGGTAGCTTCCTACCTCCATCTTTCTACCGAGGCCTAAAGCAGAGCCATATGAGCCACCACGTCATCTAGATGGCCTTCATTTTCTCCGGAGGGGCCCTCCGGGTCTTGAGAACTGACGAAGTCAGTTCGAGCACAAACGGAGCCACAGGATGGGCTCCGTCGATTCAGAGCACTGGCAGAGCCACAGGAGGGGCTCCGTATGCTCGAGGATGTGTATTTACTTCGGGAGTTTGAGGTGGGGGAACCAAGGAGGGTCTTCCAACCTCGGTGGTATTCGAAGATCCCAACCCAGAGGTCCGAGAAGACCTTTGGAGGGTACTAGTGCCTAGGCTCCGTTTAGGAGGCATGGCTCTAAGAAAGGATTGGTAGAGAACGAAGTTTTTGTACTAGGCTCCCCACAGATGGCGCCAACTGTTGGCATAAAAGATTACGCTACCAGGTTTAGTGAACTTGAAAGACTGACAAACGAAGTGTTTTCTTATGAGGACTATTCCAACCCTCCGAATTGGATAATAGCTTGAGATAGTTCGAAGTGTGTATTGAATATCTGAGTATTCGATACCACTTACAGAGCGAAGAGGGGTATTTATAGACGAAATACATTAGGAAAAGACTCCTTTACCCTCTAATTACAACTGACTTAGAAGGTACTATTTAATATTCTTTGTAGGGTTAAAAGGGTAAAAGACTAATTTAACAGTGAGAAAGTAATTATTCTATCCTTGCTGGTAGTACCCCTTCGGGTAAAGAGGCTCCAGAAGGCTCTGAATACAGCGAAGCCTTGATACTTTAAGAACTTCGGAGGTCAAAGCTTCTGACTTCATTTTGTCTTCGGACTGTGTTGATGTAGAGGTTTTCTTAATACCAGGAGGATGAAATATTTTCCCCAAACAATACTCGGCTTGATTGTTTGTGGAAAGGGCTTGATGGTATACATGAATTCAAATGATTCCCCCAAGGGGATATGATCACCAGTCCTATGCCGTACCCAAGCTGACACACCGATCCGTCGAAGAATAAGATCTCTGTGCTAGACTATGAAATTGTATATTGCTTGTGCCTTTACTCCCTTTGCCGATTCATTTGGAAGGTCAAACTCAGTGAGGGCAAGTACCTATTTTCCAATACGTCCCTTCAAGACAAGGGCCGATAACATGTACTTGATGACATCGGCCTTGCATACGATGGTACACTTTGCCGATAGCAGATAATGCCTCAACTTGGTGCATGAGAAATATAAACATAAACAGAGCTTCTCCACTATGGGGTAGGGGTATCAGTTTTTAGCGTCCAACAACCTCCTGCTAAGGTAGAAGATCACCCTTTTCTTTTTTGTCTACCTCTTGCACTAAGACCAATACAATGGCTTTGTCATCGACCAATAGGTATAATGAGTGGAATTCCCTTTTGTGGCGGCATTAGCACTAGAGGTGATGTCAAATATTCCTTAATCCCGTCAAATGCTTCCCGCTGCCTCTCTCCCCATATAAATTCTTGATGAGGCTTCAATTTCAGCAATGGAGTGAATGACTCTATTCTCCTTGACAGGGGGCTGAGAATTCCTGATCGCCTTTATGAGTGACTTCAGCTTGATCTTATCGGCAGGGGGCTGAGAATTCCTAATCGCCTTGATGCTGCGCTAGCTTATCTCGATTCCTCTTTTGTGCATGATAAAGCACAAAAACTTGACCAATGATACTTCAAAAATGCCTTCTATGGATTCATCTTCATTCCATATTTCCTGGTCCTCTCTAGAACTCGACATAAATCGGCAACCTAGTCTTGAGTGATACTTGATTTCACTACGATGTCGTCTATATATATCTAAACTAACAGGCCAATCAAGTCATGGAAGATATAGTTCATGGCTCTTTAGTAAGTTGTTCCGACATTTTTCAAGGTGAAGGTCATAACCACCCACTCGTTGAGACTGATGGCTCCTAGGTAGGCACTAAAAAGTTATCTTGTTGTTGTCTTCGTCAGCCATAAAGATCTTATTATACCCTTCATTCATGTCCATGAAGCTGATGATCATGTGATCCAATGCGGCGTCTACTAACAGGTCTGTAATTGGCATTAGGTATTCATATTTAGGGGTTGCCTTGTTTAGATCTTTGAAGTCAACACAAATCCTCAGGTTCCCGCTCTTTTTCCATATGGGCACTGTGTTGGATACCCACTCTGCGTATCGGCACAGTCATATGAACTTTGCATCATATAACCTAGTTATCTTGGCTTTGATGTGTGGATGTATCTCCGCCTTGAATCGTCGAGGTAGCTACTTGAAGGGCCGATATCCATGTTTTATCGGGTGTCGATGTTCTACGATCAACCGGTCCAAATCTGGCATCTCATGATACTCCCATGAAAAGCAGACTCAATATTCCCGTAATAATGCAATTAACTCATTTGTTATTCCATCAGGGAGTTTAGTACTTACAAAGGTTGGCCTCGGTCAGTCGTTAGGTCCAATGTCTACCTCTTGTAGTTCATCGGTTGGGGCAAAACCTTGATCGAGTTTACCTTTCATTGACGATGGCGCCTCTAAAGTATGAGTCTAGGATGTTCATTGCTAATTGGCTTGACTCCATCGCTGGACACCTCGAGAAAATCACAGTCCCATGCTCTGCCTGATAGGCAATCAATTCTGTCCATCTCCCACACCGACAAATCTGTTATTGCTACATTTACCGATTTGTTGGTGGGGATAATCTCTACCTGTTTGTCATCCCACTATGACAGGCTCTAATGCATTGTGGATGGGACACAACAATTGTCTTGGATCCAATCATGTCCTAGTAGGAAACTATAGGAGTCTTTTCCTTCAATGACGAAAAATGTGGCTGACGTTGTCTTGCTACCAACCGTCAATTCCACATTTAGTACCCCCATAATCTCTGATGAGTTACCACCAAAGTACTTCAGTACCATGTTGGTCTTGATCAGATCCTTCGACCCTTTTCCCAACTTCCGGAAGGTAGCATACAACATTATGTTGATGGCTGCCCCTCCATCTATCATCATTTTTGGCATCTTCTTCCTGTTGACCAGTCCCTTAATATAAAGAGATCTCAAGTGCCAATGCCTAGGGTCTTCTGTCTTGTCGAATACTACTGGCTGGGGCATCAACACAAGCTGTGCCATCGCCTCAGCCTACTCATCGTCATTATCGGGGACAACCTGATATTCCACTAGGCGAAAAATACCATGTTTACCCCAGCATATTTTGTGTCATCTTGACCGACCTTCTCCTTAACCCACAATTCACTCTTGACTTTCTTAGGCTGATAAATCTTCTAATCAAGACCTAATCCCTTCGGCTCCTTCTGCCGCAACCGTTGCACACATCTCTTATGGTTTTTCATAAAGATTCTGCTTGGGCACCACTGTGGATTCCTTACTATCGCTTTGCCATCGGCTGATCAGTTATCCTTCTCGGTATTAACGGGGCTGAGCCTTTCGTACACCGATGACAATCGTGGTGATAGCCTCCGATTGATGCTTGACTTTTCTCGATCATGTGACCTTCCCCTATTTATGCAGGTCTTCTGAATGCTTCCCCACTCGCTTGTGTCATCATTGCATTTAGGGCAGGTGTCCATCGATGGTAGGCGCATCCCTTCATTCCAGCAGAACCAGAGGAATTCACAGTTCCAATGGGTGTTAACCGGGGGTGCGGGGGTGGTTTCGGTCATCTCCATAATCTTCTTCTTCCCTAGTTCTTCCTTTATACTTATTGACCAGGCTCGATGAAGTGACCCGATCCGTGCCGGTACGCTTATCTATTTCTGCACGTAGGTCATTAGGATGGCATGCATGTACCATGTTGTCTGGGAAGGCATGTCCATCGATGTTCATCGGCCTTTTTCCATTGTCAAACTTAATTCGGCCTTGCTCTATAACCAATTGGATCTGCTTCCTAAATACTTTGCACTCGTTGGTATGGTGTGATGAAGAGTTTTGCCACTTGCATTATTTTCTCTTCTTCAGCTCATCAATAGATGGTATCATGTGTTTAGGCAGCAACTAAATCTGTTTCTCCTTGAGCAACAGGTCAAATATTTGTCGGATTTATTGATGTTGAAGTCATATTTTTTCTCTTCACTAGACGCCTTCTCCCAGTGACATGTTGTGACGCCCTGATTTACCAAATCGGAACATTATTGTATTTCCATAAAAAAAATAATAACAAGAGGTTCATCATGCGACAACGTACATACGAGCAAACATCCATGGTTCGCAGACCACATTATTACATAAATGTAAAAATAAAATAAACATCAAAAATAAATTGCATGATGAATGGCTTCTTCAGGATCTTCTTCTAGACCATCTTCCACATAGTAGGCAGCCTCTGAATTGTGTGTCCAACGGGTATGAGTACAAAAAGTACTCAACAAGCCACCGAGAATGCAATAATAATGCAGGATAATAACAAAGGAATGATAATGGCTAAAAGTGTGGAAAAGTACATTTTTCAGTTGAAACATTTAGTGTAATTAAGTTTAATCATGGGGAATATTAAACATGAACAACATAATACCATCTAACTCGAGGAGTACATTTTCCCTCCTCGCTCATCAGTCCTTACATGCCAAGTCATCATGCACATTCATTAAAAGTAAGCTAATTGTGGGATGTCACGCAACCCGCCCTTGACCGTGGGGTCGGCTTTTCAAAAAGATTAAAGACTCTGAGCAGAGGTGTAGCACTGTACCAACAAGGCACGCACTCATCCCAAACACCGAAGTGTAAAGAGATGACCCATACCACGGGAACTCATGCCAAAACCTCAACATGAAATGCTCCAAGCGATAATCACCCGCTCTAGGTTTCACCGGCGCGCCGAGCCGCATCACGGCTAACGTCGCACCCCCTTTTGCGCCACATCGGTACAAGCCACCCGCAGGTGCTGCTTGACCCATCTCCCAGTGGTGCCTTGGATTGGAACACTCCATACCTTAGTTAGGACTTACCCACTAGACTTGTGGTTAGTACGGAAATGTATTGCAACGGATCCCGCAGACCGGTCCTTATAGTGCCCCAGGTACTACCGACCAATGCCCTAGCTTGCACTCGGAACCCACCATGCATACACTTAACCATAACTCTATCACCAACAGAATTCCAGAGATAAGAATAATGGGGATCATATAGTAGATTCCAAATTGCTACGACTCATTTTTAACCTATAGCAATTATGTCGATACATTGGACACTTTCTACTAGTGCTAATTATATGGTGACAAGGAGTTTAGGATAGATAGCATGACTTGGGTTTGCACTTCAAGGTCGGGGATCTAAATAAATATAATGTAGGGCTTTCATTTGACTAATGCACGTATCACCTATGTGTTTTAGCGATAGTTTAACAAAACTGGGTTCAGCGAAAGGAGAGGGAGGAACTTACGGGAAGTATTTCGGCTCCTCGATGACGTCGTAGTCTTCTCGATATAAATAATAAACATAACATTCAATAAAACAACCCAAAATCACACCATAAGCATATATGTTTTGATTGGATTAAATTAGGGAAATCAAGTTATTAACCTTCTGAAATCATTATCTAAATTTTTAAGGTCAATTTTTGTGGAGTTAAGAATTTTCTAAAAGTAATTATGAACATACCCTAAAGTGCATTTGAATACTTTATTAAATAAATATAAAATATTCAAAGGAAACATACAATTTTTATTGCACTAACATGTAGATAATAAAATTATAATTTTTTTTGGAATTGAAATGGTTAAATTTGGGGTTAAAATGAGCAAGATATGAATTTTCGAAGTTTAAAACTATTTCTGGAATTTAAATTAAATCCAAAACAGTCGCCGGTCCATGGTGAACCGGATCCACCGTGAACCCACGCACTGTGCGCGTGCGCCAGATCGCGATCAGGCGGCTTCGGGTGAGGCGGGGGCGTTAAGTTAATGTGGACGGCTGAGATTAAAACGCTGAAATGGTACGCGATGAATGGCCTAGATTAAACACGAGTTTTAAATACTAACGGACGATCCATATTAAAATGTACCCCTTCACCGAGATCTGACGGATCTGATTAAACCGGGTGAACGATCTAATCACCACCGTCGGATCTAGATCGCACGGTTGTGATTGAAACCGACACGGCACGGGTACTTTACCCATGCCGGTTATCTTCTCCAGCGACGGCGAGGGCCTAGCAGCCACGGCGAGCGATGGCAGCCAGATCTAAGGGCTAAAATAGAACCAGTAAAGCGTAGCGGTCAAGATGGTACCGTTGGCGAGGTCTGAGGTCGCCGGGTTGCTGCCGGTGACAATCGGGGGTGGCGAAGGAGTTCGGGTCCTCGTCGGCGATGCGGTTCCAATGGGTCTCGTCGGCGAAGGAGGGGTGGCCGAGGTCGGGGTGGTGTCGGTGGTCACAGTGGTGCGGTCGTCAGGGACGGCGAAGGACTTTGGCGACGGCGAGCGGTGACTGGAGTGGGGGTGGTGGTGTGGTGCTAAAAACCAAAGTGCGGCGCTCTGGTTCGTTCTCAACGAAGTTGGGCGTGCGGGGTGGACACGGTGGAGGCCAGGGGTTTATACAGAGGCACCAACGGGGGAAGAGGGGGTGCAATCAGGGGAGGCCGAGAGTAAACGCCGACGAGGTACCTTCCATGCATGCGAGCGATGGCCCCAGGGCGATTACGCGTGGAATTAAGAGGGGAAACGGTCGGCGGGCCGCGGGGGATTGAATGTCGGCGTCGATTTAATGAGAGAGGGGCCGGCGAGGCAGATCCAAGGGGTGAGGTCATCGGCCAACAAGATTTGGGTGGGGGGAGTGAGGTGGACGACGGGTCTAACAGGTGGGGACCACCAGTCAGCGGGCGCGGGGCGAGGGCGTGGCAATGGGGCGCACTGACGGGTGGGGCCGAGGCGTCGAGTGCGCGCGCGTGGAGAGGGGGGTCACTGACGAGTGGGGCCCGTCTGTCAGTGCGGGGCATGGGGAGAGAGTGGGCTGGGCCGGCTGGTTGGGGGAGAATGGGGAAGGGAGGCCCGTTACTGTTTAAATTCATTTCTGAATAAATTTAATTGCTGAAATAGGTTTAAATTATTTGGGTTGCTTCAATGAGTGATTAAAATCTGTAAAAATTCTCGAAAATATATCTTGGCCTTGGGATCATATACAAAATTTTCTACCCCCTGGTTTGGACATCTCCTCTAGGTTTTAGTTTATTTAGGCATAAATTGCAATAAGGGAATAAAAATAATTCTTTTAGAGAATAAATATAATAAAATGTACTTTTATTTCTTTTGGAAATTTAGGGTGTTACAAACCTATCCCCCTTACAAAGAATCTTGTCCTCGAGATTCGGAAAGTTCCTCGAATAGCTTGGGGTATTGGGCTTTTAACTCGCCTTCTTTTTCCCATGTGGCTTCCTCGACGGGGTGGTTGTCCCAATGAACCTTGCAGAAACGAACCACACGACTTCTAGTTACCCTTTCCTTAACTTCTAGAATCCGAACGTGTTTCTCAATGTAGGTCAAGTCTTCTTAGACATTGAGCTGTTGGAGGTCGGCCTGTTCGGTGGGCACATGGAGACACTTCTTTAGCTGAGAGACGTGGAACACATCATGGACTCCTGCCAAAGATAGAGGGAGTTCTAGGTGATATGCCACTTCTCCTTGCTGTCGGAGAATCTAAAAGGGTCCGACATAACGGGGTGCTAACTTGCCTCTCATGTTGAACCTTTGGGTGCCACAGAGGGGAGTGACTCGGAGATAGATATAGTCGCCCTCCTTAAAGGTCAGGTCTCTCCGTCGGTTATCGGCATAGCTCTTTTGTCGGGACTGGGCTATCTTCATTCTTTCCCTGATGATCTTGACTTTCTCTTCAGCTTCTCGCAATATGTCTATCCCGAATACCTGCGACTCTCCGGTCTGATCCTAGAGTAGCGGCGTTCTGCACTTGCGCCCATAAAGTGCTTCAAAAGGGGACATCTGCAGGCTGACTTGGTAGCTGTTGTTGTAGGAGAACTCCACATAAGGCATGTTCTTATCCCACATTCCGCCAAAGTCTAGAGCACAAGCTCTAAGCATATCCTCCAATACCTGGTTCACCCTTTTGTTTTGGCCATCAGTCTGTGGATGGTACGTGGTGCTAAAGTTCAGTCGGGTGCCCAGTTCTTCTTGAAGATTCTTCCAAAACTTGGAGGTAAATTGACTCCCTCGATCAGACGCGATCTTCTTTGGAACTCCATGCAGGCACACGATCTAGGTCATGTACAACTCACCCAGTCTAGCAACAGCATAAGTCATCTTGATAGGGACGAAATGAGCGACCTTGGTTAGTCGATCGACGATTACCCAGATAGAGTCATGACCGGCTTGGGTCCTGGGCAGTCCTGTGATGAAGGCCATTCCTATTTCTTCCCACTTCCATTCAGGGACCTTGAGGGGTTACAATAATCCAGCAGGTCTCTGGTGCTCTTCCCTGACTCGCCAGCATGTGTCGCACTTGGCCACATACTCAGCTATTTCCCTCTTCATACTGACCCACCAATATTTCTCCTTTAGGTCTTGGTACATCTTTGTACTCCCGGGATGCATAGAGTATAGAGTTTCATGGGCCTCTTGAAGGATGAGGGCCTTCAACTCTGGCTTGTTGGGCACGCATATCCGGTTTCTGAACCAGACAGTACCATTCTCGTCCTCAGAGAATTCGGGGGCTTTACCTTTTCTCATGTTTTGCTGGATTTCTAATATGTCCGGGTCTTCTTTCTGTGTCTCACGGATCTGGTCCATGAGGATAGGTCTGGTCTCTAGGGCGGTGAGGTATGCTCTGATAGTGATCCCTAGGTTCAACCTTTCCATCTCCTTGTATAACAATGGGGCCTAGTCTTGTACCATGATGGAATTACAGTACCCTTTTCGGCTCAGGGCGTCTGCCACTACGTTTGCCTTGCCTAGATGATAGTGGATGCCTGAGTCATAATCTTTGATCAACTCCAACCACCTTCTCTGTCTGAGGTTCAGGTCCAGTTGGGTGAATATGTACTTGAGGCTCTTGTGATCAGTGAAGACCTCACACCGATTACCCACAAGGTAATGTCTCCATATCTTCAAGGCGTTAACCATGGCTGCCAATTCCAGGTCGTGGGTCGGGTAATTTATCTCATGTGGTTTACGAGAGGCGTAAGATATCACCTTCCCGTCTTGCATGAAGACACACCCTAACCCTTGGCGAGAGGCATCACAGTATACGTGGAAGTCCTTCCAGATGTCTAGCAGGGTCAGAATCGGGGCTGACACGAGCTTTTTCTTAAGGTTCTGGAAGCATTCTTCACAATCTGGAGTCCATTCGAACTTTACATCCTTCCGCAGCAGTCTGGTCATGGGCTTGGCTATTTTTGAGAAGTTCTCGATGAACCAGCGGTAATATCCAGCCAATCCAAGAAAACTCCGGATCTCGGTCACGTTCGTGGGTTGTAGCCAATTGGTCACTGCCTCCACGGTGGTTGGGTCCACCGCTATTCCTCCGGCAGATATTACATGGCCGAGGAACTTCACCTCAGACGACCAAAACTCACACTTGCTGTATTTGCCGTACAATTGCTGCTCCCTTAGCTTTCCGAGGGTCAGTTGGAGGTGGGTTTCATGTTCTTCCTTGGTCTTGGAGTAGACGAGGATATCGTCGATGAATACCACGATGAACTTATCCAAGAACTCCATGAATACATTGTTCATCATGTTCATGAAGAAGGCCGGGGCATTCGTGAGTTCGAACGACATCACCGTATACTCGTAAAGTCCGTAGCAGGACGTGAAGGCGGTCTTGGGATGTCTTCTTCCCTAATCCTCAATTGGTGGTAGACTGACTTGAAGTCGATCTTGGAGAACACTGAGGATCCCTTTAGTTGATCGAATAGATCGTCGATCTGAGGCAGAGGGTATTTGTTCTTGATGGTCATGTCGTTCAAGTCCCTATGGTCCACGAACATCCTCTTGGTCTTGTCCTTCTTCATGGTGAAGATAACCGGTGAACCCCACGGTGAGGTACTCGGTCGGATGTACCCTTTCTGTTCTAGGTCCTCAATATTGCTCTTAACTTCGGCTAGTTCATTGGTGGCCATCCGGTATGGGCGCTTGGAGATTGGGGTGGTCCTGGGGACAAGTTCGATTTTGAATTCGATGTCCCGCATGGGAGGCATTCCTGGCAGGTCTTCCGGGAAGATGCCCATGTATTCTCTGACCACGGGTGTTGACACAAAAACGTGCCCCCGCACTTGGGTCAGTTCGATGATCCAAAAGTGTGAGGATACTTAGGGACAAGCCTAAGCGTGATGAAGCACCGACGTCGCGTTCTGACTACCCTTAGTCGTGATAAGGAGGGTGGAGTCGCCAGGCAATCAGATCACACAAAATAATCCAATTAGCCGAAAGAAATATATTTAAACAGGATAAATCAGCAAACCGGTTGGAGCCTGTCTTCTTCGGAGTGTGATGTGAAGGGGTCGCCGAAGTATACCTTCGGCGTCTTGTGCGAAGTCTCCCGCCGAAGGGTACCTTCGGCGTTCGGACTGATCTGGTCGAAGGTGGACTCCGAACGGATCTGGACGCGACAATCACCTCCAAACAGTGGGGTTCGGCGTGAAGTCTCCAATACAGCAAGATACAAAATGGTGACTCAAAGGTCGCGCGCAAGCGTGACTTCGTCCAGAACGGAGTATGAGCGTGGCGAAGCCTGTCGTGACGAAGTGTGCTGGCGAAGCGTGTAGTCGAAGCCCGTAGTCTTGCCGAAGGGTGTTCCAGCAACCTCCGAAACTGATCTCTCTGCTCCGGACACCTGAGGCGAAGCAGCTCCAAACGTGAAAACCTGCAACAGAGAGGATTCGAAGTACTAATTCGGTCTGAGGACCAAATTTTGCTAAGTGTTGCACTGGTAGCGAAGGTAGCAATCTGTTACGCAGATTAGCGGATACTTCATAGGCGAAGTAACAAGGCGATATCAATCTATTACGTAGATTAACAGATACTTCACAAGAGAAGTAACAAGGATTACCACTGTTCTGAAGTGGCCGGCGGAGGGCTTCCAGGCAAACCCACCAAGAGGTACAGAAAAGTAAAGGTAAATAAATGCGATCAAAGCTAGGGCTTTGTGTTTGATTTTTTGGGGGCTCTCTAAGCAGGCCTCGCCTCTTTATTTATAGGGCCAAACTTCTGATCTAATCTGCTATAATTTAGCTTGGATAGAGATAAAAACATAGCCGGAATTGTATCGAACTCTGTCTCTGCCGAAGTGGGCTTCGACCAGGCCCGTCGATGCCTGCTCCTAGGGCCGAAGCTTCGGTGGCGTGGGCCTCCGAAGGATTCCTGGCCGAAGGCCGTGGGCTGGCCAAAGACTTTCGGAGTCCATAGCCCAATGGACCTTCAGCCCTGTAGGGCTTCGGCTTGACCCCGGACATGTGTATTTTTGGCCCAAATTACCAAAATTGATATTTTGACAATCTCAGCCATTGATGTCATTTTTTGCTATCAACAACAGGCACCTCTTCTAGGGCTAGCAAGTGAAGGGATACCCCGCTAGAACCATGGGTGGTCTTCTGAAAAGTGACGGCTTCGCCTTCAGGGTTGGTCACGGTGACGGACTTGCTGGCGCAGTCGATCACTCCCTTGTGTTTCATCAGCCAGTCCATCCCTAGGATGAGGTCGAGTCCGGTGCACTCGATAAGAACTGGCTCGGCCCAGAATAATACCCCTTGGATTTCTATCCTTACTTTAGGGCTGAATAGGTTAGCTAAGGTTTTCTTGCCGGGGGTGGCAATCATCATGGGGGTGGGAAGAGGGAGTACTTCCAAGTCATTCGTTCTCGCAAAGCCTTCGGATATGAAGGAATGTGTTGCCCTAGAGTCGAATAATACTACTACAGGTATGGAATTCGTGGTGAACATACCGAGTATGACTTTAGGAGCTTCCTCTACACTGATATGGTTGACGTGGGCACGCACTGCTTGGTTGGGCACCACGCCTTGGGGCTACTTGGGGTGAGGACACTAGTGGGAGTAGTGCCCTTCTTACTGGCAGTTGAAGCAGACGACCGGCTTTCCGTTGCGGTCCCTCATGATCGGGCCCTTGGCGGTGGGTGCCGGTTGAGCGGTCGGAGCTGGTGGAGCAAGGCGAGGATGCCCGGTGTTGGATCCACTAGCAGCATGCGGTGGCCTATAGACGGGTCGAGGATGGTAGGCGGGTGTCGGCGGCGGAGGGACGAAGCGGGGCCTCTAATGGTTCGCTTGATGATGCTTGAACACAATCATCTTCCTCTTCTTGAGGTCCAGCTTGTTCTACTCAGTCTCTTGGATGAGCACCTTATTCACTAGCCATTGGAAGTCAGCGTAGTCGATGGCGACGAGCTGGATGGAGATCTCATCCTTAAGTCCCCGGAGGAACGTAGCCTAGCGGAGAGCGTCTGTCCGCACTTCTTCTGGCACGTAGCGGGCCAGGTGGTTGAACTCATGGAGGTACTCCATGATGGTCTGGCTTCCTTGCTGCAGGTCCCGGAACTCCTGCTGCTTAACCGCGATGACTCCGGCGGGGACGTGGACGGCGCGAAAGGCGATAGTGAACTCCACCCAAGTCACCTCGTGGTCCTCCGTCTGGGACTCACGGTAGTTGTCCGATCACTCCGCGGTGGGACCCTAGAGATGGTGAGTGCCGAACGACACTCTCTCTCGGTCGGTGCTGGGGAGGAGGTCCAACTTCTTCCCAATGGTCTAGAGCCAATCACCGGCCTCCTTGGGGTTTGTCATGCTGGAGAAGATAGGGGGTCACATGCGCAAAAACTTCGAGAGTTGAGGCGTGGGAGCGGGGGATGGTGAACGTGGGACGGGCTCCACGTTCTGTTATTGCAGCCGGTCCAACTATGCATGTTGGTGTTGCATTTGGGTGAGGATGGCGGTGATTACCTGATTTTGATTTGCTATCATCTCCACCAAGGTGGGATGGTTGGCGGATGGTGGCCCAGTCCGACGTTGGCCCGTTGCGCCCTAGTTGGGCACAACACTTCTGGGCAGACCGTTGCTTGCCCCTTCTCCATTGTTGGATCCGGTGTTCTGGTTATCGGCCATCTTCTGAGCACACAAAATTTTTAGTCATAAGAGAAAAACTTTAAAGTAAACTTGACCCAAAATCAGCCCGGGGGGCTCATATATATATATAAGTGGTGAAAAAAATGTTCATTACATCGAAGTTCTTATTTTAATCCACCCACAACACAAGCTATTGCAGGTGGTACCACATCCAAAAAATTATTTAAAATCAATCAACGAGAACTATCGCCTACTCGCCATCTGGGCGGTCTCCGTACTCTCAGAACCACGAGGGTCCTGAGGGACGGTGGGCTCGAGAAAGTTCTCGATGATAGGGTCGACGATGATGGCGGGG
The DNA here is from genome assembly GCA_019279435.1 of Zizania palustris. NCBI lineage: Eukaryota > Viridiplantae > Streptophyta > Magnoliopsida > Poales > Poaceae > Zizania > Zizania palustris. The sequence continues at coordinate 54,320,927 of JAAALK010000081.1, forward strand.
CGCTGGAGCTGGATGGTCCGGCGGGCATAGGGTGTGGCCGGATCCTCTTGGGGCGAGGGGCGGGCTCGTGGATGGGCTTCTTCCTCCTCGGTACGAGGGGAATCATCTCCGCAATGTCCTTCTGTAGCTGTATAATCTTACGATGCAGCTCGCCATTCTATTGGATCAGGCTCTTCGTCTCCTGACGAAGAAACTCGACCGCCTCGCGGTGCTCCTCGGTGTCAAGCATGACCTCGGTATGTAGGTCATCCATGGCCTGAAGAAGGCACGTCTGCCGGGCCAAGACCGGATCACGATCGGAGTGGACTCCGATGTAGATGCTACGGTGGGTGCTGCGAGTGCGCTTTGGCACAAGCCGGAAGGACGAGTTTTGAAGACGATCATCGTAGACCATCCTCAGCTCCATGAGGGCTTGGAGGGCGACGCGTTGGCACGCGACGTCGAAGGTCAGGCCCCCAAGTGCTGTCGTGAAGAACGGCAGTTGTTCGCCGGACCCATGGATGCGAGGGAGACATCACATGGTCCCGCGAACTCCTCCATGTAGACGCCATGGAACTCGGGCTCGAAGAGGAACCCAAGGAAGGTCACCATCATCCGGAGCTCCCGGACGAAGCCCTCGAAGTGACGGCAGAAACTGTGGACTTGGTAGACTGGCATCTAGAAAAACAACAAGTTGAAAAGAAATAAGGGAAGGAACAAAGTTATGAAGTTGATTTTCGCGAAATAGATTTTATCAAAACTAAGTACTAGGCTTGTCCGTTTGGCTTCCTACAGTCAAGTTGGCTCTGATACCATCTTGTGATGCCCCGATTTACCAAATTGGAACATTATTGAATTTCCATAGAAAAACAATAATAACAAGAGGTTCATCATGCGACAACGTACATACGGGCAAACATCTGTGGTTCGCACACCACATTATTACATAAATGTAAAAATAAAATAAACATCACAAATAAATTGCACGACGAACGTCTTCTTTAGGATCTTCTTCTTGACTGGGTCGCTACTCCAGAGCATCTTCCTCATAGTAGGCAGCCTCTGAATTGTGTGTCCAACGGGTATGAGTACAAAAAGTACTCAACAAGCCACCGAGAATGCATTAATAATACAGGATAATAACAAAGGAATGATAATTGCTAAAAGTGTGGAAAAGTACATTTTTCAGTTGAAGCATTTAGTGTAATTGAGTTTAATCATGCAGAATATTAAACATGAACAACATAATACCATCTAATGATTTCAGAAGGTTAAACAGGATTTCCCGTTGTGTGGGTCATCAAGTTAATAACCTTCTGAAATCATTATCTAAATTTTTAAGGTCAATTTTTGTGGAGTTAAGAATTTTCTAAAAGTAATTATGAACATACCCTAAAGTGCATTTGAATACTTTATTAAATAAATATAAAATATTCAAACAAAACATTCTCCAAGCGATAATCACCCGCTCTTGGTTTCGCCGGCATGCCGGGCCGCATCCGGCTAACGTCGCACCCCCTTTTGCGCCATGTCGGTACAAGCCACCTGCAGGTGCTGCTTGACCCATCTCCAAGTGGTGCCTCAGATTGAAACACTCCATACCTTAGTTTGGACTTACCCAATAGACTTGTGGTTAGTACGGAAATGTATTGCAACGGATCCTACAGACCGGTCCTTATAGTGCCCCGGGTACTACCGACCAATGACCTAGCTTGCACCCGGAACCCACCATGCATACACTTAACCATAACTGAGAAACCAAAGGTGGTTTCGGTGTATGTGATGAGTGATTGACAGGATTATTTACCCTCTGTTCGAAGGGTACCTCCGAAGGGGCTTCGGAGGTGGTACCTCCGAAGGGTGTTCGGAGGTGTGTCACCGGAGTATGTTCGGTGTTTGCTTGCTGCAGCTGTGCAGCGGAGTGTACCTGTCGGAGGGGTCCGACAGTACACGATGACTGGGTTCGTACCGAAGGCTTCGGTACTTTGGGCGGTACACCGGAGTGTGTGCCGGAGGTTGCTAACCCGAAGAGGTCTTCGGAGTACTGGATACACTTGTCTGCTTGTCGGTGGTGCGCAGGGACTTCGGAGGCGACGGACAGGGTTCGAGCCGGGTGAACCTGGGTCAAGAAGGAGGCTTGATGCCAGGGGAGCGGGGAGCTCCGTCACGGTGGCTGCGAAGGTGGTCCGGGTCGGTCCTCGGGTCGAGGCGCGCCAGGTGAAGGCAGAGAGTGCGGAGCGTGGCTCCGGCTGAAGGTGCTCCGAGACAAAGTCCTCGGACATGAGGCACTTCGAAGGTACTCCGAATGGAGTGACTTCGGAGTTGGTGGATCAAGTCCTCTGCGGAGGCAAGGTGTTCGAAGTGTGCTCCGGAGGGAGACACTCGAAGGTGGCCCGACGAAGGTCTCAGAAGTCGAGGCGCATCGAAGGCATGGTCCGGGTGAGGCTCGTCGAGATGTGTGCTCGGAGTGAGACACTGCGACGAAGTGCTCATGGAATGCTTCATGCGAAGGCCTTGGACGAAGGTGGGACTTCGAAGGGTGGTACTCCGAAGGTGGGGCTTCGGAGTGAGGATGACTTGTGGTGCTTCGGCCATGCATGGCTTCGGTACACGGACGGACGGTGTTCGAGCTGGGAGTAGCTGCGAAGCTGTGGTGATCCACTCCGGAGGTGGTGGTGCGAAGGCCCAAGTGCTTTGACGGCTTCGGCTCAAAACCGTCATTGTATCGAAGGACTTCTTCGGCGGAGCGAAGGCCAACAGGCTGCAGGCTTCTCGCCGAAGCTACCGCACCCTCCGGTGCGAAGGGAGGTTCCAGAAGTCAACTCTGTAAAGGCTGACACTGTCCCCTCTGCAGCTGACAGAGAAGCCTCCATAAATAAAGGTGGACTACCTTTTGTACCCCTTAGTTCTGAAGAGACAAAATGAATGTAAACCCTAGGGGTAATGTAGTCACTTCCTTAGGATGAAGCCGTGGGCTATAAATATGGGGGCTCGGTAGGTAACATTTAACACTTTGAGCATTTACTGTTGAGCTCCTGTACACACAGACCTCGCTGGTTTCATCCAGAGTTCAATTTATTTTGTGTTCCTTGTTCAAGCGGCGAAGCCCTGTCTTCCTGTGCTTTTTGCTTGAGCTCGCGTTACATACCTCGCTAGTCTTTGTGCACCGAAGCTTGTTTTGGCGAAGGGTGTTTTTATCGCGTAGTGTGTTTTACAGTGTGCTGTCACTCTGTGTAACACGAGGCAAGACCTCGCTGCTTACTAGCGAAGCCCTGTTTGTATCCCGTAGTGCTTCTTGTGTCGAAGCCCTTAGCGTAGTCCGTTTTGTGTGCGTGTAGACCTTCGCGTACGAAGCCCAGCACCAGTTGCTGTCGCCATGTACTTGGTCGAAGTCCACAGAGGGCTGTCCACTCTTGCGAAGGGTGAAGTGCGAAGCCTGCTCGAAGCACCCTGTGTGCGGAGCCTGCACTGACTTAGCAGAGTTGGTTTTCGAGGGTTGTTATTGGAGCGAAGTCTTCTTGGCTTCGAACTTTTGCTCCTCCGAAGCCTGTGTTCGAAGGTGTCGAAGTACCTCCGAACCAGACCTTCGAAGGTGGTGTTCGAAGCCTGTTCCGCAGAAGACAGAACTGAACAGAAGGCTAAGTTTTAGCACGAAATTTTGTAAGCTCCCATTCACCCCCCCCCTCTGGTCGCCGTTTCCGGTCCAACAATTGGTATCAGAGTGGGTTAAGATCACCAGTTGACCTTAACCGGTTTTGTGATCTGTTGGCGACATGGATAGAGGCAGTAAAATTCCTCTGTTCGATGGGACAGATTTTGCATACTGGAAGGTGCGCATGGAGGCTTACTTGTTAAGCCAAGGAAATGCAATTTGGGAGATTGTGGACTCACAATACTCCATCCCTGATACCCGCACCACTCAAACTGAAAAAGATCAGTATATTGCCAACTCGAAGGCAAGGAACATACTGTTCATTGGTCTGAGTCGGAGTGAGTTTGATAGGGTGCAGCACCTTAGGACTGCTAGGGAGATTTGGACAACACTCACTGTCTTTCATGAGGGCTCTGCTCAGATCAAGGCCAGGCACCAAAGCACCTACAATCAACAGTATCAGCTGTTTGTGCAGGCACCTGGTGAATCTGTAGATGCCATGTTTTCTCGTTTTGACGCGATAGTGAGTAACTTGCGATCCAACGGGACGCTTGCTTACAGTGATCATGATAGGGCTATCAAGCTTCTCTATGCTCTTGACCGTAGCATATGGGAGGTGAAGATATCCAGCATTGAGGAGTCCACAGGCTATGACACTCTAACCTGTGATGAACTCTTTAGCAAGCTGAAGTCCACAGAGATTGCCAAGGCATCTCTTGCAGTGCACAGAAGCTCTTTGCCACAGCCATTGGCATTGGTTTCTAGCACTAGCCGTGGCACCACTGCAGAACCAAGCACATCAGGCACTTGTGTTCTTGCAGATGGTTTTGCTTTGTCCTCCCTGGTCTCCGTCACAAAGGAGCAGGTGGATACTCTAGCTGATGATGAGCTTGCTCTCATTGCCCGGAGGTTCACCCGCTTTCATCATGAGAGACGGGATCAGCGGAGAAGTGGTTTTAGTGGCTGCTATGAATGTGGCGACACCTCTCACATTAAGGCCAATTGCCCCAAGGTCAAGAAGAGAGATGAGAGTGAGCGCCCCAAATTCCACAAAAAGGAGAGGAAGCCCTTTGTGAAGGGCAAGCGCGGCAAGATGGCTAAGAAAGTAGCCAAGGCCGCTTCTAGAGCCTTTGTTGCTGATCTCAGCGACATCGGCACTTCCTCAACTGAGGAGTCGAGCTCTGAGGAGGAGGAGTCCCCAAGGAAGGAAGACAAGAAGGACAAAAAGGGACGTGACTTCACCGGCCTTTGTTTCATGGCCGACAGCGATCACAGCGGCGATGAGCTTGACTCATCTGAGGTAAACCTATCATCTGACCAGCTTCTAATTAAATTAGATGAGCTGAATGAGGTAGTGCTAGGTCAGGATAGATTACTTGTGCAAGCCGCTAGAGAAAGAAAAGACCTTAGACTTAGGCTAGAAAATGTATCTACTGAATATGCCATGCTTAAGTCTAAATTTGATGATGCTGAATGTGAATCATGTTTTGTTGTCATGAGTGAGCTTGCTCAGTTGCGTTCTGTACATGCTCAAACTCTCTCTGAGCTTGAGACTGCACAGAAGCAGCTTTTGGAGGTGGATTCTAGACCTCATGATATTATTGATTGCATGAACTGCTCTTTATTACGCGATAGCATTTCTTTACGCGATAAGCATGTTCATGATTTGGAGGCTAGATTGGAGAGGGCCGGTAGTTCTAAGGATGTGCAACCTGTTTGTGACACTTGCATCACCCTTAAGGACCAGCTAGGCACTGTCAGAGAGCGAGCTGAAAATCTCATGTCTGAAAATGAATACCTTCTTTCTGTGGTGAATAAATGCACTGAGGGAAAGGGTAGGATGGATTTGCTCTTGGCCAAGACCAAGTTGTGTGCTGACAGAGCCGGGGTAGCTCTAGGTTTGGGTTTTGAGAGGATAGCTTCAGACAGTAAGTCCAAAACTGTTTTTACCTCTCCTACCACCCTAGAGAAAGAGAGAGCTCTGTTGGACACCCCACCAGCCAAAAAGCCTACCCATCCACCAAAGAAAACCACTCCTCCTGCCAAGAAAAATCCTCCCAAGAAAACCACACAAAAGAAACCCAAGGAGCCTGTGAGAGTTGCTCCTGTGACCCATGAGAGTGCCCCCAGGAGAGTGTTTCATTGTTCTTATTGTCAGCGGGCGGGTCATTTGATTGGTTTCTGTTTCCGTCGCATCAAGGATGAGCGACATGCACAGGCGATGAGCTATCAGGACATGCATTACCCATCTTTCGGTATGCATGAGTCTGAGTATTACTCTCGTCCTGTTTTCGAGGCTCCTCGTGCTTCTCGGAGAGGTTTTGCTCCCCGAGGTGTTCACCATGTTCCATATGGTGGTAGATCTCGGGCGAGTAGCTTTGTACCTCGTCAGAGTAGGAGACCTCGACATGCTTTGCGTTCTTTGCATGTAGGTAGACCTCGCACTTTGCGTCATCCTGATTATTATGTGCGTAGACCATCTACTTTTACTGTGCCTACTACTCGTGTCACTCAGTGCTGGATGCCTCGTCATTATTTCACTCACCCCAGCACTGAGCGAGCGAGACGTTTTCATCATGTGTAGGCGACAGGTCGAGGCTTGGAGGGCACGTGGATCATGGACTCCGGTTGTTCACGCCACATGACCGGAGATGCAGCTTGGTTCTCCAGCCTCACCACAACCAAGCAAAGGGAACATATCACCTTCGGAAACAATCGAAGGAGTAGAGTGAAAGGTAAAGGTGTGGTAAGAATTAATTCGAACTTCACTCTCAAAGATGTTGCTTTGGTTGAAAACCTGGGATACAATTTGCTGTCGGTATCTCAGTTGCTTGATGAGGGCTTCGAAGTGCGATTTCATCGCGATACTTCGCAAGTGCTCAATTCTGATGGCATTGTGGTGTGTAAGATCTTTAGGGTTGGGAGAGTTTTTGGAGCTGATTTTTCAGAGTCATCTGGTTCTTCTCATTGCCTTGTTGCACATTCGACTTCTGAGCTTTGGAAGTGGCATAGGAGACTAGGGCACATGAGCTTTGAGTTGCTCGCTCGTCTGAGCGCCCTAGGTTTGATCCGAGGATTGCCCAAGCTCAAGTTTGAGAAGAATTTAGTTTGCGCTCCATGTCGACATGGAAAAATGATTGCCGCTTCGCATTCGCCAGTCACCACAGTGATGACTGAACAGCCCGGAGAACTTCTCCATATGGACACTGTAGGTCCTTCTCGGGTTAGTTCTTTAGGCGGCAAGTGGTATGTACTTGTTATTGTCGACGATTTCTCTCGCTACTCTTGGGACTTTTTTCTTGCCAGCAAGGATGAAGTGTTTTCACACTTTCGGAGCTTGGCTTTGAGACTTTTCACTGAACTCCCTGGTGCATTAAAATTCATTCGAAGCGATAATGGCACCGAGTTCAAAAATAGTCTCTTTGTTGACTTTTGCATGGAGCATGGCATAGAACATCAATTCTCTGCTCCGCGGGTTCCTCAACAGAATGGTGTTGTTGAGAGGAAAAACCGCACTTTGGTTGAGATGGCTAGGACGATGCTTGATGAGCATAGGACTCCTAGAAAATTCTGGGCTGAGGCCATGAACACTGCTTGCTACATCTCAAACCGAATTTTCTTGCGCTCAATTTTAAACTTGACATCTTATGAGCTACGTTTTGGGAGACAGCCTAAGGTTACTCATCTTCGAGTTTTTGGCTGTCGGTGCTTTATCCTAAAACGTGGTAACTTGGATAAATTTGAGTCGCGCTCTTCTGACGGGATCTTTTTGGGTTATACTACTCATGGTCATTCTTATCGTGTTTATAACTTGGAAACTAACACTGTCATCGAGTCATGTGATGTGACTTTTGATGAATCAACCCCCTCTGTTAGTTCTGCTTTTGAACAGGCAAATGAACACGACATGGAACAGACCTTATTCGAAGATGAAGATCCCGGAGAATTCGAGGATGAACCCCTACTACCCTCGACATCAACCCCCGAAGCTGACCCCGCTTCTACTACTTCGGCACGAGGTCCCGAAGCGACTACCTCAACATCGGTCATCTTGGACCACTCCAACGCACAAGTTGAGGGGGAGACTGCATCCCGCCGCGAGGCTCCACATCATGTCCAAAGGATGCACCCTCCCGAGCAGATCATTGGTGAGCTTGATCAAAGGGTAACTCGTTCTCATGCCCATTTCACTAATGCTGCTTTTGTTGCTTCTTTCGAGCCTTTAGATGTTAGTCATGCACTTTCTGATTCTAGTTGGATCAATGCCATGCATGAAGAGCTTGAGAATTTTGAAAGAAACCAAGTCTGGACTTTAGTTGATCCTCCACCTAATGTTCATTTCATTGGAACAAAATGGATTTTTAAAAATAAACAAGGGGAGGATGGGACTATAGTTAGAAACAAGGCTAGACTTGTAGCTCAGGGCTTTTCTCAACTAGAAGGGATTGATTTTACTGAAACTTTTGCACCTGTTGCTCGCCTTGAGGCCATTAGGATTTTGCTTGCCTTTGCGACATCCCGGGGATTCAAACTCTATCAAATGGATGTCAAAAGTGCTTTTCTTAATGGCTTCATAGGTGAAGATGTTTATGTAAAACAACCCCCTGGTTTTGAAAACCCCAAGTACCCACATAAAGTCCTTAAACTTCATAAGGCTCTTTATGGACTCAAGCAGGCCCCTCGGGCGTGGTATGATAGACTTAAGTCTTTTCTGCTTGAGCGAGGGTATTTGATGGGCTCTGTTGATAAAACTTTGTTTACTCTCAAGCATGGCAAAGATTTCCTTCTAGTGCAGATTTATGTGGATGATATCATCTTTGGTGGCTCTTCTCATGCTTTGGTTGCCGAGTTTGCAGATACCATGAGCAGGGAGTTTGAAATGTCAATGATGGGTGAACTCACCTTTTTCCTTGGTTTGCAAATCAAGCAAAGCAAACAAGGTACTTTCGTCCACCAGACGAAGTACACCAAGGACCTGCTCAAAAAGTTTGACATGTCCGATGCGAAGCCCCTCGCCACTCCAATGGCTACATCTGTAGCGTTGGACCCTGACGAAGATGGAGAAGCCGTAGACCAGAAGGAGTTTCGAAGCATGATCGGTTCCCTCCTCTACTTGACTGCCACGAGGCCGGACATACACTTTGCAGTGTGTCTGTGCGCTCGTTTTCAGGCTTCACCACGAGCTTCGCACCGCCAAGCTGTTAAGCGCATCTTAAGGTATCTCAAACACACCCTTGAATTTGGCATATGGTATTCATCGTCTTCATCTTTATGTCTTAGAGGCTATTCAGATGCGGATTTTGCTGGGTGTAGAATTGATAGGAAGAGTACCTCTGGTACTTGTCATTTTCTGGGTACGTCTCTGGTTTGCTGGTCTTCCCGCAAACAGTCTAGTGTTGCACAATCGACGGCTGAGGCCGAATATGTTGCTGCAGCTAGCTGTTGCTCTCAGATTTTGTGGATGGTTTCCACTTTGCGGGATTTCGGGTTAGATTATAAGAGTGTTCCACTTTTCTGTGATAACACTAGTGCTATTTGTATTGCAAACAACCCGGTTCAGCACTCCAGAACCAAACACATTGATGTACGGTATCATTTTCTCAGAGATCACAATGAGAAGGGTGATATTGAACTTCAATATGTTGATACTCAACACCAGCTTGCCGACATTTTTACAAAACCCCTCGATGCTTCTCGATTTGCTTACTTGCGTGGGGAACTTGGCATTTGTCACCCTTACGGCATTTTGTGAAGGGGAGCTGATTTTAATTGTATTGCATATGCTCATTATGTGTGGAATTGCACTTACATCTTTTGCTATTATATGCCTGCTTTTAATTCAAAGAAATCATGTCAGCTCAGCTCTATGAAATATATCTGGAACATTGGTTGTGCATGATGTTTTATTTTCTAAAATCAAAATTTGCTCACCGCACAATCTTGCATCTAGCTTGTTTAGGCTGGACTGCTTTTAGCTATCTTTTATCTACTTGACAGCAAGACACTGTTCCTTGGATGCTAAAATTTGCAACTTGAAAAATGTGTTCCTTATTCATGGATATTCATCTAAATATTTCTTCTATCTGAATCAAAATCAAGAATCCATGATTTGCCTAGTTTAAATGAAAAGATCCAGGAGGGTTTGTTTGTCGCACTACTCTATTCTAGACTGCTTACCATTGCACTTTGGTCTGAACTGGGATAGTGTAGTGTATGCCAAAATCACCGCCTTAAGCTTCAGATGGCTGTCATGCCTAGGCTTGGCCTGATTGGAAAGTATAAGGTGGACAAACAAATAACCCCTGGCATTAAGAAAGGAACAACAAAATTAATTAATCATCAAGTTTGCTTTCAAAGCTCCTTTTGAACAAGAATTGTCTGTCTAGGGTAGAATTTGTTAGCTTTGCGCAGTCCTTGCCTTCTCATGTCTAGCTGCTATGATTAAGTGGTGATGCTTTTACTTCAAAATGACAAAATCACATGCCATCATCTTGTTTCACAGATTGTTAAATTGAGCTGAGCACATGATCATTTGTGTTAATTTTGGCATATTTTTGCATTATATGTCTTTGCAATTCTATTCATTTCGAAGCTTTGCATCTTTTACATGCTCCTTGATGCTTGCATTGCCAAAGGGGGAGAAATTCCGGAGAGATTTGCTATGTTCTCTGCCGCAAGAAGGCATAATTTCGAAAAAGGGGAGAGATTTTTGACATAAAGGAGGAGAAAAATTTGCTTAACTCAGGGGGAGTTTTTATCAAAGGGGGAGATTTGCCAAAGGGGCTTTTACTCTTTTGAGAAAGGGGGAGAAATTCTTTTATCAAGTGACATGCTTTGGCTCTTTTCTGAGTTTTTATGGTCACTTGTGTGCTGAAATTTTTAAATTTTCTTGAACTTGGATTTGGTTGTCAATGCACTCATCAAGGGGGAGATTGAGAAACCAAAGGTGGTTTCGGTGTATGTGATGAGTGATTGACAGGATTATTTACCCTCTGTTCGAAGGGTACCTCCGAAGGGGCTTCGTTGGTGGTACCTCCGAAGGGTGTTCGGAGGTGTGTCACCGGAGTATGTTCGGTGTTTGCTTGCTGCAGCTGTGCAGCGGAGTGTACCTGTCGGAGGGGTCCGACAGTACACGATGACTGGGTTCGTACCGAAGGCTTCGGTACTTTGGGCGGTACACCGGAGTGTGTGCCGGAGGTTGCTAACCCGGAGAGGTCTTCGGAGTACTGGATACACTTGTCTGCTTGTCGGTGGTGCGCAGGGACTTCGGAGGCGACGGACAGGGTTCGAGCCGGGTGAACCTGGGTCAAGCAGGAGGCTTGATGCCAGGGGAGCGGGGAGCTCCGTCACGGTGGCTGCGAAGGTGGTCCGGGTCGGTCCTCGGGTCGAGGCGCGCCAGGTGAAGGCAGAGAGTGCGGAGCGTGGCTCCGGCTGAAGGTGCTCCGAGACAAAGTCCTCGGACATGAGGCACTTCGAAGGTACTCCGAATGGAGTGACTTCGGAGTTGGTGGATCAAGTCCTCTGCGGAGGCAAGGTGTTCGAAGTGTGCTCCGGAGGGAGACACTCGAAGGTGGCCCGACGAAGGTCTCAGAAGTCGAGGCGCATCGAAGGCATGGTCCGGGTGAGGCTCGTCGAGATGTGTGCTCGGAGTGAGACACTGCGACGAAGTGCTCATGGAATGCTTCATGCGAAGGCCTTGGACGAAGGAGGGACTTCGAAGGGTGGTACTCCGAAGGTGGGGCTTCGGAGTGAGGATGACTTGTGGTGCTTCGGCCATGCATGGCTTCGGTACACGGACGGACGGTGTTCGAGCTGGGAGTAGCTGCGAAGCTGTGGTGATCCACTCCGGAGGTGGTGGTGCGAAGGCCCAAGTGCTTTGACGGCTTCGGCTCAAAACCGTCATTGTATCGAAGGACTTCTTCGGCGGAGCGAAGGCCAACAGGCTGCAGGCTTCTCGCCGAAGCTACCGCACCCTCCGGTGCGAAGGGAGGTTCCAGAAGTCAACTCTGTAAAGGCTGACACTGTCTGTTCTGAAAAAGGCTGACACTGTCCCCTCTGCAGCTGACAGAGAAGCCTCCATAAATAAAGGTGGACTACCTTTTGTACCCCTTAGTTCTGAAGAGACAAAATGAATGTAAACCCTAGGGGTAATGTAGTCACTTCCTTAGGATGAAGCCGTGGGCTATAAATATGGGGGCTCGGTAGGTAACATTTAACACTTTGAGCATTTACTGTTGAGCTCCTGTACACACAGACCTCGCTGGTTTCATCCAGAGTTCAATTTATTTTGTGTTCCTTGTTCAAGCGGCGAAGCCCTGTCTTCCTGTGCTTTTTGCTTGAGCTCGCGTTACATACCTCGCTAGTCTTTGTGCACCGAAGCTTGTTTTGGCGAAGGGTGTTTTTATCGCGTAGTGTGTTTTACAGTGTGCTGTCGCTCTGTGTAACACGAGGCAAGACCTCGCTGCTTACTAGCGAAGCCCTGTTTGTATCCCGTAGTGCTTCTTGTGTCGAAGCCCTTAGCGTAGTCCGTTTTGTGTGCGTGTAGACCTTCGCGTACGAAGCCCAGCACCAGTTGCTGTCGCCAAGTACTTGGTCGAAGTCCACAGAGGGCTGTCCACTCTTGCGAAGGGTGAAGTGCGAAGCCTGCTCGAAGCACCCTGTGTGCGGAGCCTGCACTGACTTAGCAGAGTTGGTTTTCGAGGGTTGTTATTGGAGCGAAGTCTTCTTGGCTTCGAACTTTTGCTCCTCCGAAGCCTGTGTTCGAAGGTGTCGAAGTACCTCCGAACCAGACCTTCGAAGGTGGTGTTCGAAGCCTGTTCCGCAGAAGACAGAACTGAACAGAAGGCTAAGTTTTAGCACGAAATTTTGTAAGCTCCCATTCACCCCCCCTCTGGTCGCCGTTTCCGGTCCAACAACAGAATTCCAGAGATAAGAATAACGAGGATCATATAGTAGATTCCAAATTGCTACGACTCATTTTTAACCTATAGCAATTGTGTCGATACATCAGATACTATCTACTAGTGCTAATTATATGGTGACAAGGAGTTTAGGCTAGATAGCATGGCTTGGGTTTGCACTTCAAGTTCGGGGATCTAAATAAATATAATGTAGGGCTTTCATTTGACTAATGCACGTATCACCTATGTGTTTTAGCGATAGTTTAACAAAACTGGGTTCAATATGCTCAAAAGATTAGTTTGGTGACTTGACTTGTTCAGCGAAAGGAGAGGGAGGAACTTCCGGGAAGTATTCCGGCTCCTCGACGGCGTCGTAGTCTTCTCGATATAAATAATAAACATAACATTCAATAAAACAACCCAAAATCACACCATAAGCATATTTGTTTTGATTGGATTAAATTATGGGAAATCAAGTTATTAACCTTCTGAAATCATTATCTAAATTTTTAAGGTCAATTTTTGTGGAGTTAAGAATTTTCTAAAAGTAATTATGAACATACCCTAAAGTGCATTTGAATACTTTATTAAATAAATATAAAATATTCAAACGAAACATACTGTTTTTATTGCACTAACATGTAGAGAAGAAAATTATAAATTTTCTGGAATTGAAATGGTTAAATTTGGAGTTAAAATGAGCAAGATATGGATTTTCAAAGTTTAAACTATTTCTATAATTTAAATTAAATCCAAAACAGTTGCCGGTCCATAGTGAACCGGATCCACCGTGAATCCGCGCACTGTGCGCGTGCGCCGGATCACGGATCAGCCATTGGATCGCGATCGGGAGGCTGCCGGTGAGGCGGGGGCGTTAAGTTAACGTGGACAGCTGAGATTAAAACACTGAAATGGTACGCGATGGATGTCCCAGATTAAATGCGAGTTATAAATACTAACGGATGATCCAGATTAAAATATACCCCTTCGTCGAGATCTTACGGATCTGATTAAATCACGTGAATGATCTAATCGCCACCATCAGATCTAGATCGCACGATTGCGATTGAATCCGACACGACATGGGTACTTTACCCATGCCGGTCGTCTTCTCTGGCGACGGCGAGGGCCTAGTGGCCATGGCGAGCGATGGCTGCTAGATCTAAGGGCTAAAATGGAACTAGTAAAGCATAGCAGTCAAGATTGTACCGTTGGCGAGGTCTGAGGTCATCGCGTTGCTGTCGGCAACGAGCGGGGGCGGCGAAGGAGTTCGGGTCCTCGTCGGCGATGTGGTTCTGGCGGGTCTCATCGGCAAAGGAGGGGTGGCCAAGGTCGAGGTGGCATCGGCGGTCACAGTGGTGCGGTCGTCGGGGACGGGGAAGGACTCCGGTGATGGTGAGCGGTGACTGGAGTGGGTGTGGTGGTGTGGTGCTAAAAACCGAAGTGCGGTGCTCTGGTTCATTCTCAATGCAATTGGGCGTGCGGGGTGGACGCGGTGGAGGCTAGGGGTTTATATAGAGGCGCCAGGGGTGCAGAGGGGGCGCAATCGGGGGAGGCAGAGAGTAAACGCCGGCGAGGTACCTTCCATGCATGTGAGCGACGGCCCCGGGGCGATTACGCGTGGAATTAAGAGGGGAAACGGTCAGCGGGCCGCGGGGGATTGAATGCCGGCGTCGATTTAATGGGAGATGAGCCGGTGAGGCGAATCCGAGGGGAGACGTTATCGGCCGGCGAGATTTGGTGGGGAGCGAGGTGGACGATGGGTCTGACCGGTGGGGACCACCAGTCAGCGGGCGCGGGGCGAGGGCGTGGGGGCGCACTGACGGGTGGGGCCGAGGCGTCGAGTGCGCGCGCGCGGAGAGAGGGGGGTCGCTGATGAGCGGGGCCCGTCTATCAGTGCGGGGCGCGGGGAGAGAGTGGGCTAGGCCAGCTGGTTGGGGGAGAATGGGGGAGGGAGGCCCGTTACTGTTTAAATTCATTTCTGAATAAATTTAATTGCTGAAATAGGTTTAAATTATTTGGGTTGCTTCCATGAGTAATAAAAATCTGTAAAAATTCTCAAAAATATATCTTGGCGTTGGGATCATATACAAAATTTTCTAGCCCCTGGTTTGGACATCTCCTCTAGGTTTTAGTTTATTTAGGCATAAATTGCATTAAGGGAATAAAAATAATTCTTTTCAGAGAATAAATATAATAATATGAAATTTTATTTCTTTTGGAAATTTGGGTTGTTACACATGTGACCAAATTCTGGTTCCTGGACCATTCGACTAACCCGACTTCTGCATCAGGCTGACTATCTTCGTTAGAATCCGAAGGGTATACTTGGGAATATGCGATCTTCTTTTGATACTTCTCACTCCTTGCTTCTTGGAATTGGCTCTCATGTGCTGATACCCTCTGAACGTAATCATGTAACAATTCAGCAATCTTCTATCGCACTACCATCAAATCGGTGAGCTTCATCTCATTCAAACTGGTGAAGAAATATTTGTAGAACTTCTTCTCTAGATCTACCCATCCTCTAATAGAATTCCCTAGAAGTGACGAGAACCATGTAAAAGCTGATCTTGATAGTGAGAGCGGGAAGAACCAAACCTTCAGTGGTTCATCGACTGATGCCTCTCCACACTAGCGAGGAAGCAGCTGATGTGCTCGATCGTGGAGACTGAGTCTAGCCCTGAAAATTTTGTGAAGTCAGGCACTTGTTATTAGTTTGATAGTGACACCCTATCAAACCACTCTAGGTAGGACTACTGATACATATACATCTAATCCTTGGGTTTAAGTCCAAATTGATCTCGAATGACTTCAGTGAACAAATTCGCCCAATCCTCCTCTTGCTGGCCTAGAACAGGGTACCGGTCAGACACTAGGGCCTATGGGTATTGGTCTAACCGATGAGCACTGTACTTGTAATGCTCTTCATTAACATACGGTTGCGTCCCGTAATACGCAGTCTGGTGGTACCTTGGAGAGATACCTTTGGGTGCCCCCCTTGGTTGCACGAGGTCAGCTAGCACGTTCCTTGGGATGCCATACGTGGCTTGGAGTGCTTCTTGCCCCTCTGGCCCCTACGGAGCGGCTATGGGTTGAGGCACAGTTATGCACCACTCGCGGCCATACGCACCATGTGGCGGGTCCTGTATCCCTACCCCTTGAAGCGCAAGAGTTAGTGGTTGGACTTTCATGATTCTTTAAGGACCAAATGAAATGTTCGGTGGTTCCTGCCTCATTGTCCCTTGCGGTGGTGGCATAGGCCGAGTGTGCTATGGATTCTGTAGTAAACGTGGATGTTTGACAAGGAAATATAAAGGACCTTGCGCCGGCTCGTGAGCTATCATACCATCAACGATCTTCTTGATCAACCCATGCAATGTGTTCACCAACACCTCGGATTGATTGATGAGGCCATGGTGGAGCGCATTGTCAATGGCCTCTTGAAAATGGATCCGAGGGCTTTCAGTCTTATTGACACGAAAACGTGCCACCACACTTGGGTCAGTTCGATGATCCAAAAGTGTGCGGATACTTAGGAACAAGCCTAAGCGTAACACAACACTAACGGCATGTTTCGACTACCCTTAATAGTGGCAAGGGGGGTGGAGTCGCCAGGTAATCATATCACAAGATAATAATCCAATTACCCGAAAAGAAATATATAAATAAAATAAACCAGTAAGCTGAACGGAGCTTGACTAGCTCGAAGTGTACCGTGCAAAGGGGTCACCGAAGGGGTCCTTCGGTGTCTCATGTGAAGGGTTTCATCGAAGGTATCCTTCGGCATTCGGGTCGATCTGGTTGAAGAAAAGCTCCGAACAGATCTCTGACGTGAAATCACCTCCGAATGATAGGGTTCGGTGCGAAGTCTCTAACACGATAAAAACACTCCAACGAGACACGCTGGCACGACTTCGTTCGGCACAAAGTATTGGCATGACGAAGCCTTGGTGCGATGGAGCCTTGGCGTGATGGATCCTTGGCGCGATGGAGCCTTGGCGCGATGAAGCCTGGTGTGAAGCAGCTTCGGTACGCGGGACTTGACCAGACGGACAACAGCGTGGCGGATCCGACATGGGTAGTCGAAGCAGGGACCTGATGAAGCTTGTTTTGGCAGCCTCCGAAACCAGTTTCCTGGCTTCGGACACCTTCGACGAAGGGGCTCCGAGCGTGAATACCTGCAACAGAACAGAGATCAAGTGCCAATTCGGCCTAGAGACTAAATTTACTAAGTATTGTAGTAGGGAAACAAAGGTAGCAATCTGTTACATAGATTAATGAATACTTCACAGGCAAAGTAACAAGGCGATTACAAACTGTTACGTAGATTAATGGGTACTTCACGAGCGAAGTAACAAGGATTACCACTGTTTCGACGTGGCCGACAGAGGGCTTCCAAGCAAACCCACGATGGTTGTGCAGAAAGGTAAATAAAAGTAAAGTACGGTTCAAAGCTAGGGCTTTGTGGTTGAATTGTGTTGAGGGGCTTAATGAACCGGCCTCACCCCTATATTTATAGGGGCTAGTCTTCTTATCTCTAAAGCTAATCTGGTAGGATTCGGCCTAATCAAGTTAGGGATAAAAAAACAAGAATCAGACCATAACTCTATCTCTGAAGCCAGCCCAAAGTGGGCCTTCGGCAGGCCCGCCGAAGCCTGCTCCTCGGACCGAAGCTTCGGCGAGATGGGCCTCCGAAGGGCCTTCGGGCCAAAGCTGGCAGGATGCTAACAGGCGTCCGAAGCCCAACGTTTGATGGGCCATCGACATTATAGGGCTTCGGCCTATACCAGGACTTGTGTATTTTCTGCCCAAATTACCAAAATTGTTATTTTGACAATCTTGACCATTAATGCCATTTTTTGCTATCAACACATGCCCCTGCCTTTTAGTGAACTAAGTGAACTAAAAGCATAACAGGTTAAGGACAATACTTTCCATATCGACCTTTTGACACTTTTAAGCGCTTTGCCACACACTTGGGGAGTATTTTTTCAAATACCTGCCATTCAAAGCTCTTCGAAACCGCTCTCCTTGTAGAGATTCTAACAAGTATGCATTACCCGGAGCGATTTTGGCTATTTTGAAAGGGCCTTCCCAACTAGGTGATAATTTACCAAATTTGGGGCACTTAGTGCCTAAGGGAAAAATCGTCTTCCAAACCATGTCACCAATTTGAAACAATTTTGGTTTAATTTTTTATTGTAGGCTCTAGCTATTCTTCTCTTGTATTTCTCTATATCCTCTAAAGCCCTTAGCCTCTTATCTATCACTTCTTCCAAATTATCTTTTAAAAGAGTTTCATATTCATCGACCAATAAGCCATCTTGCTTAAGGAATCTTAAAGAGGCAAGATCTACCTCTATTGGTAGAACGGCTTCTTGTCCATATACTAACTCATACAGACTAACTTTGGTAGCATCGTGCTTTGCAACTCTACAAGCCCACAATGCTTATGAAAGAACTTCATGCCACCTTTTAGGGAACTCTTCGATTTTCTTCTTAATGAGTTTAATCACGGTTTTATTACTAGACTCGGCCTGACCATTGGTCTGAGCATAGTATGGTGAAGAGTTTATCAACTTAATACCATAAAATTTGGCAAAGTCTCTCACTTCTTTAGCAACAAATGAAGTACATTGATCTGTAGTGAGAGTTTTTGGGAATGCCGAATCTATGTATAATGTGCTTCAAGATAAAATCAGTTACCTCATTGTGAGTCATGTTCTTGAGAGGCATAACTTCGATCCATTTGGTGAAGTAGTCTGTCGCCATCAGCACGAACCGATGCCCTTTTGAAGAGGGACGATGAATTTGGCCGATGAAGTCTAAACCCCAACTCGGAACGGCCATGGCTTGATAACAGGATTAAGTAGCGATGCAGGAGCTAACTGAATATTACCAAACCACTGACATGCTTCACACTCTCTATAGTACTTAAAACAATCCTTAGTCATAGTCTTCTAGTAGAAACCCGCTCTTTTTAGCATCCAACTCATTTTCTGGGCCGACTGATGAGTGCCACAAAGCCCCTTATGGACTTCTCCTATAGCTACTTTGGACTGATCGACATCGAAGCATTTTAAAAGTACTCCATCAATAGTTCAGCAATACAATACATCATCCAATAACAAAAATTTAAACGTTTGTCGCCAAATTTTCCGATCAGTACTTTGATTAGGATCTCTTAAATACCGGACGATTGGAATTCTCCAATCATCCTTGTGGACCTCTGGAGGGTTCGCTAACTCTTTTCCTAGAGCAATATCTAAGTTGCTAACTTCGGAGTGTCCCTCGGGCCTTTCCTGTTTCTACCGAAGGCTGATCGGATCGGTCGTGCGGAGCCGATCAGACCGAAACCTTCCACAGGAGGGGTCCAGCGTGCGAAGACTTCTGTCACCTAGAAGGCTTTGGTGCAAGGGCTCTGACGTGCAGGACCCTTCGGTGGATGATGGGCTCCGGCACGCGATGCCCTTCGGTGGTCAGAGGGGTCTGATCCAGAGGGTCCGCTAGACCTCGCATCCGCCTAAAGTCCCTGACTTCGGCAGTGAGACCAAGCATTGGCTTTTCTTGTATAGCCAGATGCTTGCTGAGCCAAATCATTTGCAATTGAGTTGGCTTCTCTTGACACGTGAGAAATTTTGAAGTCGTCAAAAGTAGCTACTATGTCTAAACATTTATCCAAGTAACTATTTAGCAAGCTATTAAAACATTGAGCGCTTTTAGCTACTTGTTGTACTACTAACAGAGAATCACCATGTGCATGAACATGTTTAGCACCTATGGATTCTAGCAACTTATGTCCTAGCAATAAAGCTTCATACTCAGCTTGGTTATTAGTAGAAGGAAATTCTAAACAGGTCGAGGTTTCAAAGCGTGTGTCGCTAGGTGATATGAGAACTACCCCGATACCTTGGCCATTCTTACAAGCCTAGCCATCAAAATAAAGTTTCCATGGCACTACGTCAATTAGAGCAATATCATTACCCCAATTGACATCTACGTGGTGATCATCTATAAAATTAGCGATAATTTGGCCTTTCATAGCTCTTAGAGGTTCGTAAGCCAAATCGTACTCAATCATTCCGATTCTTCCACTCAGAATCGGCTTTTGCAACATGTACTTTATGACATCGATTTGGCAAGCGACAATACATGTGCTAGGGAGAAGATAGTGATGTAATTTGGTACATGCGTGATAAAGTGATAAACACAAATGCTCCTCAAACACGTACCTTTTTTCGGCAACCAGTAGGTGGTGTCTCAAGAACGTGATGCTGTACTCTTTCCCCTCCACCTCCTGAGTTAGCACGGCTCCTGTCACGCTATCTTCTTGTGGGATCGGAATGGCGACTAGAGGGGGGTGAATAGGCGCCTCGACAAATTTTTAATTAAAACTTGATGGCTTGTTGCAGGGCACCCAACGCTCCTCTAAGAATCAAGAATTCAAATAGATGACCAATGAAATTCAAGCTTCAGTTTTAATCGACAAATATTGTAGCTAATCCGAAAAGATAGCAAATAAGTCAATTCAGTATTCAAGCAATATTTAGATGTGACCTTGTGAAAATTTCTCAATTTAGTCACCAATACCAACCAATTGAAACCTCAATCATGTTCAACCATTCTTGTAATAACAAATAGAAGATGAAAGAATTAGGACGTCAATATCTTGACAGTAAACAGTACTGAACTCAAAATACCTTCTGAATACTAAACCTTTCAAGATATGTGCTAGCTAAGAGGAAAAATAGTATGTGTTCAAGATATAGAGCATGAAGGTAATATCAGATGAAACTTATAAACTAATTCTGACAAGTATAAACCCACTCTATGATATGGCACCCAACTTCAACACAGTTCAAACTACTAAATTCAAAAACAGACAACACAGAAGATATTTTACTCAAAACCGACTACTCTGAGTTGCATTCTTTGGCTGATGATTTAGTGTATGTAGAATACACTTTTATATAGATGATATCAAGGAATTCTACAAAACCGATTGCAAGAAGACAACACATCAATTCAGAACACTTCAGCTAGAACAGACTGAACAGATGCTAGAACAGACTGAGAGTCTTTCTGAATTTTTTTAGTCAAACACAAGTTGTGAAGCAATTATCTCATAGAAGGAGAAATCATGGTTCAGATGGAAAGATGCACAACAGAAAACTCATCTCAAAACCAAGTTCAATAGCAATACTTCTGATTTAAATGTTTAACTAGTTCAGCAGAAAAATTCTTGCAAAGACTGAAGAACCTGAAATAAGTGTACAGACTAGAATACTTTCAGTGCTATACTTCATCCGAAATAATATAGTACTTCAGTCATCAACAAAAGGTTCAAGAAAAGCATCTTTGTATGGTGTATCTCAAAACCCGCTCTTTTGAGCATCCAACTCATCTTTTGGGCCGACTGGTGAGTGCCGCAAAGCCCCTCATGGACTTCTCCTATAGCCACTTGGGACTGCTCATGGTCTAAACACTTCAATAGCACTCCGTCAATGGTTCGGCGATACAATGTGTCGTCTACCAACACGAATTTGAATGCTTGCCGCCGAACCCTCCGATCGACCCTTTGGTTAGGATCTCTCAAATAATGGACGATTGGGACTCTACAATCGCCCTTACAGGTTTCAGAGGGCCTCGCTGGTTCACCTTATGAAAAAGCTTCTAAAATACCGACTTCGGGGTGCCCCCCGAGCCGTTCCAGCTCCTGCCGAAGCCTGGCCGAGGTGGCCATTCGGAGTGTGCCGGGCCGAAGCTCTTCGGAAGGTTCGGACTCTGGGGAGCCTTCTCTGTCTGGGAGGCCTCGCACTATGGGCTCCCGCATGCCAGATCCTTTGATCAGCAGAGCACTCCGATCTAGGGGCTTCGGCGTGCGGTGGCCTTTGGTGACCCAAGGGGTTCGACCCGAGGCGTGCGCCTGCCCACCTTTACTGGCTTCAGCAATTGGACTAAACACTGGCTTCTCCAATACAGAAAATTTTCCTCTCCTGACTTGGTAGCCAGATGCTTGCTGAGCCAAATCATTGGCGACTGAATTGGCTTCTCTTGATACGTGAGATATTTTGAAATCATCAAAAGTAGCAACTATATCTAGACATTTGTCCAAGTAGCTATTTAGCAAGCCATTAAAGCATTGAGCATTCTTAGCTACTTGTTGTACTACTAATAACGAATCACCATACGTGTGAACATGTTTAACGCCTACAGACTCTAGTGGTTCAAGACCTAGCAACAAAGCCTCGTATTCGGCTTGGTTATTAGTGGAAGAAAACTCTAATCGGGCCGAGGTTTCACAGCACATACCATTATGCGATATGAGAACCACTCGAATACCTTGGCCACTCTTGCAAGCCGAACCATCAAAATAGATTTTCCATGGTACTACCTCAACTAGAGCAATAGCATCATTCCAGCTAACATCTATGTGATGATCAACTATAAAGTTGGCTACGACTTGGCCTTTCATCGCTCTTAGGGGCTCGTAGGCCAAATCGTATTCAATCAACGCGTAAGCCCATTTTCCGATTCTTCCACTTAGAATCGGCTTCTGTAACATGTGCCTTATAACATCGGTTTGGCAAACAACAACACATGTGGTGGGGAGAAGATAATGGCGTAACTTGGTGCACGCGTAGTAAAGTGATAAACATAATCGCTCCACAAACGCGTACCTAGTTTCGGCGTCCAGTAGGCAGCGGCTCAAGAATGTGATGATGTACTCCTTCCCCTCCACCTCCTGGGTTAGCATAGCCCCAATCACGCTACCTTCAGCGGCGACATATAACCGAAACGGAATCCCGGCTTTAGGTGCTTTCACCACAGGTGGTGATGACAAGCACTCCTTGATCTTTTCGAAAGCACTTTGTTGGCTTGCCGGAGTATGGGGACAAAGGCGTCAATCTTGCCGAACAAATTGGATATAAAGCGACGCAAATAGTTCAACTTGCCTAGCAACTTTTGTACATCCCTTTTACATGTCGGCGTTGCAATGTTTCTAATCTTTTCAACTCTCTTAGGATCAATTTCGATGACTCTCTTGTGAATCATGAAACCTAAGAACTTACCTGCCAACACACCAAACGCACACTTAAGTGGGTTCATCTTCAACCCATACTGTCGCATCCTATCGAAAGCAACCTTCAAATCGGCTAAATGGTTTCCCATAGCGTCCGATTTGACCACGACATCATCGATGTAAACTTCTAACATGACTCCTAACAAGTCATGAAAGATCAAGTTCATAGCGCGCTGATACGTGGCACCGACATTTTTCAAACCAAAAGTCATGATGACCTACTCGAACAAACCGACAAAACCAGGGCATCGAAAGGCAGTCTTATAAACATCCTCTTTGGCCATAAAGATTTGATTATAACCAGCATTGCCATGAAGAAAACTTAGTACCTTATGTCCCGAGGCATCGTTGATCAGCATGTCGGCTATCGGCATCGGGTACTCGTATTTTGGAGTGGCTGTATTCAGATCCCTGAAATCAATGCATACCCGTATCTTGCCGCTCTCTTTCTTCTCTGCAGGCACAATGTTAGCAACTGATTCCGCGTACCTGCACAGCCTAATAAATTCAGCCTTGAGTAGTCGTTCCACTTCTTCTTTAACTCGGTCATAGACGGCCGAATTAAAGCGACGAGGAGGCTGCTTATAAGGCCTTAATCCAAACTTGATGGGCAGCCGATGCTCCACGAGCTCGTGGCTTAGCCCTGGCATCTCGCTATACTCCGATGCGAAACAATCGACATACGACCGAAGTAACTTTATTACTTCAGCCTTTTCATCGGGTCGTAAATTTTGGTTTACAAAAGTCGGCCTTGGGATGCTACCATCATCTATGTCGATCTCCTCCAAGGGATTGGCCGACGCAAAACCTTGTCCTAATTTTTCTACTTCGCTAAAGTCCTCGATGGATTTGGCAATACCGTCTTTATTAGACCGATATTGCTCCACACGAGACTTTATCCAGTCTAGATTATTCTTGCTAGACATGACTATTAATACAAAAATAGCCGTGCTACTCCAGTCGGTTTTACAGACACTGGTACAAACCGTCCTCCGGATACACTAACAAAGTCATAATCCGAAAGATCTCTACCTGATAGACACTCTACTTTGTTATGGATGGCGTCAAACGACACATCGGCCAAAGCTACTTGGGCCAAAGTATCCGCGGGGATGACCTCCACCTCATCGCCGTCCCATTGTATCAAGCTGTAGGACCGAAAGTAGCGACCAGAGGGGGGTGAATGGGCGCCTTAAAAATTCTTTCGAATATATGGCCTGTTCCCAACACCCAACGCACCTCAAAAGACTAAGCAACAGAAAATGAGCAGATAGCCTAAGTCTAAAGGTATCTAGCATAGAATCAATTGATGTTAAACAGATAACTACCAAAGCAGTGCAACTAGGCAGATAAACAAAGTATGTCAGGCCAAACTTCTCAATGAAATGATCTAAGTATGTATATATAGTGAGATGAGAAGTTACTGTTCAGATTTGTCTCCTGTTCGGTACATGGCGAAGCCTGCTTCGCTTGTCGAGGTCTGCTTCGATGGTCGAAGCCTGCTTCACTGGTCGAAGCCTGCTTCGGAGGTTAGTTGTGAAGCCTGCCGAAGTCTGTTGTGTAAATGTCGAAGGTATGTTGGTCTAGCCTAGTTTGAAGGGGCAGGGAGCGAAGTATGCTTCGAAGCGAAGTACGGAAGTATCGAAGCTAGCTTCGAACCGAGAGCTTCGAAGCCTATCCTTCGAACAGAATACTTCGAACGCAACGCACAGACGGACAACCTTCGAACGAAGAAGCGAAGGCTGACACACGACAGAGAAACCAAAACGAAGCCTACACTCTACCTTCGAACAAACACACCAAGGACCTCCGAAGAAGACGGAAGCAAACACTGAGCGAAGTCTAACAGAAAGACAAGCTTCGAATCCAACTTCGAAACCTGTCGAAGTATGGACTTCGAAGAGCTCGAGTCGGAGTACCTTCGCACAGACGTTCGAAGTATGAAACGCTGACAGTTTAAAAGGTACTTCGAAGCTAGCAACTCAGGACACAAAACGAAGTTCAAAGTTCAAACGAAGCCTTTGAGTATATCAGATCGAAGCCTGTCTCACGGAGCTGAGGGGCTTCGAACGGAGAGGGTGGCTTCGTTAGAAAACAGTCAGAAAAGTTACTCAGCCCTGTCAACTTCGATCAAAAAGCTGCGCGGAAAAGCAAAAGGCTGGTACTAGTGTATTGTTGCCACAGTGTAGTAGTACTCCTTGCAATAGCAAGAACTAGTACTACTTGCATGAAGAACACATGCAACAGAAGCAACCGAAGCCTTAAAATCCATGAAAAAACTTGCTGTGCGAGTGAAATGAAGCCATTAAAATGCTGCAGTTGCTGCACACGATTTGAGAATAGAAGCTTCACTGCAACAGTAAGAGTGAAATAAATACAAGACAAGAAACAGGGGCAAAATGCCTGGCAGCGCACAAACAAGAGAGAGAGAGTAAGAGACAAAAATGACCCAAAGGAGTATGAATTGATTTCAGCCAAAAGGGTGACCTAACCTTAGGGATTGGGGTCCTATTTATAGGCTGCCCAACCCTAGGAATATTCCACCAGCCCCTTAGGGTTTTTTACAGACGCAGGAATAAAGGAAAAGACTCTACTGCCCTTAGGAATTTTTACAGACATGACTGACTGACTGTGGGCCTAGAGATACAGATGACTTATCTAGAAGCTAAGTTTTCGTAGCGACTACGGCTTCTCTTCTGGACAGTAGGATACAAGATCAATGGTTGTCAGTTTTGCACCGAAACTGACAAAGCCTCCACCGACTTTGCACCAGGTACTCGGATTGGGCCGGCATGATTCCGCAGCTCTCTCAGCCCAGCAATCACTCACCGCCCGTGTACCTGAGTCAACCCTGGTCAACAGCCCAATGGGTCTTCTACTGCTTCTGGCCCATGTACCCGGATTGGGCTAGCTCGACTTCGCAGCCTCCTCTGCCCGACAGTCACTCGCTGCCCATGTACCTGAGTCACACGCGGCCCATGAAACAGCAGATCTTCATTCTTCTCAGTCCTCTTTGACTATCGTTGACAATGACTCATCACTTCTGGAGCCATGAGGCCCACGCTATTCAGCATGGCTCCTCAATCTCCCCCTTGATGAGTGCATTGTCAACACTCCTCTTCTTCAGCTCTTCAGTACTTGCAAGCAACCGTGGAAACACGAAAACAAAACCACAAGAAAACAAAGAAGAAGAAAATAAAGTGAAAATTTAACCCTAATGACCAAAAGCTGAACAAAAGCAAGAAGCGGTCATTGTGGTTAACCAAAGGTAAAAGCTCAAAATGAGTGCGATCTCAGAAACATCAACAAGGATATCAAAAGAGTAAGTGAGACAAAAACTCCCCCTCGAACTCTTATCCCAAAATTTCTCCTCCTTGTTGACAAGTGAACTCATCAAGCACTCAAAAGAGATACAGACTCCCCCTGAAACGCAACTCCCCCTCAAAATATGCAATGAATGCAACTGGGGTGAATGCAACTATCTAAGACACATGGCATGATCAGTGCAACAGATGATATCTAAAGAAAGTCATGAGCACGCATTTTCTAGTTTTTGCAAACAAAAGCATCACCACATTTTCCATTTGACAAGCAAGGTAAAGCATGAGATGCAAAAGCTAACTGATATCTACCAAGAAAGCATTGTCCAAAACCAAGTGCTTCAGCAAACTTGTTATCATTTCAATTTTCAAGCTTTTTCTTTTCTCTTTTTCGTTTATGCCAGGGGTTATTTGCGTGTCAAACCTTATGCTGACTGACCAAGTCAAGCCTAGGCCAGAACTGGACCATCAGAAGCTTAAGACATTGGTCTTGGCATACACTACATTGTCCCAGTTCATACCAAAGTGCTATGGTACGCAGTCCAGAACAATGCAATGCGACAAAGCAAACCCACCTGGATCTTTGCAAGTTATGCATAACGAGGCATGGAATTTTCATTTTTCTTGATTTTTATAGCACATATCCATGTTTTAAAGCAGAAAGATGTCCAAGTTGCATGTTTGCATCTAAGTCAGGAACTAGCTACAAGGCATGTAACAGATAGCAAAAAACAGTCAGCCTACCCATGCTAGTTAACAGAGGCAATGGTGATCATTTTTCAAATTTAAAGCATAAAAGCCATGCATATAACAGATATCAGACATATCAAGTGAACTAAAGCAAAGCATGATCATCGACAAGTAATCAAAAGCATGTACCAGCTAGAATAAGTAAAGCAGTTCAATCATATAACAGAAGCAAGCTCAAAAGTGTGATATGTGAATATGCAAGATATGAACACACACAAAAAGACTCGAGAAAAGAGTAAAGAAGAAAGAAAACTGACGCAAAATATCCTAAAAAGGATACACAACACCCAAATCCCCTCGTAAACGCTCAAATGTAGACTAATCTAGGGGTTTGGTGAAAATATCAGCCAACTGATGATGGGTACTGTAACACCCCAAGAAATAAAAACAAATAACATAAAAGAAAATTTTTATTTAAATCATTTCTGGATTTTAATATTAAAGGAAATCCTAAAAGAGCCTTATTAAAGCCAAACAGGGAGAAATATTCAAAATATGGACTTGAAAATTTTATGAGATGAACTAGAGACCAAAATATAATTTTAGTAAATTTTCCAAATTTTTATCAACAGTGCTTCAACCCTTAGTAAAATATATGAATTACTGGATTTATTTTAAATCAGAAAAGAATTAAAAATCAAAATGGGCCTTAACCCTCAATCTGCCTCAGCCCAGCCCAGCCCAAGCCGCCAGCCACCAACAGGTGGGACCGACCTGTCGGCGCTCACGCCCCCTCTCTCCTCCCCGCGCCCGTCCCCGCCTGGCCCACCTGTCAGCCACCCGTGCCCTTTCCGCGCTCTCTGACCATCGGGACCCGCCTGTCGGCCCTTCTATTTTTGTTTCGACCACTGATAGGTGGGGGCCACCTGTCAACATCGTCTTCTCCATGGAAGGGGATCCCCCCCCTTCCCTCTCCCCGGCGATCCCCTTCTGGATTCTCGCCGCCGGCTGCCCGATCTCACTCGATCACCCTCGGATCACTTTCCCCGAGCACCGCCGCACCCCTTCCATCTATAGCCGACGCGTTTTCACGCTTAAGGAAGCTAACCGAGCCAAAGGAAAGCCTCGCCGGAGTAGAATAGAAACCCTTCACGGGTTTCCCTCCTATAGCCTACCATAGCCATCGCCGATGACCCTATAAAGACCCCCTCGGCCACCGCTCACTGCCCACACCGCCTTAAGCGCAAGCCCTCGCTTTCCAGAGCTCCAGCGCAAAGTTTCGGCCGTTAGCTCTATTCCGCCTCCAGCCACCGCTCACCGGCGATTCAAGACCCCACCGTCCCCACCGTCGCCACCTTCGTGACCACCAGGACCCTCCCATCCTCGTCCACGCCTCCGATGGACGAAAGGACCACCTGATCGCCTCGCCGCCGACGAACACGAACGGTTTCTCCGCCCCTCGTCGACGTCGGTCGCCGTCAGCTCGCCATCGCCACCACCGTCGGTACGCTCGAGTTCCCCTCACGTCTCTGGTTCCATTTCTAGCCTTAGCATCGCCGTCCAACCCTCACCGGCGCCGGAATCGCTCACCGTTGCATCGCCGGAGTAGAGAATGAAGGGGGTAATCGCCCCTTAGCTCGTGCCGTGCCGGACGGACCTCTGGCCGTCCGATCAAGATCGGAGGGCTAAGATTAAATCCCTTCGGGATTTAATCCGGGCCCTCAGAACCGGTCAAAGCAGTACCACGTGATCTCGACCGTCGATTTTAACTTAAAAACGTTGACTTAATCCCGTGCGTCCACGCGTACCGGTTCGATGCGATCTAATCTGAGCCGTCCATTTTCATTTAATCCCTCCCGCCTCGCGCCTGGCCGCCAGATCCAGATCCAACGACTCTGGATCAACCGGTCCAGGCGCATAGTGCCGCTGTCCACCGTGGGCCTGGCTCACCATGGACCTGAGCCCATTTCCAGTTTAAATAAAATTCCAGAAAATTGTTTAAACTTTGAAAATTCATATCTTGCTCATTTTAACTCCATATTTCACCATTCAAATTTTGTTAAATCCAGAATAATATTCTCTACACTTTAATGCTATAAAACAGTAGGTTACTGCTACCCAAAATAATTTTAATAGATAATTGAATAAAAACCCCTTAGGGATAAATTATTAATTCAGAAAAATAAATTAGAAAATCCCTAAGAAAATAAGTTTACTGTTTATTCGCCAAAACATCAGCACATTAAAACTTTATTCCACATAATAAAACCCTCAAGTGTGTATGTTTATTATTTGGTGGATTTTGTCTGTTTATTGAATGTATTGTTTATCTTTCCGCATCGAGAAGACTACGAATTCGTCGAGGAGAAGGAGTCCTACCCCGAGGTTCCACCCTCCCCATTTGCTGATCAAGGCAAGTCATCGACCACCTATGTGGAAACAGTTGATCATTATTGAGCCCATGTTTTAATAAATTATCGCTATAACTCATAGGTTAATATTGCATTAGTCAAAGACCAAGCCCTACACTTATATTTATTAGATCTCCGTCCTTGTGTGCAAACCCAAGCCATGCTTATTGAGCATTAACTCCTTGTCACTCTACAAATATTATATTAGCTAGTGCCCAATGTACCGGCACAACTGCTATAGGATATAAAGAATGAGTCGTAGTTAGCTGGATTCTGATATATGAAATTCCCCGTTATTCTCGTCTCTGGACTCTGTTGGAGTTGGCTAAGTTATAAGTATGGTGGGTTCTGGGTCCAAGCTCGGAAACTGGTTGGTCGCACCCGGGGCACTATAAGGACCGGTCTGCGGGATCTGTTGCAAAGCACTTCCGTACAACCCACAAGTCTAATGGGTAAGTCCTAACTGGAAGTGTGGAACACTCCGGCTCTATGCACCATAGTGGAGGGGTAAAAGGGGCAAGCCTACGGGCGACTTGTACCGACGATGGCTCAAGGGGGGGTATGGTGAGCACTCGACACGTCGAGACACGATACGAAACCCATAAGAGGGTGTTGTGGAGTCGGAGGGAACCATATGGCAGGTTTTGGCACGAGTTCCCGTGAAATGGGTCATCTCGTTACACTTTGGTGTAAGTGATGAGTGCGTGCCTTGTGGGTACAGTGGTACACCTCTGATCAGAGTAATTTAATCTTTTCGAAAAGTCGAGCCCACGGTCAAGGGCGGGTTGTGTGACTACTCGCAGTTAGTTTACAATTGTATGAATGATTGAGTTAATCATGGCATGTAAGGACTGTTGAGCGAGGCGGGGCTGACCATACCCCTCGAGTTAGAAGATGATGATGCATACACATGTTTACTTTTCAGTACTAATAAATTGATCACATTTAATGCTTTACAATTATGCTTCTTCCGCAAAACTAGCCACTATCTCCCTTGTTATTACCTTGCATTATATTTGCATTCGGTGGCTTGCTGAGTACATCTGTACTCACCCCGTTGACTTACACCATCAGAGCCCGTCTACTACGAGGAGGATGAAGGTCTGGAGTAGCGACCTAGTCAAGGCGAGACTGGAAGGAGGCGTTCATCTAGGACCCTTATTTTATTAGTTTCTCTTCACCTTTATTCACTTTTGTATTAATGCGGTCTACGAACCGTGAATGATTGCTCGTATTTGTACGTGGTCGCATGATGAACGTCTTGTTTTATTGATTTTCTATGGAATTTCAATAAAGTCCTGATTTATTAAATCGGGGCGTGACAGGTATCAACATGAACAAGGTCAATGACACCTTTCTCATATTGATCTCGCAAGAAGTGAAAGCGCACATCAATGTGTTTGGTTTTTGAATGGAGACATGGGTTTTTCCATACACTAATTGCACTGGTGCTGTCGCAAAACAAAGGAACTCTGGTAGGAAAGAACAACCCAAAATCTCGTAGGGTGGAAATCATCCAAACCAACTGTGAGCAGTAGCTAGCAGCAGCTACGTACTCAACCTCTGTGGTTGAAAGAGCAACTCCAGATTGCTTTCGAGAAGACCAAGAGACAAGAGAAGAACCAAGAAACTGGCAAGTACCGGAAGTCAACTTGTGATCCAACCGGCACCCACCAAAGTCGGCATCCGAAAAGCCAGATAAATCGAGAGAAGATGATGCTGAATAGAAAAGACCAAGATCGGGTGCATAAGTGAGATACCTGAAGATGCGCTTGACAGCCTGCCGGTGAGACGCGCGTGGTGAAGACTGGAAGCGCGCGCACAGTCCCACGGTGAACTGAATGTCCGGTCTGGTCGCCTTCAAGTACAACAGCGAACCGATCATCCCTCGAAACTCCCTCTCGTTGACCTTGATGCCGCTCTCGTCCTTGTCTAGACCCCCAGATGTGCCCATCGGGTTCATCTGCGGCTTCAATTCACCACCAAAGTCAAATTTCTTAAGCATGTCGCGAGTGTACTTACCTTGGTGGATGAAGGTGCCGTCCTTGGTCTGCTTGATCTGGAGCCCTAAGAAATACTTGAGCTCACCCATGAGGCTCATCTCAAACTCGCTGTGCATCTGCTCAAAAAACTTGGACACAAGAGAATCAGTAGTACCGCCAAAGATAATATCGTCCACATAAATCTGAGCGACTAAGAAATCTGAAGCATCTCTGAGCAAGAAAAGAGTTTTATCCACTGAACCCATCACAAAGCCCTTCCCCAACAAAAATTGCTTCAACCGGTCATACCAAGCCCTGGGGCTTGCTTCAACCCGTATAAAGCTTTTTGCAACTTAAAAACATGTCGAGGAAACTTAGGGTTCTCAAAACCGGGGAGTTGCCTAACATAAACCTCCTCTTCTATGTACCCGTTCAGAAAAGCACTCTTGACATCCATTTGAAAAATCTTAAAACCCTTCAAAACGGCAAAAGCTAGAAGAATACGAATGGACTCAAGACGGGCAACAAGAGCGAAGGTTTCTTGAAAGTCAATACCTTCTTTCTGGCAATAACCCTGGGCAACTAATCGAGCCTTGTTGCACACCACAACCCCATCTTCACCTTGTTTGTTCTTGAACACCCACTTGGTGCCTATGGGGTTGCATCCTGGTGGCGGCTCAACTAGTGTCCAAACCCGATTGCGGACAAAGTTCTCAAGATCTTCTTGCATAGCATTAATCCAGTTAGAATCAGAAAGAGCATGAGAAACGTCTCTAGGCTCAAAAGATGCAACAAAAGCAGATTCAGCAAACACAGCAAGAGAGGTAGATGAATGCAAAGTTCTCTCAGTCAAATCACCGATGATGAGCTCTGAGGGGTGATCACGCTGAACTGCTCGGGTTCCCTGGTGATCTAAAGTCACCTCATCGGAGTCAGCAGCTGGCACCTCTGGACTCGACTGAGGGGGCTCGATCGAAGTGGAAGAAGTGATCAGAGGTCCGCCCTCATCCTCAGTCGAAGTCTCAGAAGGTGTGGGCTCTGCAGGGGGTGCAGAAGGCCCACCCTCATCAGCAGCTGGAGTATCCTCATCTTCCTCGAAGATGGATTCTCCGAGCTCATTGTTGGCGTAAAAGATTACGCTAACAGGTTTTTGAAGATTAGAACTTAACAAAAAAAGTAGCCCCTCGAATACGCTTCTCCGCTAAATCTGTAATGTTAGGAGAGTAGTATACGCAAGAAAAATAATCATGCGTAGGGGTTAGCAGATTTAAACCATCTCCGAACTACGTGGAGATGTAAACTTTGAATCAGTTTTTAATAAAATTACTTTCGAAGTAACTTGGAACTAACTCGAAAAATCTGAAAGTCTTTTTAGACTTAGAAGAAATAGCCGTTAGCTTCTTTCTTCTAACGGAAGTTACGAAATGCTTTAATTTCAGAGCAAAGTAACGGTTAGGAATGTGAATCAACACAGACAAACGGTAAAAAATCATGGTTTGGGCTATAAATAGAGGGCCCAAACCCTTAGTGAGTACCTTTTCACTGCATTCGTGCGAACAAGCCATCACCCGAGCGTTAGCCGCCGTTTTTCCTCTGAAACAATCCACAAAATCCAATGGCGAAAACTAGCTTCAAGGGTCCTAGAGCGACTTCAGCCTTGGCTCGGTAGCAAGCTGCTGCGGCGGCAGCGGCTGCATCATCGGCGACGGCAACTCCAAATCCTTCAGCGGCGGCAATGGCGCCGGTGGGAGGAAATCCCCAAAATGTCGGCCCCAAGACCTCTTCCCAGCATCGACGAAGTATACGGACCAGTCTTATCAACTGGGGCCGTCAACCTGCAGAAGGGAATCGCTTGCGGCTACAGTAGAAGGCAAAATTAGTTCGGGGGTGATGATTCGCAAACCTGGGAAGGAAATCATTCCGTCACCGAGACCCGGAGAAGTGGTCGTCTTCGAAGCCTTCTTCGAAGCTGGTTTGGGTCTTCCGGCGGTAGACTTCTTGGCGGAAGTTTTAGACTTGTTCCACGTCACTCTCCCCCAACTTTCTCCGAGTGCGGTAGCACGCCTTGCCATCTTTGAATGGGCGTTGCGAGCCGAAGGTTGTGAAGGAAGGGCGGAGATCTTCGCAGCACTTCATAGAGCTTCATGCCAACCGAAGACCTTCATAGGTCCCGGAGGTGAAAAGATGGTAGTAGCCTTCGGAAGCATCAACTTCAGACTCCGAGATGAGTATGCTCTTCGGTTTCCCGCTAAGGCCATCAATGCCAGATGGTACACCGATTGGATCCTGAAGTGGTTTTATGCCGAAGTTAGGGCGAGCAACCGTCTAGCTGGACCTTTGCAAGACATGAACTTCCGAAAGGAAGCCCTTGTGCATCCAGATCCGGGTCAGCTCGAAGCTCGCCTTAGCTTGCTTTAAAAGATCAGTCATCGGTTGAGCATGCGAGACTTAGCCGAAGAATTCCTTGGGCTCCAAATCCCTCATTTGATGGCCAACTGGCCAATCACTTTCGAAGAGGATTCGGAAGGTGGTCTTCGGAAAATTTCTTCAACTTCAAGTCCTGCAGGTAACTTCGAAAACAACATACTCTATGTATATTTATTCAAAGAATTAACAAACTTAACTCATTTTTCAGCCTCTTTAGCCCCTATAACTTCGGAGCAAATCGTACGAGCTTCGGAGAAGATTTTGGGCGTCCCAACTCCGACCGAGAAAGAATGGAGAAACAAATTGGTTGGTAGTTGGGAGCGATCCAACCGAGTATGGGGGCTACTCGAAGTGGTTCTGCCCCCTTTGGTGGATTGGGTGCCTTCGGAGAAAGGGTCTGTAACACCCCAAATTTTCAATACAATAAAAATATTATTAAATTCAATTTCCTGGAATATATATTTCTGAAAATACTTTTAATACTCTTTTATACCCTTTTGAACTACAACATAGAGTAGATGGCCAAATTAGGAGGTGAAACTTTTTGAATATGATCCTAAGCCCAAGATATATTTTTCAGAATTTTTATAAATTTTTATCAACCTTGGAAGTAGCCTTAACATTTTAATCAATTTTCTGGAATTATTTTTAATCAGAAATACTTAGAAACAGTAATGGGCCTCCTCCCCTCCCCTCTCTCCCTCTCGGCCGGCCCAGCACACTCCCACCCGCGCGCGCCTTCTGACCAGTGGAGCCCACCCGTCAGTGACCCCCTCTCCTCTCACGCGCGCACCCGACACCTCGGCCCCACCTGTCGGCGCCAACCGTTCCCCCTCGCGCCCGAGCCCGGCCCCACCCATCAGCTGCCTCCCTCGCTCGTCCGCGCTCGCTGGCCAGTGGACCCCGCTTGTCAGGCCCGTCGTCAACCTCGCGCCATCGCCCCCAAATCGCGCCGGCCGACGCCCTCGCCCTCGGATCCGCCTCGCCGGCCCGTCCCCCATTAAATTGCCGCCATTACTCGGTCCCCCACGTTGCGCCGACCGTTTCCCCCCGTTAAACCACGCCTTTAAGCCACGGGATCACCGCTGCGCGTGCATGGCCGAGCCCTCGCCGGCGAAGTTAATCCTCCCCTCCCCTTTCCTTGTATTCGTCGCCCGTTATCCCTCGCCGACGACCCTATTTAAACCCCTGCCCTCCACCGCGTTCGGTTCACGCGTTCAATTGCACCCAGACCAAATAGAGCGCCCTCCATTCGGTTCTTAGCGCAACACCGCCGCCCGACCTCCAGCCTTCGATCGCCGTCACCTCGGACTGCCCCGACCCGTGCCACCGCCACCAACGTGACCGCCAGGACCTCACCGACCTCGGCCACCACTCTGTCGACGACGAACCCCGCCGGATCGCCGTCGCCGCCAAGAACCCGAACGCCTCCACCGCCTCCGCTCGTCGCCGGCCTAGCTCCGTCGACCTTTTCTCACCGCCGAGGTACCTTCGTGACCCCCTCATTGCCCTCCTTCCATTTTAGGCCCTAGCATCGCCCGCCGTCGCCCGCCATGGCCGCTGGCCCGCTCGCCGTCGTCGGAGAAGACGACCGGCACGGGTCGAGTACCCGTGCCGTGTCGGATTCGATCCATGCCGTGCGATCTAGATCTAACGGCCCGGATTTAATCCCTCGTGCGATTTAATCGACGCCGTTGGATCTGAGCGAAGCGGTACAGTGCGATCTCGTGCGTTCATCTGTATTTAAAACACGTGATCAATCTGGAGCGTCCATCGCGTACCGGTTCGATGTTTTAATCCTGGCCGTCCACGTCGACTTACGCGTCCCGCCTCGCCCTCGCGCGTCGGATCTGGATCCGACGGTCCAGATCGACCCGGCGCACGCGCACAGTGCGCGGGTTCACCGTGGGCATGGCTCACCGTGGACCCGAGGGATTTAAAATTTGAAAATAAATTCCAGAAATGCTTTTAAACTTGTAAAATTCATATCTAATGCATTTGAACTCTAAAAATTACCATTCCAATTTCAGAAAATTCATAAAATTATTCTCTACATGTTTATGCAATAAAAAACAGTAGGTTTACTTTGACATTTTCATGTTTATTCAAATAAATATTTAAATGCCTTTAGGATTAAAATATGAATTCAAATGTTTGAACTTCAGAAAAATTCATATTTATTCCTTTCTATTCACATACTGCAAAACACTAAATTACCATGAACTTTTCATTTCAAAACTTATTAGGGAACTTAATATGGGACTATTCACATTTAAACACTTGTTTTCTAAAAAGGACAACCCTTCATTTTAATCCCTTTAAAATTATTTATGAAATAACTTTCAGAACCTTAACAATGGAAATTATTTCACTTTTAATCAAACCAACAGTAACTTATGTGCTATTAATGTAATGTTATATTGTTTGATTGAATGTGCTCTTTTTATTTTGCTTTATTATATTAAAAAGACTACGACGTCGCCGAGGAGCCGGAGTACTTCCCGGAAGTTCCTCCCTCCCCATTCGCTGAACAAGGCAAGTCACCAAACCAATCTTTTGAGCATATTGAACCCATGATTGATTAAACTATCGCTAAAACACATAGGTTATACATGCATTAGTCAAATAAAACCCTTACAATATATTTATTTAGGATCCCCGACCTTGATGTGCAACCCAAGCCATGCTATCTCTAGCCTAAACTCCTTGTCACCATATGATCAATGATATTAGCTACTGTCCAATGTATTGACACAATCGCTATAGGATAAAAATGAGTCGTAGCAAAATGGTTCTATTATATGATCCCCGTTACTTCTTATCCTTGGATTTCCGTTGGTGATGAGTTATGGTTGTGAGTGTATGCATGGTGGGTTCCGGGTGCAAGCTAGGGCATTGGTCGGTAGCACCTGGGGCACTATAAGGACCGGTCTGAGGGATCCGTTGCAATACACTTACGTACTAACCACAAGTCTAGTGGGTAAGTCCTAACTAAGGTATGGGTTGTTCCAAACCGAGGCCACCATTTGGAGATGGGTCAAGTTGCACCTGCGGGTGACTTGTACCAATGTGGCGCAAAAGGGGGTGCGACGTTAGCCGGG
Source organism: Zizania palustris (assembly GCA_019279435.1). NCBI lineage: Eukaryota > Viridiplantae > Streptophyta > Magnoliopsida > Poales > Poaceae > Zizania > Zizania palustris. The sequence goes on from JAAALK010000081.1 coordinate 54,357,476, forward strand.
ATGCGGCCCGGCGCGCCGGCGAAACCTAGAGCGGGTGGTTATCGCTTGGAACATCTCATATTGAGGTTTTGGCACGAGTTCCCGTGAAATGGGTCATCTCGTTTGGGATGAGTGCGTGCCTTGTGGGTACAATAGTACATCTCTGATCAGAGTCTTAAATCTTTTCGAAAAGCCGAGCCCACGGTCAAGGGCGGGTTGCGTGACATCCCCCAGTTAGATTACTGTGAATATGTATGTGCATGATGGATTGACATGTAAGGACTGTTGAGCGAGGTGGGGCTGACTGTACCCCTCGAGTTAGTTGATGTTGATGATGTTCATGTTTACTTTCCGCGTGATTAAAATATGATTACACTAAATGCAATAACTGCAACTGCATTATTCTGCAATGTTAGCCATTATCCTTCCTTGTTTATTACCCTGCATTATTATTTGCATTTGCGGTGGCTTGTTGAGTACTTTTTGTACTCATACCCGTTGGACCCCACAGAGGATGCTTACTACGAAGATAGTCTGGAGTAGCGACCTAGTCGAGAAGAAAGATCCTGAAGAAGACGTTCGTCATGCCGCTATTTTATTTACTGTTTTTATTAAACTGTGATGTAATAAATATGGTCTGCGCACCATGAATACTGTCGTATGTACAATTGTCGCATGATGAACCTCTTGTATTATTGTTTTTCTCATGAAATTCAATAATGTCTCGATTTGTTAAATCGGGGCGCTACAAGATGGTATCAGAGCCGACTCGACTGTAGGAAGCCAAACAGACCCGCCTAGCCATTAGCCACAGGAAATTATTTCTCGAAAATCTACTTCATAAACTTTGTTCCTCTCCTCACTTTTATTCAACTTGTTGTTTTGTAGATGCCTGTCTACCAAGTCCACAGCTACTGCCACCACTACGAGGGCTTCGTCCGGGAGCTCCGTATGATGCTCACCTTCCTCGGGTTCCTCTTCGAACCCGAATTTCAAGGAGTGTACCCCGACGAGTTCGCCGGGCCTTGCGACGTCTCCCTCACCGTCCACGTCTCCGAAGAACACCTGCCGCCCTACACCACCGCACTTGGAGGCCCGACTTTCGACGTCGCGTGCCAACGAGTCGCCCTCCATGCCCTCATGGAGCTGAGGATGATCTACGACGATCGTCTTCAAAACTCGTCCTTCCGGCTCGTGCCGAAGCGTACTCCCGGAGCCCATCGTAGCATCTACCTCGGAGTTCACTCCGTGCATGATCCGGTCATGGCCCGGCAGTCGCGTCTTCTGCAGGCCATGGATGATCTCCACACCGAGGCGGTGCTCGACGCCGACGAGCACCATGAGGCGGTTGAGTTCCTTCGTGAAGAAACGAAGAACTTGATCCAGCAGAATGGCGAGTTGCAGCGCAAGATTATGCAGCTGCAGAAGGATATAGCGGAGATGGTTCCTCTTCTTCCAAGGAAGAAGAAGCCCATCCGTGAGCCCCTCCCTCGCCCCAAGAGGATCCCGCCAAGACCCTCCCCCGCCAGGCCCTCTACCAGCACCCCTACACCACGCCCCGGCCTCGTCTCCGACTCCATCATCGAGAATTTTCTCGAGCCCACCATCTCTCTGGAGCCGCGCGCTCGTGGTTCCGAGAGCACGGAGACTGCCTCCGGTGGCGAGTAGGCGCTAGGAGACGCTATTTAAATAAAAATCATAATATTGTATGTGGTGCCGTCTGCAACGAGTTGGGTTGTAGATGGAATAAGAGCTTGGATGTAATGAACAATTCATACCACTCTATATATTCATGTGCTTGAATCTTATTTTTGGTTGTATTATTGTTTCGTCATCTTTTGCTTTATCACTATGTATATTCAGAAGATGGCCGACCACCAGAACACCGGTTCTAACAACGGAGCAGGAGGAAGCCGTGATGCGCCCGTGGGTGTTGTACCCAACTGGGGTGCAACGGGCCCACGTCAGTCTGGGTCGCCTTCCGCCAACCACCCCACCTTGGCGGAGATGATGGCGAATCAGAACCACCTGATCACCACCCTCCTCACCCAAATGCAGAACCAACAAGCTCAGTTGGACCGTCTGCAGAACGGGGAACCCGCCCCTCGCGCACCAGCACCCGCGCCAGTTCCGCAACTCTCCGAGTTCCTACGCGTGCGCCCGCCCATCTTCTCGAGCACCACCAACCCGATGGAGGCCGGAGATTGGCTTCGCACCATCGGAAAGAAGCTCGACCTCCTCCCCTGCACCGACCGGGAGCGGGTGGCCTTCGCCACTCACCAGCTCCAGGGTCCCGCCGCTGAATGGTGGGACAACTACCATGAGTCCTAGCCAGAGGGCCACGTGGTGACTTGGGCGGAGTTCACCATCGCTTTTCGCGCCGCCCACGTCCCCGCCGGTGTCATCGCGGTAAAACAGCAGGAGTTCCGCGACCTGCAGCAAGGCAACAGGACCGTCATGGAGTACCTCCATGAGTTCAACCGCCTCGCCCGCTACGCGCCGGAGGAAGTGCGCACCGACGCCCTCCGCCAAGCCAAGTTCCTCAGGGGACTTAAGGATGAGCTGTCCATCCAGCTCGTCGCCGCCGACTTCGCCGACTTCCAACGGCTGGTCAACAAAGCGCTCATTCAAGAGACTGAGCAGAACAAGCTGGACCTCAAGAAGAGGAAAATGATCGCCTTCAAGCATCAGCAGGCGAACTCTCAGAGGCCCCGCTTCGTCCCTCCGCCACCAGCGCCTGCCTACCATCCTCGGCCCGCCTACAGGCCACCTCACGCCGCCGGTGGATCCAACGCCGGGCATCCTCGCCCCGCTCCACCAGCTCCGGCCGCTCAGCCGACACCAGTCGCCAAGGCCCCGATCTTGAAGGATCGCCAAGGGAGGCCGGTCGTCTGCTTCAACTGCCGCAAGGAAGGGCACTATGCACACCAGTGTCCTCACCCCAAGCAGACTCAAGGCGCGGCCCCCAACCAGGCAGTTCGTGCCCGCGTCAACCACATCAGCGCGGAGGAAGCTCAGGAAGCTCCTGAAGTCGTGCTCGGTACGTTTACTGTGAATTCCGTACCGGCCATCATATTATTTGACTCTGGAGCAACCCACTCCTTCATCTCGGAAAATTTTGTGAAAACAAACGAACTGGACGTGCTCCCTCTACCCATTCCCATGGTGATTGCCACCCCCGGCAATAGGACCTCAGCCCGCTTATACAGCCCTAAGGTTCAAATTGACATCCAAGGAGTACTGTTTAGGGCCGAGCCAGTCCTCATCCAATGTACCGGACTTGACCTCATCCTAGGGATGGATTGGTTGATGAAGCACAAGGGAGTGATCGACTGTGCCAACAAGTCCGTCATGGTGACCAACCCTGAAGGCGCAGCTGTCACCTTTCGGATGACCAGTCGCAAACCACTCGGAGTATCCCTTCGCTCGATAGCTCTTGAAGAGGTGCCTATAGTCAAGGAGTTTGCGGATGTCTTCCCTGAAGACCTACCCGGAATGCCTCCCAAGCGGGACATCGAATTCAGAATCGAACTTGTCCCTGGGCCCACTCCAATCTCCAAGCACCCGTACCGAATGGCCGCCAATGAACTAGCCGAAGTCAAGAGCAACATCGAAGACCTAGAGCAGAAAGGGTACATCCGATCGAGTACCTCACCCTGGGGCGCACCTGTTATATTTGCCATGAAGAAGGACAAGACCAAGAGGATGTGCGTGGACTATAGAGCCTTGAACGACGTAACCATCAAGAACAAGTACCCATTGTCTCGGATCGACGACCTGTTCGATCAGCTGAAAGGATCCTCGGTGTTTTCCAAGATTGACCTCAGGTCAGGTTATCACCAGTTGAGGATTAGAGAAGAGGACATACCCAAGACTGCCTTCACCTCCCGCTACGGACTCTACGAGTACACCGTGATGTCGTTCGGACTCACGAATGCCCCGGCCTTTTTCATGAACATGATGAACAATGTATTCATGGAGTTCTTGGACAAGTTCATCGTGGTATTCATCGACGATATCCTCGTTTACTCCAAGACCAAGGAAGAACACGAGACTCACCTCCGTTTGACCCTCGGAAAGCTAAGGGAGCAGCAACTGTACGCCAAATACAGCAAATGTGAATTTTGGTCGTCTGAGGTGAAGTTCCTCGGCCATGTTATATCTGTAGGAGGAATAGCAGTGGACCCAACCACCGTTGAAGCGGTAACCAACTGGCTGCAGCCCACGACCGTGACCGAGATCCGGAGTTTTCTCGGATTGGCCGGATACTACCGCCGGTTCATCGAGAATTTTTCCAAGATCGCCAAGCCTATGACCAGACTTCTGCAGAAGGAAGTGAAGTTTGAATGGACCCCCGACTGCGAAGAAAGCTTCCAGACCCTCAAGAAGAAGCTAGTGTCAGCTCCCATTCTGACTCTGCCAGACATCCGGAAAGACTTCCATGTCTACTGTGATGCCTCTCGTCAAGGATTGGGATGCGTCTTAATGCAAGAAGGGAAAGTGATATCCTACGCCTCCCGGCAACTGAGACCGCATGAGCTGAACTACCCAACCCACGACCTGGAATTAGCAGCCGTGGTTCATGCCTTGAAGATATGGAGACATTACCTTGTGGGGAATCGATGTGAGGTCTTCACCGACCACAAGAGCCTCAAGTACATATTCACCCAACCAGATCTGAATCTCAGGCAAAGGAGATGGTTGGAACTGATCAAGCATTACGACTTGGGCATCCATTATCATCCGGGCAAAGCGAACGTGGTGGCAGACGCCCTTAGTCGAAAAGGGTACTGCAATGCCATCATGATTCAAGACCAAGCTCCTTTACTTTATAAGGAGATGGAAAGGCTAAACCTAGGGATCACCACTCGAGCGTACCTCGCTGTCTTGGAATCTCGGCCTGTCTTAATAGACCAGATCCGAGAAAAACAGAAGGAAGATCCGGACATCCTGGAGATCCAGCAGAACATGAGGAAGGGTAAAGCCCCGGATTTTCTGAGGACGAGCATGGTACCATCTGGTTCGGAAACCGAGTATGCGTACCCAACTTACCTGAGTTGAAGACCCTCATCCTTCAAGAAGCCCACAATACTCTATACTCCATCCATCCCGGGAGTACAAAGATGTATCAAGACCTAAAGGAAAAATATTGGTGGGTCAGCATGAAGAGAGAAATAGCTGAGTATGTGGCCAAGTGCGACACATGCCGACGAGTCAAGGCAGAGCATCAGAGACCAGCCGGACTTCTTCAACCTCTCAAGGTCCCCGAATGGAAGTGGGAAGAAATAGGAATGGACTTCATCACAAGACTGCCCAGGACCCAAGCTGGTCATGATTCTATCTGGGTGATCGTCGACCGACTCACCAAGGTAGCTCACTTCGTTCCGGTCAAGACAACGTATACCGTCGCCAAGTTGGCTGAGTTGTATATGACCCGGATCGTGTGCCTTCACGGAGTTCCTAAGAAGATTGTGTCTGACCGTGGGAGTCAGTTTACCTCCAAGTTTTGGAAGAACCTTCAAGAGGAACTCGGCACCCGGCTGAACTTTAGTACCGCCTATCATCCACAGACCGACGGTCAAACCGAAAGGGTCAACCAGATATTGGAGGATATGCTTAGAGCTTGCGCTATAGACTTTGGCGGAATGTGGGACAAGAACTTACCATATGCAGAGTTCTCCTACAACAACAGCTATCAAGCCAGCCTGCAAATGTCCCCGTTCGAAGCACTCTATGGACGTAAGTGCAGAACGCCGTTGCTCTGGGACCAGACCGGAGAGTCACAACTATTTGGGACTGATCTATTAAGAGAAGCTGAAGAGAAGGTGAAGATCATAAGAGATCGATTGAAGGCAGCCCAATCCAGGCAAAAGAGCTACGCCGACAACTGTCGAAGAGACCTAGCCTTTGAGGAGGGCGATTATGTCTATCTCCGAGTCACTCCCCTCCGTGGCACTCAAAGGTTCAACATGAAAGGCAAGCTAGCACCCCGCTACGTCGGACCTTTCCAGATCCTCCGACGACAGGGAGAAGTGGCATATCAACTCGAACTGCCCCCATCCTTGGCAAGAGTTCATGATGTGTTCCACGTCTCTCAGCTGAAGAAGTGCCTCCGTGTACCCACCGAGCAAGCCGACCTTCAGCACCTTAATGTCCAAGAAGACTTGACCTACATAGAAAGACCCATCAAGATCTTGGAAACCAAGGAGAGAGTAACCAGAAGTCGCGTTGTTCGCTTCTGCAAAGTCCAATGGAACAACCATCCCGCCGAAGAAGCCACTTGGGAAAAGGAAGACGAACTAAAAGCCCAATATCCCGAGTTATTCGAGTAGCATTCCAATCTCGAGGACGAGATTCTTGTAAGGGGGATAGGTTTGTAACACCCCAAATTTTCAATACAATAAAAATATTATTAAATTCAATTTCCTGGAATATATATTTCTGAAAATACTTTTAATACTCTTTTATACCCTTTTGAACTACAACATAGAGTAGATGGCCAAATTAGGAGGTGAAACTTTTGAATATGATCCTAAGCCCAAGATATATTTTTGAGAATTTTTATAAATTTTTATCAACCTTGGAAGTAGCCCTAACATTTTAATCAATTTTCTGGAATTATTTTTAATTAGAAATACTTAGAAACAGTAATGGGCCTCCTCCCCTCCCCTCTCTCTCTCTCGGCCGGCCCAGCCCACTCCCACCCGCGCGCGCCTTCTGACCAGTGGAGCCCACCCGTCAGTGACCCCCTCTCCTCTCACGCGCGCACCCGACACCTCGGCCCCACCTGTCGGCGCCAACCGTTCCCCCTCGCGCCCGAGCCCGGCCCCACCCGTCAGCTGCCTCCCTCGCTCGTCCGCGCTCGCTGGCCAGTGGACCCCGCTTGTCAGGCCCGTCGTCAACCTCGCGCCATCGCCCCCAAATCGCGCCGGCCGATGCCCTCGCCCTCGGATCCGCCTCGCCGGCCCGTCCCCCATTAAATTGCCGCCATTACTCGGTCCCCCGCGTCGCGCCAACCGTTTCCCCCCGTTAAACCACGCCTTTAAGCCACGGGATCACCGCTGCGCGTGCATGGCCGAGCCCTCGCCGGCGAAGTTAATCCTCCCCTCCCCTTTCCTTGTATTCGTCGCCCGTTATCCCTCGCCGATGACCCTATTTAAACCCCTGCCCTCCACCGCGTTCGGTTCACGTGTTCAATTGCACCCAGACCAAATAGAGCGCCCTCCATTCGGTTTCTTAGCGCAACACCACCGCCCGACCTCCAGCCTTCGATCGCCGTCGCCTCGGACTGCCCCGACCCGTGCCACCGCCACCAACGTGACCGCCAGGACCTCACCGACCTCGGCCACCACTCCGTCGACGACGAACCCCGCCGGATCGCCGTCGCCGCCAAGAACCTGAACGCCTCCACCGCCTCCGCTCGTCGCCGGCCTAGCTCAGTCGACCTTTTCTCACCGCCGAGGTACCTTCGTGACCCCCTCATTGCCCTCCTTCCATTTTAGGCCCTAGCATCGCCCCGCCGTCGCCCGCCATGGCCGCTGGCCCGCTCGCCGTCGTCGGAGAAGACGACCGGCACTGGTCGAGTACCCGTGCCGTGTCGGATTCGATCCACGCCATGCGATCTAGATCTAACGGCCCGGATTTAATCCCTCGTGCGATTTAATCGACGCCGTTGGATCTGAGCGAAGCGGTACGGTGTGATCTCGTGCGTTCATCTGTATTTAAAACACGTGATCAATCTGGAGCGTCCATCGCGTACCGGTTCGATGTTTTAATCCTGGCCGTCCACGTCGACTTACGCGTCCCGCCTCGCCCTCGCGCGTTGGATCTGGATCCGACGGTCCAGATCGACCCGACGCACGCGCACAGTGCGCGGGTTCACCGTGGGCCTGGCTCACCGTGGACCCGAGGATTTAAAATTTGAAAATAAATTCCAGAAATGCTTTTAAACTTGTAAAATTCATATCTAATGCATTTGAACTCTAAAAAATTACCATTCCAATTTCAGAAAATTCATAAAATTATTGCTTTACATGTTTATGCAATAAAAAACAGTAGGTTACTTTGACATTTTCATGTTTATTCAAATAAATATTTAAATGCCTTTAGGATTAAAATATGAATTCAAATGTTTGAACTTCAGAAAATTCATATTTATTCCTTTCTATTCACATACTGCAAAACACTAATTACCATGAACTTTCATTTCAAAACTTATTAGGGAACTTAATATGGGACTATCACATTTAAACACTTGTTTTCTAAAAAGGACAACCCTTCATTTTAATCCCTTTAAAATTATTTATGAAATAACTTTCAGAACCTTAACAATGGAAATTATTTCACTTTTAATGAAACCAACAGTAACTTATGTGCTATTAATGTAATGTTATATTGTTTGATTGAATGTGCTCTTTTTATTTTGCTTTATATATTAAAAAGACTACGACGTCGCCGAGGAGCCGGAGTACTTCCCGAGTTCCTCCCTCCCCCATTCGCTGAACCAGGCAAGTCAACAAACCAATCTTTTGAGCATATTGAACCCATGAGTGTTAAACTATCGCTAAACACATAGGGTTATACATGGCATTAGTCAAATAAAACCCTTACAATATATTATTTAGGATCCCCGTACCTGATGTGCAAACCCAAGCCATGCTATCTCTAGCCTAAACTCCTTGTCACCATATGATCAATGATATTAGCTAGTGTCCATGTAGTGACACAATCGCTAGTAGGATAAAAATGAGTCGTAGCAAAATGGTTCTATTATATGATCCCCGTTACTTCTTATCCTTGGATTTCCGTTGGTGATGAGTATGGTTGTGAGTGTATGCATGGTGGGTTCGTGGTGCAAGCTAGGGCATTGGCGGTAGCACCTGGGGCACTATAAGGACCGGTCTGAGGGATCCGTTGCAATACACTTACGTACTAACCACAAGTCTAGTGGGTAAGTCCTAACTAAGGTATGGGTTGTTCCAAACCGAGGCCA
>JAAALK010000081.1:55025569-55155031 GCA_019279435.1 Zizania palustris
CCGGTTCGGAGTGCCTCGGCAGCTAACAGTCGACAATGGAACACAATTCGATGCAAAACCCTTCAGGAAATTTTGTGAACATTTAGGCATTCAATTATGTTTTGCTGCAGTAAGACATCCTCAGTGTAATGGAGCTGTTGAAAGAGCCAATGGTAATATCTTGTCAGGGCTGAATCGAAGAATAGTGGGATTGGCAAAAGGATTGTGGACCGAAGAGCTCCCGAAGATCTTATGGTCCATTCGGACAACTCACACAAGGTCTACGGGTTTCACTCCTTTCAAACTATTATTCCGAGACAAAGCTATGACGCCAACAGAGCTTAAAGAAGGATCCCTTCGCAGCACCAAACCGAAAATAGAAGCAGAAAGGCAAACTTCGCTTGATTTAACAGAAGAGACAAGACTTCGAGCTGTCGCCAATTTGTCAAAGTATCAGCAGCAGACGAAGACTTGGTTCGACCCGAAGGCCAAGATTAATGAACTTAGGCCGGGTCATCTCGTGTTGCGAAGTATTGTAGCGCTAGGGAAATTAGGAAATAAGTGGGAAGGTCCATACTTAATTGTCCGCTCAGGGCGCCCTGGTTCTTTTAAGTTAGCCAATTTGGAAGGTGAAGAGTTAGCGCATACATGGCATGCGGAGCACCTAAAGCGATATTTCGCATAGGGGCTCCTTGTAATCATTTGTAAACGCCTTCTGAATTAATAAAGCATATGGTTCAGATAATGCCTACCCCCCACATACTTCCCACTTCTGGTGGACGCACTAGAATAGCGAAGTTGACTGGGAGGGAAGTGTCATTAATTTGAATCATATTTTTCGGACTTCAGACCACTGGTCTGAAGCTTCCGACGAGGTGGGAAAGTCACTAAAAACGGATTCCAAGCCACCGGCTTGAAAGCATCCATAAAAAGAGTCCAAGGAGACCAAATAATGCGGATTCCAAGCTCCGGCTTGAAAGCATCCGTAAAAAGAGTCCAAGGAGACCAAATAATGCGGATTCCAAGCTCCGGCTTGAAAGCATCCGTAAAAAGAGTCCAAGGAGACCACTGCAAATTCCAAACCACTGGTTTGATAGCATTCACAAAAAGAGCCGAAGGAGGCCAAAACAAAATAAAACAGAGTTTAGCTGATAAGCTTCGAATATCTGTGAAAAGAGTCCAAAGTGACCAATCGTTGGGGCACTAAAGTGTCCGGAAAGTTGTCCGAAGTGATTTCTTTCAAAGCAAAAGGTACTAAGTTACCAGTTTTCAGACTTCAAGTAGTCGAAGACACTTTATAAGATTTTAATCAATCTTTAATTTGCTGAGGGGCTCCGAGCCTCCAAAATTGTACTCCTAAGTTTTTCTTTGCGCTTAACCAACTTCGAATATAGTTCGAAGTTGCTTACACCCAAAGAGGGGCTGGGAAGTAGGGAGAAAATTTTAACTCAATATTTATTATCTGAACAAATTATAATTACATCATGAAAAATCGGTATCTATACCGAGAAGGAATCGAAGACATCTTCGATCTCTAGAGCTATTGCTAAGGTTGGAATGACTATTTCCAGAGACGGGAGTTCTAACAACTTTACGTTTAACTCTTCTACCTTCTTTCGAAGCTCTAAAATCTTTCTGTTCTTGTTGAAGCTCGGCCCAAGTTCGGAGTCGTTCGGGGCTCCTTTCCCAGCTTCCAAGTTCTTCAGGTTTTTTCCCCTAAGCCTCAGCAATACCTTCATCTTCGGACCACGCAATGTCTTCAGAAGATGAAGTTTCCAAGTTAACTTCTTTTTCTTCCTCTTTAATATAAGATAATATATATTTGCATACTTCGGGCACAATTGCACTGGAGCTATCTCGAGGAACTAAAAATCGAGGCCGCTTGTGAAGTTTTAAAAGATCGAAGGTAGCCCATAGCAGGCGGAGTTCTTTGTTAATGTTTAACACTTCGATATCATCCATGTGAGGTGAAGCCTAAAAACATGATAAGCAAATTTTCATTCATAATGTATGAAAAACACGATTCTTTACATAGTTAGGATCCTAAAGCAAATCTAGACCTGCGAGTTTGGCGGAGGCTGGCTACTCAAAGCTTGCGACCGAGCTTGCTTCTGGCGTTGCCCTTCATCAATTCAAGCCTTGATCGCAGTACGACCTTCGGCTCAGCATGAAGTTTGGAAGGCTTGCCAAGCAGCGGCCATGTCTTCGCAAGGATTAAGAAGCTTGCTTTCATCGAAGGTAATAGGAGCCGCCTCTGCATTCAGAGTTATCGATATTCCCAGATCTTCGTAGTAACAAAGTACGCCGATAGCAGCCACTTGTCCGGAGAGATCTCCGTACCGAATGCCTGCCGTCTTCATCGTCTTCGCAACTCCTTGGATCATTTTTAGCCACCGAAGCAAGGAGACGTTGTCATTTGAAGGAAGTGTCCCAGTAGTACCAAAGTACTCTAGAACACCTAGGAGTTGGCTCATGACCTCCGCAGCTACCTTCTCCGATTTTAGCTTATCTTAAAGTAAAGCGTCCTTTGCTGAAGTCAACTCTTCCACCAAGCCGAAAAGCCTAACTGCCAGACAAGTTCAGCCCCCACTGTAGCATGCTCCGCCCGCATCTTTTCTATTTCCGCCCAAAGCACAATTTGTTCTGCTTCGAGCTCCTTCTTCGCAGTTTCCAAACTTTGTCTGGTCCTTCGCTCTGTTGAAACCATATTGTCTAAGTGTGAAACCCGACCTTCGGATATGGTAAGATTTCGTTGAAGGGTAGTGATTTCCTCTCGAAGGCGAAGGCTTCCACATTCGTTCGAGACATTCGCAGCTCGGGCCAAGACTATTTGCTGGAAGGAGAAAAAACCAAGGTGAGAAATTATTTGTATATGAGATTAATTTTGTTTTGCAGATATTTCGTACCTGGTATGCTGCACGTTCCATGGCGGCGTTGAGCTCCGAACCCTCAGCTTCGCTAAGGATGGCTACCAAGTCTGTCTCCCTGACTTCGCGGCTAGCTCGATCCAAAGGCTTGAGCAAAGTCCGAAGTCCAGTTCTTCGCTCCAAGAAAGGAGCTAGAAGAGGGAGCATAGACAAGGCCCTCTGATCGTCTTCGTTCGGTGAGGGGTCGGAGCGCTGGGCTGCATCTTCACGAACTTCGGCCGACTGGCCCCCCTCTGAAGATTGACTTCCATCTGTTGATTCAGATGGAGTTAATCCTGAACTCGGAGTAGGGAGGGGGTCCACCTTGCCTTTACCTTTTGCAGGCCCCATTTGGGCGACTTCTGGAATTGGCTCCGAAGTTCTTGAGGTTCCAAGAGTTGTATCTTCAGGACGAACTTTTTCAGTAGGAGCGGATCCTGTTGAGGCAAAGGTATTATACATTGTATAATTTTGCAGGAAAAGAACAAATAGATTATGCAAGGTTTACCTCTAAAGTCTTGTCGGCGGGTGAGCATTGGGCTGCTTGGGGGGTCAAAAGCTACCCCAAAGTCGTCGTCGGAGTCAGAATTCACGGCTAAAACTTCAATTGTTGAAGCCCCATCGGGAGCTGTAGTTGTTGCTTCGTCCGGAATCGAAGTTGATCCTGCAGCAACCTCGGTTTCACCTTCATTCATAGGGGCTTCATCATGCAGTAAGTCTTCTTGAGTGGCTGAAGTCCCAACTTTCCCGAGGTTGCTTGGAAACTCCGGCAAGTTCACAACATCGCCAGTGCTTGCATCTGCTTGGGCTCCTTCTTTGTCAATTAAGTCAACAAGCATTCTACCTTCATCCTCCGAGGAATCAGAGACTGAAGCTATTGGACTTGAAGGCGCTGCAATTCTTGGCTTTCGAGCTACTTTCTTTGATGGAGTCTTGGCAGAAGTCGAAGCTCCAACTTCGGCCTTCCTTTTCTTAGGCCCTTGCTCCGAAGGCACCCAATCCGGAAGAGGAGGGGGAGCAATTCTGAGTACTCCCTATACTCGGTTGAATCGTTCCCAAGTACCCACCAACTTTACTCTCCATTCTTTCTCAGCCAGAGTCAGAATGCCCAAAATTTTCTCCGAAGCTCGCACAATTTGCTCCGAAGTAATAGGAGCTAGAGAAGCTGGAAGATAAGTTGGCATTAGTTATTTTTCAAATAAGTGTATATGAAACATGTTGTTTTCGAAGTTACCTGCTGGGCTCGAGCTTGAAGAAATCTTTTGGAGTCCGCCCTCCGGATCTTCTTCGAAGATGATAGGCCAGTTGGCCATAAGAGGAGGAATCTGTAGTCCGAGGAATTCTTCCGCCAAGTCCCTCATACTCAAGCGGTGGCTAATGCGTTGAAGAAGGCTAAGGCGAGCTTCGAGCTGGCCTGGATCCGGGTGGACAAGGGCTTCTCTCCGGAAGTTTATGTCCTGAAGAAGTCCTGCTAGGCGACTTCCTGCCCCAACTTCGGCATAAAACCATCAGAGAATCCAATCCGTATACCATCTGGCATTGATGGCCTTGGATGGAAATCAAAGATCGTACTCGTCTCAAAACTGGAAGTTAATACTTCCAAAGGCCACCACCATCTTTTCACCTCCAGGGCCTACGAAGGTCTTCGGTTGGCAAGAAGCCCGGTGTAGGGCTTCGAAGATTTCTGCTCTTCCTTCGCAGCCTTCAGCTCGCAACGCCCACTCGAAGATGGAAAGACGTGCTATCGCGTTCGAAGAAAGTTGGGGGAGAGTAACATGGAATAAATCCAGTACCTCAGCTAGCAAATCAACAGCCGGAAGCCCTAATCCTGCTTCGAAAAAGGCTTCGAAGATGACCACTTCTCCGGGCCTTGGCGAAGGAATAGCTTCTTTTCCAGGTTTGCGAATCACTATCTCTGAACTAATTTTTCCTTCTATCGCTGCCGCGAGCGATTCCCTCTTGCAGGTTGAAGGTCCTAGTTGGTAAGATTGATCCGCATACTTCGACGACACCAGAAGGAGATCTTGAGGATCATCGCGTTGGGGATTCCTTCCTAGCGCTGCCATTGGCGCTGCTACTATTGCTGTCGGAGTCATCGTCGCTGCTGCCGCAGCCTGCTGCCGGGCTAAGGCTGAAGCCACCCCCGGAACCTTGAAGCTCGTTTTCGCCATGAAATCGCACGGATTGCTCAAGGGGAAAATTGAGGCTAGGGTTTGTTTGCACTAAAGCGGTGAGAAGGGTACTTGAGAAGGGGCTGGGTTCTCTATTTATAGCCCAAGTCACGATTTTTTACCGTTTGTATCTGCCGTTTCACATTCTTAACCATTATCTTTTTGCGAAGTTGATGCATCGCGTAATTTCCATTGGAAGAAAAAAGCCAACGACTATTTCTTCTAAGTCTAAAAAGCTTTCGGCCTCCGTAAGTTAATTCTAAGATAGTTCGAACGTAACTTCCTTAGAAATTGATTCGAAGTTTTGCATCTCCACGTATTACGGAGGTTGATTAAATCTGTTAACCCCTGCGCATGATTATTTTTCTTGCATATAATGCTCTCCTAACATTACAGATCTAGCGGAGAAGCATATTCGAGGGGCTACTGTTGGAGGAAAATATTCATCTTCGGGGTTATTGCCATAACAGAACAAAGACGGGTGATTGAATGAAAGTTTTCCAACATCTAATTCTGGAAGTGAATTAAATCAAGTTTGAAGTATGGAGGCGAACTCTAGTTCAGAGTATATCTTCGAACTTGGATTCTTCTGAGAGCTTCCTCGCCAGCTAGGATGGAAGACTTATCTTCTTTCTCATTATATTAGTCTTTTACCATTCTAGCCCGATTAAGGATACCGAATAGTTTCCACTATGTCGGTTGTAATAGAGGGATAATAGGGTCTTTTCCTTAATGTTTGGGCCTATAAATACCCCCCGTTTTACCCTGTAATGAGGATCGGATACAAGTTATTCAATACACATCTTCGAACTGTTTTGAGTTATTATCCGCTCGGATGCTCAAAATAGTTTATTTCACAAACACTTCGTTTGTTGGTTTCTAATTTCTTAAAACCTGTTAGCGTAATATTTTACGCCAACATTGGTAGAAGACAACGTCTGCGCTTGCTTTTGACGGTGGCCTTCATCAATCCACGCCTTCACCGTCATTTGGCCTTCAGTTGTCCACGATGGCTAAAAAGCTTCCCATGCTGCGACCATGTCGGGCGAAGGGGTCAATAGCCGATCACCGCCAAAGCTAACGGGGGCTACTTCAGGGTCCGACAAAATAGAAATCTCAATGTCCTCGAAGTGGCGAAGTACTCCGAGAGTGGATACTTGTCCAGAGATCTCTTCATACCGAGTACTCGAAGTCTTCATCGTCTTCATCACTGCTTGGATCATCTTCAATTTCCACATCATGGTATCATTGGCCGATGACGAGGAGGCACACGATGTCCCGAAATATTACAGGACCCCTCGAAGGACATCCATGGTCTAGGAGGCCACGCTGTCACACCTTGTTTTCTCCACGATCAAGCCCTCAGTTGAGAGCTTCATGTCGTGGGTCAAATTGGAGAGCTCGTCCATCTTTGTCATAAGGACAGTCTACTGCCCAAGCAACTTCCTTGCGTCATTAGCCAAGCATTGCTGCTCTTCCCGAAGCCTTACAACCTCAGCTCCGAAGGCTACTTGCTCCTCTAGAAGCCTTTCGACTTTGGTTCTGAGCACCACCCGCTCGGCTGCAAGCTCCTCCTTCACAACCTCTAGCTTCGCTTTTGCGCTCTGCTCTGCGTGAGCCATCTCCTCCAAGCTCGAAGACCGGTTCTTGGAGTGAGCAAGGCTCTCTTGGAGAGCCATCACCTTCTCTTTGAGCCAGTTACACTCATGCTCGTTGGAAATAGTTGCCGCATGAGCTAAAACAACGTGCTGACAAAGGAAAACAAGAGCAATGTGAGTATGTTATATATATATATACTTTAAATGAAAGTAACTTTTGCAGGTACTTCATACCTGGTAAGTGGCCCGTTCAAGGGTGGCATTGAGCTCTAACCCTTCGGCCTCACCTATGATGGAGATCAATTTGGTCTCCCCAACTTCTCGACTAGCTCGAGCTAGAGGCTCTAGCAAAGTTCAAAGCCCTGTCCTCCTTTCAAGAAAGGGGGCCAGGAGAGGGAGTGTCGTCCAAGCGCTCCGATCATCGTCATTGGGAGAAGGGTCGACGCGCGGTGAAGCATCTTTCGAGGCTTCTGTCGACTGGTCTCCATCAGTCGACTCTGATGGAGTCCACTCCGCAGTAGGAGCAGGCATTGGCCAAGATTTGCCTTTGCCCTTTCTAGGGCCCGTCACCTACTTCGGAGCCACCTCCGGTGCCGGAACTGTCTCCTGCGCTGAAGTCGGCAACAACACCAAAGCTGCCTTAGTCTCCGAGACCATCTCCGTAGCCAGGACCACCTCCGTCGGAGCTGATTCTGTGAAACCCAAGGATATGCAGAAAACCTACCTGCGGAGTTTGAAGGAATTTCCTGAAGTCCCCCTTAGGGTTCTCTTCGAAGTTAATTGGCCAGGAGGCCATCAGGGGAGGAATCCAGAGGCCAATGAATTCCTCCGCCAAGTCGCGCATGCTCATGCGACGACTCACGGAGTGCAGCAGTCCAAGACGGACCTGATGTTGGCTCGGATTAGGATGGATCTCCACCTCCCTCTGGTACAAGATCTCTTCTAAGGGCAACGCCAAGGCACAGGTCGACCCCACCTCTGCATAGAACCAACGGAGGATCCAGTCAGAGTACCACCTATTGTTAATGGCCTTCGGTGGGAATCGGTCTTGGAACTCGTTGCGGAGTTGGAAATTTATACTTCCGAAGACAACTGCCATCTTCTCCCCTTTGAGTCTGGTGAAAGTCTTCAGCTGACACGAATCCTTGTGGAGAGAAGCAAAGATTTCTACCCTCCCTACACACCCTTCGGCCCGCATGGCCCACTCAAATATGGCCAAGCGAGCAATTGTGATGGGAGAAAGATGGGGGAGCTTAACATAGAACAAGTACAGTACCTCCGTTAAGAAGTCCATCACCGGGAGCCCCAGTCCAGCTTGGAAAAAGGCTTCGAACACTACGACCTTGTGGATAGCAAAAAATAGCATTAGTGGTTAATATTATCAAAATACCAATTTTGGTAATTTGGGCCAAAAACACACATGTCCTGGGATGAGCCGAAGCCCTACAGGGCCGAAGGCCCACAAAGCTATGGGCTTCGGAAGCTTCCAGCGAGCCTGCAGCCTTCGGCCCGAAGGCCTTCGGAGGACCATTGCACTGAAGCTTCGGCCCGAGGACCACTGCACTGGCTAAGTGTTTATCTCTACGCTTGATTCAGCCAAGTCATAACAGATTGGACTTTGAGATTAGAAGTCTAGCCCCTATAAGTATAGGGGTGAGGCCAATTCAGAACCCCCAACACAAATCAACCACAAAGCCCTAGCTTTGAAACATACCTTTATTTTACCTTTACTTTTTGCAATCTTCGTGGGTTTGCTTGGAAGACCTCCGCCGACCACTTTAGAATAGTGGTAATCCTTGTTACTTCACTTGTGAAGTATCCGTTAATCTACGTAATAGATTGTTATCGCCTTGTTACTTCGCCTATGAAGTATCCGCTAATCTGCGTAACAGATTGCTACCTTCGCCCCCTAGTGCAGCACTTAGTAGAATTTGGTCCTCAGGCCGAATTGGTACTTCGAATCTACTCTGTTGGAGGTTTCCATGTTCGGAGATACTTCACCGGAGGTGCCCGAAGCTGAGAGATTAGTTTCAGAGGCTGCTAGGACACCCCTCGACGAGAGTACTACTTCGACCGCCCATGCCGAACCGTCACGCTGTTGTCGGTTTTACCAAGTCCCGCACGCCAACACGCTCCGCAACAGGCTTCGTCGTGACAGGCTTCGCCATGCTTGTACCCCGCGTCAAATGAAGTTACGCCCGAGCGTTGCGTCTAAGTCATTATTCTGTATCTTACTGTATCGGAGACTTCGTGCTGAACCCCGCTGTTTGGAGGTGATTGTTGCGTCCAGATCGGTTCGGAGTTCCTCTTCGGCCAGATCAGTCCGAACACCGAAGGTACCCTTCGGTGCGACACTTCGCACCAAACGCCGAAGTTACCCTTCGGCGACACCCTTCGCACTATACTTCGAATCAGTCAGGCTCCACTCGGCTTGCTGATTTGTTCTGTTTAATATATTTCTTTCGGCTAATTGGATTATTTTGTGTGATCTGATTACCTGGCGACTCCACCCCTTTCCACGGTTAAGGGTAGTCAGAACATGATGTCGGTGTTGTGTTACGCTTAGGCTTGTCCCTAAGTATCCGCACACTTTTGTATCATCGAACTGACCCAAGTGCGGGGGCACATTTCTATGTCAACAGACCTCTCCCACCTGCAGCACTGGAATCACCTCCTTCCTGGAAAGACGCACATTCATTCTGGGTCTCATCTTCCCAGCGATCGCTGCGGTGATCATTTTGTTCGAACAAGATGACGTCCCCAAGCTATACGACTGGTCTGTATACTTGGCAGACGCCGGGCGGAGATCGTGAGAACCGCCAGGACGGGGATTCTCTGAAGGCCCCGTTGTCATAGCCACCGTCATGGCCTACTGCCGAGCCAAAGTCGAAGTAGGTACAAGAGCTTTGTTGTTGGTCTTCGCCATTGGAGAAAGCAAGGGAACTAGAAGTGTGCGCTCAGGAAGAAGAAAAGAAGTATGTAAAAGTGTCTAAAAATCACTTTTACTCTTCCTTTTATAGAACTTGGAGTTCCTTGTACTGTACGTTACATAGCAATGTTTGGGTTGTTCTGTTTCGTTTTCGATGCTATTATAACATGCAGGGTCATCTCATGAAGAGTTGCTACCGTCGGAGATCGTGCGACCGTTAGCCTTCTTAGAAAGTAACGGCTCTAATTTGAGTCTAACAGCTCTGAAGACTAATGACTATTTTGGCTCATAAATAAATCTGACTCCGAAGACAATCCCTTGGACACCTCTGAACAGGCTTCGAGTCCAGAGATCATTTACTTCCAAAGATATTACTTCTAATGGTTGTAAGGGCTATCAAACTTCTTTTTTCCAAATTCTAGACGTGAAATTATTTCTTGCGTATACTGCCCTCTTCACTGCATAGGCAATTCGGATAGAAGTATTCGAGGGGCTACTGTTGGGGAAAAATATTTCATCCTTCAGAAATTAAGGAAGCCTCAACATCAACACAATCAAAAGAAACAAAGTCAGAAGATTTGGTCTCTGAAGATCCTAAAAGCATCAAGGCATTGCTGTATTCGGAGCTCTCTACTGTGAAGGCCTCCGGCAAGACTTCGACATGACGAAGCCTCTCGGAGCCTCTTTACCCGAAGGGGTATTGCCAGCGGGGTCAGAAGAATTATCTTCTCACTGATTAGATTAGTCTTTTACCCTTTTGACACTACGAAGAGTATTAAACAGTATCTTCTAAGTCGGTTGTAATTAGAGGGTAAAGGAGTCTTTTCCCAATGTTTTCTGTCTATAAATACACCGCTTCCCTCTATAAGGGGTATCGAATACTTAGATATTCAATACACACTTCGAACTATCTCAAGCTATCATCCTATTCGGAGGCTTGGGGTAGTCCTCATAAACAAACACTTTTTCAAATACCTACCATTCAAAGCTCTTCAAAATTGCTCTTTGTAGAGACTCTAACAAATATGCATTACCTGGAGCAATTTCAACTACCTTAAAATGACCTTCCCATGTATGCGACCATTTACCAAATTTGGGGCTTTTAGTGCCTAAGGACAAAATCATCTTCCAAACCAAGTCACCAACTTGAAACGATTTTGCTTTTACTCTTTTATTGTAAGCTCTAGCTACTCTTCTCTTATCTCTTTCTATAGCTTCTAGAGCCCTTAATCTCTTATCGGTCACCTCTTCCAAACCATCTTTCAAAACAGCTTCATACTCGCCGACCGATAAGCCATCTTGCTTAAGAAATCCCAAAGAGCCAAGATTTACCTCTACCGACAAAACAACTTCTTGTCCATACACAAACTCATATGGACTTACCTTGGTAGCACCATGCTTGGCTATTCTGCATGCCCACAACGCCTCAGAAAGCACTTCATGCCACCTTCTAGGAAACTCTTCAATCTTCTTCTTAATGAGCTTAATCACAATTTTATTACTAGACTCGATCTGACCATTGGCCTGAGCATAGTATGGTGAAAGTTTATCAAATGTATACCATAAGGTTTGGCAAAATCTCTTACTTCTTTAGCGATAAATGAAGTACCTTGATATGTAATAAGAGTTTGAGGAATACCGAATCTATGTATAATGTGCTTCAAGATGAAATCAATTGCTTTGTTGTGAGTCATATTCCATAGAGGCACGACCTTAGTCAACTTGGTGAAGTAATTCGTAGCTATCAACACGAATCGATGACCTTTTGAAGAGGGAGGATGAATTTGGCCGATGAAGTCCAAGACCCAACCTCGGAACGGCCATGGCTTGATAATAGGGTTAAGAACTGATATGGGAGTGAACTGAATATTACCAAACCTTTGACATGCTTCACACCCTCTATAATACTTAAATAATCCTCAGTCATAGTCAGCCAATAAAAACACACTCTTTTGAGCATCCAACTCATTTTCTGGGCCGACTGATGAGTACCAAAAAGTCATTCATGGACTTCGCCCATAACAACTTTAGATTGATTGGCATCTAAGCACTTCAAAAGTACCCCATCAATAGTTCGGCGATACAACAACCCATCAAGCAACACAAATTTAAATGCTTGCCGCCAAACTTTTCGATCAACCCTTTGACTGGGATATCCTAAATATTGGATAATTGGGGTTCTCCAATCATCCACTTGACCTACAGAAGTACTCACCAAATCTCCACTCAAATTGGCGTTTAAAAGACTAACTTCAATATGCCCCCAGGCCTCAGGCCATCCTAACATACAGAGGTCAGAATGACCATATAGGGCCAGTGAGACCGACCGTTGTCAAACAAATGGCATGGGGCGGTCATACCGGCCTGGCATGGCTGGTCAGACCGACAGCACACATGTGGCCGGACCAGCCATGTCAAGCCGGTCAAATCGATGGTTCCTGACTCGCGTAATAAAAATGTATCAAGCACCAGTTTTTCTTCAGTGAAAAATCTTCCTCTTTTAATTTGATAACTAGATGCGTGTTGAGCCAAATCATTTGCTAATGAGTTTGCTTCTCTAGACACTAGAGCAATTTCGAAATCATCAAAAGTACCAATTATGTCTAGACATTTATCCAAGTAGCTATTTAATAAACCATTGAAGCATTGAGCCATCTTAGCTACTTGTTGTACAACTAATAAAGTATCACCATATGCATGAACATGTTTAACACCCATGGAGCTTAACAATTCAACTCCGATCAATAAAGCTTCATATTCGGCTTGATTCTTAGTGCAAGGAAATTCTTAGTGCAAGTATAACTAGGTGATATGAGGACTACTCCAACACCTTGGCCATTTTTGCAAGACAAACCATCAAAATAAAATTTCCATGGTACTACCTAAATTAGGGTGACATTGCCACTGCAATTGACATCTACGTGATGATCGACTATAAAGTTAGCGATAATTGGCCTTTCATAGCTTTCAAGGGTTCATAAGCCAAATCATACTCAATTAAAGCATAAGCCCATTTTCTGATTCTCCCACTTAGAATCGGCTTTTGCAACATGTACTTTATGACATTGGTTTGACAAGTGACAACACATGTACTAGGGAGAAGATAGTGATGAAGTTTGGGACATGCCGAATAAAGTGACAAACATAAACGCTCCACAAACACGTACCTTGTTTCGGCATCCAACAGGCGACAGCTCAAGAATGTGATGATGTACTCTTTCCCCTCCACATCTTGAGTCAACACGGCTCCTATCATGCTCTCATCTGCGGCAACATATAGCCGAAATGGGATTCCGACCATGGCCTCCCTTACCACTAGTGGTGATGACAGACACTCTTTAATTTGTTCAAAGGCGCATTACTGACTTACCCACCAAGTGAACTCGACTTTATTCTTTAGCACTTACCCACCAAGTGAACTCGACTTTATTCTTTAGCCGAAGTGTAGGGACAAAAGCATCAATCTTACCAGACAAGTTAGATATGAAGCGACGTAAATAATTGACCTTGCCTAGTAACTTTTGGACGTCTTTCTTACATGCCGATGCTAAGCATCCTATAATCTTCTCAAGCCTCTTAGGATCAATTTCAATACCTCTTTCATGAATCATGAATCAATTACACTTGAGTGGGTTCATTTTTAAGCCATACTGATGCATTCTTTCAAAACCAACTCTCACTACTACAAACCGTCACTATAGTGGCGTTGGGAAAAACCACTGTAGTGGCGGGCCATTAGATGCCCACCACTACAGTTGCTGGTGCTGACGGCAGCACCAGCGCCCGCCACTATTGTTGATAAAGTAGTGGCGGTCGGTGCTGACGTCATCCCGGACCGCCACTATTGTACCAATAGCAGTGGCGGGCGTTGGTGCTGCCCGCCGCTGCTAATATGGCCGCCACTAAAGTATTGATGACATCACTTGCGACCGCCACTACTATTCTAGCTATAAATGCGCAGCTTCTTCCTCCCCGAGCTCTACTGGAGTTCGCATTTAATTTTGTCTGTACAATGGCGACAAAAATCTAGATAAAGAGGGGGGAGGCTTTGTTTTCGTTTCTTTTGAAGGATTTCATTCTAGGAGGTAAATCCATGCCGAATATCACATTTATTTTGTATTTAATCATGTATACAATGAGTTATTAGCGTTTTTCTAATTTAGGGTTTGTGAATAGAAATTTTCAAATAATCTTCCATTTACAGTGTTACCTTCTCCCAAATGAACAAATATGACCCTCCTCACAATTATTCATCACTTGTATATTGATTTACGTCATTTTAATCTCTTTTTTAATTTGATTTATGATTATAGATCTAGAGTTATGTTGTTTGGAGAGAGAGAAACCAATATAGTTAATTTATTTAATAATTTTTTCTGCTTAATAAATAGTTTTAATTAAAGCATTGAGGATTTTTAATTAATGTTGTTATGAGCGATAATAAATCAATATATTTTCAATTTGTAAATTACTAAAATTAACAATAATGAATTTATTAATATTTTTTCAAATAATATATGTTTTAGATGGAGCACAGGTCCTGGATGTACTCGTCCAACGACGGAGATGTGGTGGCATATTTTAACAGAGTAACTGAATTTACTGAAGCTGCCGCACAATATGCTTCCCGTCAGAGTGAAGAGGCAATATATTGTCCTTGTAAAGTTTGTAAAAACGAAGCGATGTATCCGTGTTCTGATCGTGAAACCATACGATTTCACTTGTTGAAAAATGGTTTCATGAAGAACTATTATATATGGACGAAACACGGTGAGATGGGCCAAAATCCGCTTGAAGATTCTGATGTGCCGCAAGATGCTCATCAACATAGAAGAGGTTGTGATCATACATCCGACATAACACATGATGATGTTGATCAACATGATGATGATGACACCTTTGATGTGGAGGAACTGATGCGAAATGTTGCGCCTGAGGTGTTGTTGCAGAGAACTACAACAAAAGGATACGATAAATTTGAAGCACTTGACAAAGCATCAAAAAACCTTCTTTACGAGGAACGCCACGGATGCGATAAGCAGTATACTGAGTTGTACACAATTCTTGAGCTTATGAAACTGAAGGCCAACAATGGATGGTCTGACACTAGTTTTTCAGATCTTTTACAACTCCTAAAAAAGGTTTTGCCAAAACCCAATGGTTTACCATCTGATACGTACCAAGCAAAGAAGATGATTTGTCCGTTGACTTTGGCCGTTCAGAAGATTCATGCATGCCCGAACCACTGTATCCTATATCGAAAAGAGTATGGATTGTTAGAGAGATGTCTGCAGTGCAACGCGAGTCGATACAAACGTCCAAATGATTGTGTGGAGGACTACAATGACCACCAGAAGAAGAATAATAAGAGGTTGCAGAAGAGGGATAAAAATGTTATTGAACACCATCCTGGAAAAAAGACGGAGAGGAAAGTTCCAGCCTTAGTAATGTGGTACCTACCGGTGATTGATCGCTTGAAACGTATGTTCTCTAATCCTAGAGATGCTGAACTATTAATCTGGCATTTCGCTGGGCGAAAGAAGGACGGAAAACTTCGGCACCCTGCGAATGCTAGGCAGTGGAAATCATTTGACCTGGCCCATCCAGATTTCTCGGACGATCCTAGAAATATCAGGATGGGACTTAACACGGATGGAATGAATCCCTTCGGTGAGATGAGGAACCCACATAGTACGTGGCCAGTGTTTCTATGCTTGTTCAACATTCCATCATGGTTGTGCCATAAAAGAAAATATCTTATGCTCACTACTCTAATTTCTGGTCCAAAACAACCTGGCAATGACATTGATATCTTTCTAGAACCTTTGATGGAGGATATGAAACGTCTATGGGAACATGGTGTCTGTGTGTGGGATGAGCACAAGAAAGAGCACTTCAATCTAAGAGCCATAATCTTTTGCACCATAGCTGACAACCCAGGATGCATGTCCCTAACAGGACAGGTTAAAGGAAAGACAACATGTGTAGTGTGTGTGGACCAGACAGAATCTTTGCATCTTCCATCATTCGTTAAGACGATATATATGCGACACCGCAGATTTTTACCAAAAAACCACAAATATCGAAGAAATAGGAACCATTTCGACGGTACAATCGAGCTTGGACAGCCTCCACGAAATCGAGATGGCAAATTTCTATTCGAAATGGTAAAGAATATCAAAGTTGTTTTCGGAAAGAAGAGGAAGAAATCTGAAAAAATTTCAAAGGACGCTCCATTTAAAAAGCAGCCGATCTTCTTTAGATATTTGCCCTATTGGAAGGAGTTGGAGATTGGTCATGCTATCGATACAATGCACGTTGAGAAGAATGTCTTCGAAAGCACTATCGGTATTTTGTTACACATACCGGGCAAATCAAAAGATGGACTCAAAATACGAAGGGACCTTCAAACTCTCGGAATTAGACCCGAGCTTCACCCACAGGAAAGGGCCAATGGAAAATTTTTCCTTCTGGCTGCTAGCTATAACCTCACAATTGACGAGAAAAGATCAATCTATAGGTGTCTACATGGAATTAGAGTTCCAACAGGATTCTCAACGAATATAAAGAATATTGTCTCCGTAGCAGATTTGAGGATGAGCGGCTACAACACTCATGATTGTCATGTTATGCTTGGGCTATTCCTCGCCATCGCAGTAAGAGGAGTCAAACATTCATTTCTGAAGATGGTGATAACACGCATGTGTCACTTCTTCAATGTCATATCAAAGAAGGTGATCGACACTGAAGAGTTAAATGAATTACGTAAACAAATGAGGGAGACTATGTGTCAGCTTGAGATGTGCTTTCCTCCTTCATATTTTGATATTATGGAGCACTATATGATACATATAGCAGACCAAATCTTTGTTCTCGGTCCAATGTACCTGCACAATATGTATGCGTACGAGCATCTAATGGTTATCTTCAAGGGTTACGTACGAAATCGTGCTTATCCAGAGGGTTCCATGATAGAGGGCTACACGACTGAGGAAGTCATTGAGTGCTACGCAGATTACATAAGAGATGGAAGACCAATAGGAGTTCCCATGTCCCGGCACCATGGAAGACTCACCGGTAAAGGAACTAAAGGCAGGAAAATCATACGAGACAATAGTTACCAAACAATAAGAGAATCACATTACAGTGTAATGCATCAGTTGGTGATTATGAGACCATATGTTGAACAACACTTGCAAGATCTTCGTGAAAAGAATGAAGATCGCGATGAACAATGGATTATGAAAGAACACAAAATTTATTTCACATCATGGCTGAGGGATCTAAACCTTTCGATTGGAGAAACCGACGAAGAGATAATGATAAATAAATTGTCTTACGGTCCATTGAGCATGGTTAAAACATGGCAAGCGTATGACATCAATGGTTTCACATTCTATACCAAAGCAAAGGATCAAAAGAGTCAGCGCCAAAATAGTGGTGTCAGAGGAGAAGCAGAAGATAGCACTGGACAAAAGAATGCTTACTATTGATACATCGAAGAAATATGGGAACTTAACTATGGGAACTCTATAGAAATCCATGTAATTAAGTGTCAGTGGGTCATACATCCAGAAGGTGTGGAGGTGGATGATTACGGGTTTACGATAGTTGACCTTAATAAGGTGGCTTATAAAGATGACCCTTGGATACTC
Organism: Zizania palustris; assembly: GCA_019279435.1. Classification (NCBI taxonomy): domain Eukaryota; kingdom Viridiplantae; phylum Streptophyta; class Magnoliopsida; order Poales; family Poaceae; genus Zizania; species Zizania palustris. The sequence goes on from JAAALK010000081.1 coordinate 55,042,808, forward strand.
GCTCAATCCGTGGCACAAGTATTTTACATACTTGATCCTAAAGATGAGAAAAAAATACATCGTTGCTCCAGGAAAACAAAGAATTGTTGGAGTTGATGGAGTCGAAGACGAAGAAGAATACAATCAGTTTGATGAGGTGTCGTTTATCGTTGACATATCAAGGATCAATGTGGTTGAAGCAAAACTGTCATTTGGCAGTGTGATTCCTTATCTACGCACCAATGGCGATGGAAAATTAGTGCAAGGCTAGATCATTTATATTTAGCGTGCGTATTTGTAAAATCAATTATGTCATTTATTGTTAAAACATTTTCAAGATCAAATGAGGATTTAATTAAATATCAATAGAAAATTTATTAAACAACAATAGATTTTTTTTAAAAAATTTAATTTTTGGGGCCAACAGCAAGGTTCAAACCTCAAACCGCCTGCCGGCAGCGAGGTTCGAACCTCGAACCGCATGGCCCCAAGTGAGCCCCGCGCACCACTGCGCTACTAAGTGATTCACGTCAATGTAGGAAGAGTATTATATGCTATATATATAATCCCCTCTATTAGTAGTGGCGGGCTGGATGACGTCAGCATGCCCGCAACTACTAAGGCAGAATGACGTCAGCATGCCCGCCACTGCTAATACACCTATATATACTTTCCACTCCCGCCGTCCGAAAACCTAGTTTCATTTTCTAAACCCTAAACTCCCGTGTCGCCCCCCTCCACACCCATCGCCGCCGTCGACGTCCTGGAGCACGTCGCCGCTGCCCTCCGCCCGTCGCCGCCTTCCTCGGAGCCCGTCTCGGCGCCGCCCGCGTCGCCGCCATCAAGTCAGTAAATGTTAGATAACCTATCTTTAGTCTTATTTTATTCGAGCTTAGGGTTAAAATGATTTCTAATTGTTATATTAATTTATGCGTGGTAATATAATTTAGTATAATATTACTAGTAGAATGCACTATAACAATAATGTTTTTTAATGTACTATAAAAAAATTCTGAGAAAAAAAAATTCCACTATAATAATACTAGCTTAGGGTTTTGTAATGTTATATCAATGTGACAAAAAAAATTGCAGATGGCTCCTCCTAAGATTGAACCAAACAGTGGATCCTCAGACTCTACATCAAGTGGCGTGTGTGAGGTTTGCAAATGCGGTAAACATAAGGTACATGATGGTATAGTTTGCAGTTGTTTGGCAAAGAAAGTGATTCTCATAATGGACTCCGACTCGGAGAACGACTCGCGATCGCCGCAACTAGATAGGGTAAGTGTTGGCAGACGGAAGAATGATGAGACAACCGGTGGTAGAGGGAAACATGCCGAGGCTAGCGGTGGAAAAGGGAAGCATGTATTGCAATGCGACAGCAAGAGGAGGAAGGAGGCAAGATCCTCTTTTTATGCAAATTTTATATTTTTATCATCCAATTGAATCATTGATAATAAGTTGTTCTCACTATCGCCGTCACGTGTATTTTCTTGTTCAGGAACATGGAGAGAAGTTTAGACTGCCTGATGATGCCGAGTTGGTTGAGGATTGGCAAGTTGAGGCTTTTAATCTGTTTAACCAGAAATAGGTTGGGTTTGTGCCGAGGAAGAAGAAGAAGCTCCAAACCATATCTTTCTTTTGGGTTTGACCAGTAGTGCGTTTCGATGTGTAAGCTGGTTTCCCCAGCCTGGACTTGTGTTTGTTTACTTGCTTTCAAATAAACATGATGTGTCAAAAGCGATCCCCCGCACCACCGCGCTACAAAAGTCTCGATCATATCGTAACAACATGTAATAAAAACACACTTAATGAAATAAAAACAGTAAACTAAGGGAGAAAATTACCAATTTTTGCAATTAGAATATTGGTGTTGTATTTTTATTGTACAAAAAGTTTCAATTTCAAAGGAAGAATAAACTATAGATAAGTTATGATGTATTTTTATTGTACATGTTTATTAATGAAATAAAAAAAAGTAAAGTGAGGCAGAAAAATACATTTTTTCTAATTTGATAAGTTATGATGTATTTTTATTGTTAAAAAATCAAGTTCAAACTAGAATTTAAACATGAATGAAAAAGTAATGAAAATTAGAATAGGAATGTAAAAAATATGATTGGATGCTAGCAGCAAGGTTCGAACCTCAAACCGCCTGCAGGCAGCAAGGTTCGAACCTTGAACCGCATGGCACCAAAGCAACCCCCGCACCACTGCGCTACTAAGTGTTTCTCGACATGAGTGGCAACGTATGCTAGATAACCCCACCAGCGTCGGATTAGTAGTGGCGGGCAGGATGACGTCACCAGCCCACCACTGCTATCCTTTTAGTAGTGGCGGTCGCATGATGTCATCGACCCACCACCACTAAGTCAAGTGACGTACACTGAGGCAGAAAAATACCAACTTTTTAAATTTGATAAATTATGATGTATTTTTATTGTCGAGAAACAGTGGCGGGCGTACACTGACACAGCGGTGGCGGGCGCTCTGCCCGCCACTGCTAACCAGCGATAGCAGTGGCGTTAGAGCAGTGGCGGACTGGATGCCCGCCACTATAGGTCGATTTTGCCCGCCGCTACAGTGTCGCTTTGTAGTAGTGTCTCAAATCAGCAAAATGGTTTCCCATAGCATCCGATTTGACTACAACATCATCTATATAGACCTCTAGCATAACTCCTAGCAAGTCATGAAAGATCAAGTTCATAGCACATTGATATGTAGTACCAGCATTCTTTAAGCCAAAAGTCATAACTACCCACTTAAACAAGCCGACAAAACCCGGGCATCGAAAGGTCATTTTGTAAACGTCATCTTCAGCCATAAAGATTTGATTATAACCAACATTGTCATCAAGAAAACTTAGTACCTTGTGAAGGTTATGCCCAAGAAAATTCAATGGATCGGAAATTCCGATAGGAAGTATTGGAAGTTCTGGTTAATTTCTGGTCTCGATAAAGAGAGAAATTGTTGCTTCAGAAGTTTCGATATGGTATTGGAAGTTCTGATGAGCTAGAAGTTCCGATTCGGAATCAGGGAATGTTGTACTTGTTGGCATAAAAGATTACGCTAACAGGTTTTCCGAGATTAGAAACTAACAAACGAAGTGTTTGTGAAGTGAACTATTTTAAGCCTTCGAATTGGATAATAGCTCAAAGCATTTCGAAATTGTGTATTGAATAACTGAGTATTCGATGCCTATTACAGGGTGAGAAGGGGGGTATTTATAGGTAAAAATCTTAAGGAAAAGACCTTTTTACCCCTCAATTACAACCGACATAGTGGAAACTATTCGGTACCCCTAATAGGGTTAAAATTGTAAAAGACTAATCTAATCAGAAAGAAGATAAGTCTTCCATCCTCGCTGGCAGATAAGCTCTCTGAAGATTCAACCTTCGAAGTTATACTCCGAATAGAAATCTGCATGAATTCTTCGAACTTGATCATGTACTAACTGGAGTTAATACTGGAACTTCAGTTTAGTAGATTGCCTTTGTCTTATTACGGTAGAGACCCTAAGGATGAAGTATTTTCCCCCAACAGTACTGATCGGAAGTTCTGATATGGTATCAAAAGTTCTGAGGTGGGCGATAACAGATTGGATTTGTTACGTGTCATACTATATCAGGAGACCTAAAATACCTTGTCGGAAGTTCCGAACCAGGATCAGAAGTTCCGATGTGGGCAAATAGATTGGATCTGTTATGGTTTTGGGATGAGCACGGCCCATACGCTCTCAGCCCTATATAAAGGAAGGAGGAGGACATCTTGGGGCAAGCAATAAGCCTAGATTAGACCTAGCCACCCAAGAGTTCTCTCCTTCCTTTCTTGATCTCAAATGTTGAGGTCAAGGATCCCCATCTCTCACGTGTGGTACTAGCACGCTGTCGTGGGAGGTACTCCATCCCTGTACGTGTGGACTCCGTGGAGGCGTTGCTCCAATAGCAACGCTCATGAACGTCTACATGTCCTCTTAGTTTTAGAAACAGTATGAGGAACGCGATGCTTACGATATGATCATAGGGCTTAAGGGTATGTTTCAGGACCAATCAAGGGCAGAAAGATACAATGTGTCTAAATGCTTGTTTGGTAGTAGGCTGGCTAAAGGGAGCCTAGTGAGCCCTCGCGTGATCAACATGATTGGTTGCGTAGAGACTCTAGAGAGACTGGGCACTCCACTGGATCCATACCTCGCTATTGATGTTATTCTCCAGTCGCTCCAACTGAGCTTTGAGCCGTTCATCATGAACTACAACATGGTTGGATAGGAGAAGACACTAGCTGAGTTGCATAGGATGCTGAAATCTGTTGAAGAGAGTATTAGAAAGACTCCAAACCATGTGATGGTTGTTCAGAATGAGGGTAAAAAGAGGAGGAAGAAGGCAAAGACTACAAATGTGATCTCTAGTGCGAAGTCTAAACTAACGGGAAAGTCTAGGACTGGTCCTGCCAACTCTAATGTGTGCCACCATTACCACAAGCCTGGGCAATGGAAGCGCAACTGCAAGGTGTAACTAGAAGAGAAGAAAATAAGAAGGGAAGTGCAACTTCCGCTTCAAGTATTAATGTTATTGAAATTAATCTTGCTACTCGTCCAAATGATTCATGGGTATTTGATACCGGATCAATGATTCATACTTGCAAATCGTTGTAGGGGTTGAGTAGAGTACGAAAGTGTGCAAGTGGCGAGCTGGATATCCGCGTCAGGAATGGTGCAAAGGTTACAGCATTGGCCATCGGCGTCTATTCACTTTCACTACCGTCAGGATTAGTTTTGGAGTTAAATAATTGTTATTTCATTCCCACCTTAGGCAGAAATATCATATCTTCTTCATGTTTAGAGGAAGAAGGTTTTGAATTCATAATAAAGAACAAGAGTTGTTGGGGGAAATAGTTTTCCCTTAAACAGGGGACAAATGACATCAGCCTCCGAAGGCCTTGGACTCGGAGCCCACTGGCTAGCGAAGCCTAAGACGAACTTTGGCTCCCTCCATTGAAGATTACTCTAAGTACAGCAAAGAATTACTCGACTGACGGCCAAGCATCTGGGCTCCCCTCGGAGCTAGGCGCTCTGGGACGCCTCCAGGAACCCTCCGGAACCAAGTACTCTAGGACCCCTCCAGGCCCCATCTAGAGCCAAGACCCTGGGATCCCTCCGGACCCCTCCAGAGCCAACCCTCCGGGACCCCTTCAAAGCACCCTCCGGTAAGTGCTCTGGTCCAAAAGATGAAGAAATATCTCAGTACCGCTATAGTGTAAAAGCCATACCCAGGGCCCCTGCCACTGGTATACCATATACTTACTTCTGAATTGATGTATATCTACCATGTCTATAAAGTTATATGTACAGTAGCCTAGCCTTTTTCCCTCTTACCCCTATAAAGCCTATGGCATGTAGGGGGTAATTGGGTCTTTTCCTTTGGCCTGCAAGCCTATAAAAGCAGGGCCCTGCCCTTGTAAAAGAGGGACACAAGATAGAGGAAAAATTATGCCATATCCACTGTAAAATGGACGTAGGGTTATTATCCCTCTTGGGAGGCCCGAACCAGTATAAAACCCTCTTCCCTCTGTGAGAACCCTTCGAGGTTCATATTATGCATTCTACACCACCTCATAGAAACCTATTTGTAACTAACGCAATTCTTACAACAAGAGTTGTTAAATATTTTCGAATGGCATGCTCTATGGTATTTGTCCATTAGTGAATGGATTGTATATTCTAAGTCTCCACGATGCACACGTTTATAACATTAGTACTAAAAACAATGACTCAATGATTTGTACCCCACCTACGTCTGGCATTGTCGTTTGGGTCATATAAATTAGAAGCGTGTATAGAAGCTCCATAGTGATGGACTTTTGGAGTCATTTGATTTTGAATCATATGACACATGCGAGTTTTGTTTACTTGGCAAAATGACAAAGATGCCTTTCACTGGACAGAGTGAGAGGGCGAGTGAGCTTTTGACCATAGTTCCTATTGATGTGTGTGGTCCAATGAGTCACACGGCTAGGAAAGGATTTCAGTACTTTATTACTTTTACCAATGACTTTAGTAGATATGGCTATGTCTACTTGATGAGCCATAAGTAGGAATCATTCGAAAAGTTCAAGGAGTTACAGAATGAGGTACAAAATCATACATGCAAGACAATTAAATTTCTACGATCGGATCGTGGGGGTGAATATTTGAGCCATGAGTTTAGTGATCATCTGAAGCAGCGTAGAATTGTTCCACAGCTGACTCCACCCGGCACGCCTCAATGGAATGGGGTGTCCGAGCGGAGAAACCGCACTTTGTTGGACATGGTGCGGTCCATGATGAGTCACACTGATCTTCCATTATCCTTTTGGGGTGACGCTCTAGAAACCACAACTTTCACGATTAATAGAGTTCCATCTAAGTCAGTAGAGAAGACACCATATGAAATGTGGTCTGGGAGGCGTCCTAGTTTGTCTTTTCTCAAGATTTGGGGATATGAGGCAAAGATTTCCTCCTAGTTCAGATTTATGTGGATGATATCATCTTTGGTGGCTCTTCTCATGCTTTGGTTGCCGAGTTTGCAGATACCATGAGTAGGGAATTTGAAATGTCGATGATGGGTGAACTCACCTTTTTCCTTGGTTTGCAAATCAAGCAAAGCAAACAAGGTACTTTTGTCCACCAGACAAAGGACACCAAGGACCTGCTCAAGAAGTTCGACATGTCCGATGTGAAGCCCCTCGCCACTCCAATGGCTACATCTGTGGCATTGGACCCTGACGAAGATGGAGAAGCCGTAGATCAGAAGGAGTTTCGGAGCATGATCGGCTCCCTCCTCTACTTGACTGCCACGAGGCCGGACATACACTTCGCAGTGTGTCTGTGCGCTCGTTTTCAGGCTTCACCACGAGCTTCGCACCGCCAAGCGGTTAAGCGCATCCTAAGGTATCTCAAACACACACTTGAATTTGGCATATGGTATTCAGCATCTTCATCCTTATGTCTTCGAGGCTATTCCGATGCGGATTTTGCTGGGTGTAGAATTGATAGGAAGAGTACCTCTGGTACTTGTCATTTTCTGGGTACCTCTCTGGTTTGCTGGTCTTCCCGCAAACAGTCTAGTGTTGCACAATCGACGGCTGAGGCCGAATATGTTGCTGCAGCTAGCTGTTGCTCTCAGATTTTGTGGATGGTTTCCACTTTGCGGGCTTTCGGGTTAGATTATAAGAGTGTTCCACTTTTCTGTGATAACACTAGTGCTATTTGTATTGCAAACAACCCGGTTCAGCACTCCAGAACCAAACACATTGATGTACGGTATCATTTTCTCAGAGATCACAATGAGAAGGGTGATATTGAACTTCAATATGTTGATACCCAACACCAGCTTGCCGACATTTTTACAAAACCCCTCGATGCTTCTCGATTTGCTTACTTGCGTGGGGAACTTGGTATTTGTCATCCCTACGGCATTTTGTGAGGGGGAGCTGATTTCAATTGTCTTGCATATGCTCTTTATGTGTGAAATTGCATTTACATCTTTTGCTATTATATGCCTGCTTTTAATTCAAAGAAATCATGACAGCTCAGCTCTATGAAATATGTCTGGAACATTGGTTGTGCATGATGTTTTATTTTCTAAAATCAAAACTTGCTCACCGCACAATCGTGTATCTAGCTTGTTTAGGCAGGACTGCTTTTAGCTATCTTTTATCTACTTGACAGCAAGACACTGTTTCTTGGATGCTAAAAATTTGCAACTTGAAAACTTGTGTTCTTTATTCATGGATATTCATCAAAATATTTAATTCACCTGAATCAAAATCAAAAATCCATGATTTGTCTGGTTTAAATGAAAAGATCCAGGAGGGTTTGTTTGTCGCACTACTCTATCCTAGACTGCTTACCATTGCACTTTGGTCTGAACTGGGATAGTGTAGTGTATGCCAAAATCACCGCCTTAAGCTTCAGATGGATTTCATGCCTAGGCTTGGCCTGATTGGAAAGTATAAGGTGGACAAACAAATAACCCCTGGCATTAAGAAAAGAACAACAAAATTAATTAATCATCAAGTTTGCTTTCAAAGCTCCTTTTTGAACAAGACTTGTCTGTCTAGGGTAGAAATTGTTAGCTTTGCGCAGTCCTTGCCTTCACATGTCTAGCTGCTATGATTAAGTGGTGATGCTTTTATCTCAAAATGACAAAATCACATGCCATCATCTTGTTTCACAGAATGTTAAATTGAGCTGAGCACATGAACATTGGTATTACTGTTGGCATATTTTTGCATTATATGTCTTTGCAATTCTATTCATTTCGAAGCTTTGCATTTTTTGACTGCTCCTTGATGCTTGCATTGCCAAAGGGGGAGAGATTTGCTATGTTCTCTGCCGCAAGAAGGCATAATTTCGAAAAGGGGAGAGATTTGAGAGATTTTTGACATAAAGGGGGAGAAAAATTTGCTTAACTCAAGGGGAGTTCTTATCAAGGGGAGATTTGCCAAAGGGGCTTTTTCTCTTTTACAAAGGGGGAGAAAAATTCTTTTATCAAGTGACATGCTTTGGCTCTTTTCTGAGTTTTTATGGTCACTTGTGTGCTGTAAAGTTTTTACATTTTCTTGAACTTGGATTTGGTTGTCAATGCACTCATCAAGGGGGAGATTGAGAAACCAAGGGTTGGTTTCGGTGTTTTGTGATGAGTGATTGACAGGCTTTTTACCCTCTGTTCGAAGGGTACCTCCGAAGGGGCTTCGGAGGTGGTGCCTCCGAAGGGTGTTCGGAGGTGGTTTCACCGAAGGGTGTTCGGTGTTTGCTTGCTGCAGCTGTGCAGCGGAGTGTGCTCGTCGGAGGGGTCCGACAGTACGCAATGACTGGGTTCGTACCAAAGGGTTCGGTATTTTGGGCGGTACACCGGAGTGTGTACCGAAGGTTGCTAACCCGGAGAGGTCTCCGGAGTACTGGATACACTTGTCTGTTTGTCTGTGGTGCGCAGGGACTTCGGAGGCGACGGACAAGGTTCGAGCCAGGTGAACCTGGGTCAAGCGGGAGGCTTGATGCCAGGGGAGCGGGGAGCTCCGTCACGGTGGCTGCGAAGGTGGTCCGGGTCGGTCCTCGGGTCGAGACGTGCCAGGTGAAGGCAGAGAGTGCGGAGCGTGGCTCCGGCTAAAGGTACTCCGAGACAAAGTCCTCGGAGGTGAGGCACTTCCAAGGTACTCCGAATGGAGTGACTTCGGAGTTGGTGGATCAAGTCCTCTGCGGAGGCAAGGAGTTCGAAGTGTGCTCCGGAGGGAGATATTCGAAGATGGCCCGACGAAGGTCTCAGAAGTCGAGGCGCATCGAAGGCATGGTCCGGGTGAGGCTCGTCGAGGAGTGTGCTCGGGGTGAGACACTGCGACGAAGTGCTCATGGAATGCTTCATGCGAAGGCCTTGGATGAAGGAGGGACTTCGAAGGGTGGTACTCCGAAGGTGGGGCTTCGGAGTGAGGATGACTTGTGGTACTTCGGCCTGCATGGCTTCGGTACACGGACGAACGGAGTTCGAGCTGGGAGTAGCTGCGAAGCCGTGGTGGTCCACTCCGGAGGTGTTGGTGCGAAGGCCCAAGGGCTTTGACGGCTTCGGCTCAAAACCGTCACTGTATCGAAGGTCATCTTCGGCGAAGCGAAGGCCACCAGGCTCAAGGCTTCTCGCCGAAGCTACCGCACCCCTCGCGTGCGGAGGGAGGCTGCAGAAAGTCAAAGACTGCAAAGGCTGACACTGTCTGTTCTGTAAAAGGCTGACACTGTCCCCTCTGCAAAGCTGACAGAGAAGCCTCCAGAATAAAGGTGGACTACCTTTTGTACCCCTTAGTTCTGTAGAGACAAAATGAATGTAAACCCTAGGGGTAGTGTAGTCAATTCCTTTGGGTGAACTGTGGGCTATAAATATGGGGGCTCGGTAGGTAACATTTAACACTTTGAGCATTTACTGTTGAGCTCCTGTAGCCATACTCTTCAATTGAATACATCCAGAGAGTTCATTTTCTGTGTTCCTTGTTCAAGCGGCGAAGCCCTGTTTCCTGTGCTTTTGCTTGAGCTCGCTTTGCATACCTCGCTAGTTGTTGTGCACCGAAGCCTGTCTTGGCGAAGGTTGTTTTTCGTGCGAGATGTGTTTTGTCAGTGTGCTTTTGCTCTGTGTAACAGGAGGCGTGACCTCGCTGCTTACTAGCGAAGCCCTGATTGTTGCCCGTTTTGCTTCTTGTGTCGAAGCCCCTAGTGTTGTTTGTTTGTGTGCGTGTAGACCTTCGTGTACGAAGCTCAGCACCAGTTGCTACTGCCAAGTACTTGGTCGAAGTCCTCAGAGGGCTGTCCACTCTTGCGAAGGGTGAAGTGCGAAGCCTGCTCGAAGCACCCTGAGTGCGGAGCCTGCACTGACTAAGCAGAGTTGATTTTCGAGGGTTGTAAGTGGAGCGAAGTCTTCTTGGCTTCGAACTTTTGCTCCTCCGAAGCCTGTGTTCGAAGGTGTCGAAGTACCTCCGAACCAGGCCTTCGAAGGTAGTGTTCGAAGCCTGTTCCGCAGAAGACAGAACTGAAACCGAAGGCTAGTTTTTAGCCAGAAATTTTAAAAAGCTCCCATTCACCCCCCCTCTGGTCGCCGTTTCCGGTCCAACAAAAGATAAGTCTTCCATTTTAGCTGGCAAAGAAGCTCTCGGAAGAGTCCACGTTCAAAGATATACTCCGAACCAGAGTCCGTCTTCATACTTCGAACTACCTTCAACGTACATCTGAGAGTATATGTCGGAATCCTTTGACTTGATTTCTTGTCTTTGTCTTGTTGCTGCGATAATCCTGAAGATGGAATATTTTCCCCCAACAGTAGCCCCTCGAATACGCTTCTCCGTTAAATCTGTGATGTTAGGGAAGCAGTATACGCAAGGAAACATATCCATGTGCAGGGATTAGCAGACTTAATACACCACCGAAATGTATGGAGATGCGAACTTCAAATTATTTTTTTAGTGAATTGCATTCGAAGTATTTTAGAATTAACTCGGGAAATCCGAAAGTCTTTTTAGACTTGGAAAAAATAGCCGTTGCCTTTTTCCTTCTGACGGAAGTTACGTAATGCGTTAATTCCGGAACAAAGTAACGGTCAAGAATGCGAAACGGCATAAGCAAACGGTAAAAAATCGGGGTCTGGGCTATAAATAGAGGGCCCGAACCTTTCTTGAGTACCTTTCCACCGCTTTCGTGCAAACAGACCAACTCTCGAGCCCTAGCCTCCACTTTTCCTTCGAAGCAATCCACGAGATCTAATGGCGAAAACCAGTTTCAATGGTCCTGGAGCGACTTCAGCTTTGGCCCGAAAGCAAGCTGCAGCGGCAGCAGCAGCTGCATCATTGGCGACGGCGACTCCAAATCCTTCAGTGGCGGTAATGGCGTCGGTGGGTGGAAATCCCCAAAATGTCGGTCCCCAAGACCTCTTTCCGGCGTCGACGAAGTATACGGACCAGTCTTATCAACTGGGGCCGTCAACCTGCAAAAGGGAATCGCTTGCGGCTTCAGTAGAAGGCAGGATTAGTTCGGGGGTTATGATTCGCAAACCTGGGAAAGAAATCATTCTGTCACCAAGACCCGGAGAAGTGGTCGTCTTCGAAGCCTTCTTCGAAGCTGGTTTGGGGCTTCCGGCAGTAGACTTCTTGGCGGAAGTATTAGACTTATTCCACGTCACCCTCCCCCAACTCTCTCCGAATGCGGTAGCGCGTCTTGCCATCTTCGAATGGGCTTTGCGAGCCGAAGGTTGTGAAGGAAGGGCGGAGATCTTCGCAGCACTGCATAGAGCTTCGTGCCAGCCAAAAACCTTCGTAGGCCCCGGAGGTGAAAAGCTAGTAGTGGCCTTTGGAAGCATCAATTTCAGGCTCCGAGACGAGTATGCTATCCGGTTTCCCGCTAAGGCCATCAATGCCAGATGGTACACCGATTGGATCCTGAAGTGGTTTTACGCCGAAGTTGGGGCAAGCAGCCGTCTAGCCGGACCTTTGCAAGACATCAACTTCCGAAAGGAAGCCCTTGTGCATCCAGATCCGGGTCAGCTCGAAGCTCGCCTCAGCTTACTTCAAAAAATCAGTCATCAGTTGACCATGCGAGACTTAGCCAAAGAATTCCTCGTGCTTCAAATCCCTCCCTTGATGGCCAACTGGCCAATCACTTTCAAAGAGGATTCAGAAGGCGGTCTTCGGAAAATTTCTTCAACTTCGAGTCCTGCAGGTAACTTCAAAAACAACATACTCTATGCATATTTATTCGAAGAATTAACAAACTTAACTCATTTTTCAGCTTCTTCAGCCCCTATAACTTCGGAGCAAATCGTGCGAGCTTCAGAGAAGATTTTGGGCGTCCCAACTCCGACCGAGAAAGAATGGAGAATCAAATTGGTTGGTAGTTGGGAGCGATCCAACCGCGAGTATGGGGGCTACGCTAAGTGGTTCCGCCCCCTTTGGTGGATTGGGTGCCTTCGGAGAAAGGGCCTAAGAAGAGGAAAGCTGAAGCTGGAACTTCGAGCTCTGCCAAGACTCTGGTCATGAAGGTAGCTCGAAAGCCAAGAATTCCAGCGCCTTCGAGTTGTACGACCGAAAGTAGCGACCAGAGGGGGGTGAATGGGCGCCTTAAAAATTCTTTCAAATCAATGGCCTGCTCCCAATACCCAATGCACCTCTAAAGACTAAACAACACAGAAAGAACAAATCACCTAAGTCTAAAGGTATCTAGCCTAGAAGCAACTATTGATAACCAGAGAAATGCCAATGCAGTGCTAATAGACAGATAAACAATATACAAAAGACAAGGCTAGATAAGCTTCTCAGTAATAAATGCACAAGGAATGAAATGAGAAGTTACCGTTCAAAATCTGTCTCCTGTTCGAAACTTGGCAAAGCCTGCTTCGCTGGTCGAAGCCTGCTTCGCAGTGTCGAAGCCTGCTTCGCTGGGCCGAAGCCTGCTTCGGAGGTCGAGGCCTGTCGAGGTTGAGCGAAGGTTGAAGTTGACGTGCCGAAGGTTTGTTTGGTCTAGCCTAGCTCGTGTGTTACAGAATGCGAAGTATGCTTCGTAGTGAAGTGTGCGTTTATCGAAGCTTGCTTCGAACAGTATACTTCGAAGCCCAACCTTCGAACAGACCTTCGAACACGTCACACACAAAGACTACCTTCGAAGGAGAAGCGAAGGCTGACACGCGACAGAGAACCAAAACGAAGCCTACACTCTACCTTCGAACAAACACATCGAGGACCTTCAAAGAAGACAGAAGCAAACACTGAGCAAAGTCTAACAGAAAGACAAGCTTCGGAGCCAACTTCCAAACCTGTCAAAGTATGGACTTCGAAGAGCTCAAGTCAGAGTACCTTCGCACAGATGTTCGAAGTATGATACGCTGTCAGTTCAAAAAGTACTTCGAAGCTAGCGACTCAGAACACAAGACGAAGTTCGAAGTTCAAACGAAGCCTTCGAGTATATCAGATCGAAGCCTGCCTCACGGAGCTGAGGGGCTTCGAACAGAGAGGGTGGCTTTGCCAGAAAACAGTTAGAAAAGGTACTCAGCCCTGTCAACTTTGATCAAAAAGGCTACGCAGAGAAAGCAAAAGCTGGTACTAGTGTCCTGCTGCTACAGTGTAGTAGTACTACTTGCAACAGCAAGAACTAGTATTGCTATCGCGAAGAACACAGCCAACAGAGTAGCAAATAGTGAACAAAAACGCACACGGTACACACAGATTTAGATCCACAATAACTAAATGCACGCCTCGTACTCAACAGAGAACAAAATCTCACTGCATTAATGAAGAACAAAATAAATGCATGCAGAATAGAAGCCTCTGGCGGCGCACACAAACAGAAGTGAGAGAGAGTGCGCAGGAAACAAAGATGACCCAAGGAATGATGGAAAAAGTGATTTCTAGAAGGGTAGTCCAACCCTAGGGATTGGGGCCCTATTTATAGGCTGCCCAATGACCTAGAATATTCCACCAGCCCCTTATGGTTTTTTACAGACGCAGGAATAAAAGGAAAAGACTAAACTGCCCTTAGGATTTTTACAAACTCGACTGACTGATTGTGGGCCTAGAGATACAGATGACTTATCTGGAAGCTAAGCTTTCGTAGCGACTACGGCTTCTCTTCTGGACAGTCCGATACAAGATCAACGGTTGTCAGTTTTGCACCGAAACTGACAAAGCCTCCACCGACTTTGCACCAGGTACCCGGATTGGGCCGGCCTGATTCCACAGCTCTCTCAGCCCGGCAATCACTCACCGCCCGTGTACCTGAGTCAATCCTGGTCAATATCCAGTGGGTCTTCTACTGCTTCTGGCCCATGTACCCAGATTGGGCCAGCCCGACTTCGCAGCCTCCTCTGCTCGACAGTCGCTTGATGCCCGTGTACCTGAGTCACACGCGGCCCACGAAATAGCAGATCTTCATTCTTCATCTGTCCTCTTTGACTATCGTTGACAATGACTCATCACTTCTGGATCCATGAGGCCCACGCTATTCAGCATGGCTCCTCAATCTCCCCCTTGATGAGTGCGTTGTCAACACTTCATTTCTTCAGCTCTTTAGTACCTGCAAGCACCGTGGAAACACGAAAACAAAACCACGAGAAAACAAAAGCCGAACAAAAGCAAGAAGCGGTCATTGTGGTTAACCAAAGGTAAAAGCTCAAAATGAGTGCGATCTCAGAAACATCAACAAGGATATCAAAAGAGTAAGTGAGACAAAAACTCCCCCTCGAACTCTTATCCCAAAATTTCTCCCCCTTGTTGACAAGTGAACTCATCAAGCACTCAAAAGAGACATAGACTCCCCCTGAAACGCAACTCCCCCTCAAAATATGCAATGAATGCAACTAGGGTGCATGAGGAGTGAATAAAGCATGCTTCTCAGATATGATTGACTGCAATTACAACATCTAACAAGTAGAGCAAAAGACATACTGTCTAAGACACATGGCATGATCAGTGCAACAGATGATATCTAAAGAAAGTCATTAGCACGCATTTTCCAGTTTTTTCAAACAAAAGCATCACCACATTTTCCAGTTGACAAGCAAGGTAAAGCATGAGATGCAAAAGCTAACTGATATCTACCAAGATAAGCATTGTCCAAAACCAAGTGCTTCAGCAAACTTGTTATCATTTCAATTTTCAAGCTTTTTCTTTTCTCTTTTTCGTTTATGCCAGGGGTTATTTGCGTGTCAAACCTTATGCTGACCGACCAAGTCAAGCCTAGGCCAGAACTGGACCATCAGAAGCTTAAGACATTGGTCTTGGCATACACTACATTGTCCCAGTTCATACCAAAGTGCTATGGTACGCAGTCCAGAACAATGCAATGCGACAAAGCAAACCCACCTGGATCTTTGCAAGTTATGCATAAAGAGGCATGAAATTTTCCTTTTTCTTGATTTTTATAGCACATATCCATGTTTTAAAGCAGAAAGATGTCCAAGTTGCATGTTTGCATCTAAGTTAGGAACTAGCTACAAGGCATGTAACAGATAGCAAAAACATTCAGCCTACACATGCTAGTTACTAGAAGCAATGGTGATCATTTTTCAAGTTTTAAAGCATAAAAGCCATGCATATGACTGATATCGGATATATTAAGTGAACTGAACCAAAGCATGATCAATGACAAGTATCCAAAAGCATGTACCAGCTAGAATAAGTAAAGCAGTTCAATCATATAACAGAAGCAGCTCTAAAGTGTGATATGTGAATATGCAAGATATGAACACACACAAAAAGACTCAAGAAAAGAGTAAAGAAGAAAGAACAACTGACGCAAAATATCCTAGAAAGGATACACAACACCCAAATCCCCTCGTAAACGCTCAAAGGTAGACTGATCTAGGGGTTTGGTGAAAATGTCAGCCAACTGATGATGGGAATAAACATGAACAAGGTCAATGACACCTTTCTCATATTGATCCCGCAGAAAGTGAAAGCGCACATCAATGTGTTTGGTTTTTGAATGGAGACATGGGTTTTTCCCTACACTAATTGCACTGGTGCTGTCGCAAAACAAAGGAACTCTGGTAGGAAAGAACAACCCAAAATCTCGTAGAGTGGAAATCATCCAAACCAACTGTGAGCAGCAGCTAGCCGCAGCTACGTACTCAGCCTCTGTGGTCGAAGGAGCAACTCCAGATTGCTTTCGAGAAGACCAAGAGACAAGAGAAGAACCAAGAAACTGGCAAGTACCGGAAGTCGACTTGCGATCCAACCGGCACCCACCAAAGTCGGCATCCGAAAAGCCAGATAAATCGAGAGAAGATGATGCTGAATAGTAAAGACCAAGATCAGGCGCATAAGTGAGATAACTGAAGATGCGCTTGACAGCCTGCCGGTGAGACGCGTGTGGTGAAGACTGAAAACGCGCGCAAAGTCCCACAGCGAACTGTATGTCTGGTCTTGTTGCCGTCAAGTACAACAGCGAACCAATCATCCCTCGAAACTCTCTCTCATTGACCTTGACGCCGCTCTCGTCCTTGTCCAGGCCCCCAGATGTGCCCATCGGGGTCATCTGCGGCTTCAATTCTCCACCAAAGTCAAATTTCTTAAGCATATCGCGAGTGTACTTACCTTGGTGGATGAAGGTGCCGTCCTTGGTCTGCTTGATCTGGAGCCCTAGAAAATACTTGAGCTCACCCATGAGGCTCATCTCAAACTCGCTGTGCATCTGCTCAGAGAACTTGGACACGAGAGAATCAGTAGTACCGCCAAAGATAATATCGTCCATGTAAATCTGAGCGACTAAGAAATCTGAAGCATCTCTGAGCAAGAAAAGAGTTTTGTCTACAGAACCCATCACAAAGCCCTTCCCCAACAAAAATTGCTTCAACCGGTCATACCAAGCCCTGGGGGCTTGCTTCAACCCGTATAAAGCTTTTTGCAACTTAAAAACGTGTCGAGGAAACTTAGGGTTCTCAAAACCGGGGGGTTGCCTAACATAAACCTCCTCTTCTATGTACCCGTTCAGAAAAGCACTCTTGACATCCATTTGAAAGAGCTTAAAACCCTTCGAAACGGCAAAAGCTAGAAGAATACGGATGGACTCAAGACGTGCAACAGGTGTGAAGGTTTCTTCAAAGTCAATACCTTCTTTCTGGCAATAACCCTGGGCAACTAATCGAGCCTTGTTGCGCACCACAACCCCATCATCACCTTGTTTGTTCTTGAACACCCACTTGGTGCCTATGGGGTTGCATCCTGGTGGCGGCTCAACTAGTGTCCAAACCCGATTGCGGACAAAGTTCTCAAGCTCTTCTTGCATAGCATTAATCCAGTTAGAATCAGAAAGAGCATGAGAAACGTCTCTAGGCTCAAAAGATGCAACAAAAGAAGATTCAACAAACACAGCAAGAGAGGTAGATGAACGCAAAGTTCTCTCAGTCAAATCACCGATAATAAGCTCTGAGGGGTGATCACGCTGAACTGCTCGGGTTCCCTGGTGATCTGAAGTCACCTCACCGGAGTCAGCAGCTGGCACCTCTGGACTCGACTGAGGGGGCTCGATCGAAGTGGAAGAAGTGATCAGAGGTCCACCCTCATCCTTAGTCGAAGTCTCAGAATGTGTGGGCTCTGCCGGGGGTGCAGAAGGCCCACCCTCATCAGCAGCTGGAGTATCCTCATCTTCCTCGAAGATGGACTCTCCGAGCTCATCATCCGCAGAAAGCTCAAAAGAAGGAGTTAAAGAAGGCAAGGACTCATCAAATGAAACTTCGCAAGTCTCGACAAGCTGCTGGGAGTCGAGGTTCCAAACACGGAAGCCTCGAGAATGCAAAGCATAACCAAGAAAAACACCGTCCCATCAACGAGACTCAAACTTGTCCAAATGCCCTCCCTTCTTGAGCACAATGCACTTGCAGCCAAACGCTCGCAAGTGACTCACCTTGGGCTGTCTGCCAAACCGCAGTTCATATGATGTCTTACCAAGGTAAGCTCTAAGAAAAATGTGGTTGGCCAGATAGCAAGCCGTGTTCATGGCTTTAGCCCAAAAACGCCTATGAGTCCTGTGCTCATCGAGCATCGTCCTGGCCATCTCGACTAGCGTGCGGTTCTTTCGTTCCACAACGCCGTTCTCTGGGGGAGTGTAAGGAGAAGAAAACTGATGGTCAAGACCTTGATCACTACAGAAGCTGACGAACTGAGAGTTTTTGAACTCAGAGCCATTGTCGGAGCGAATTGCTCGCATCCGACCATTGTTTTCATTCTTCAGCTTCAAAATCAGGTCATGAACAAACTGAAAAGTTTCATCCTTAGACTCCAAATATAAAACCCACGAGAATCGAGAGAAGTCATCAACAATGACAAGCGCGTACCACTTCCCACCGACTGAATGTACCCGAGCTGGACCAACAGTGTCCAAGTGTAAAAGCTCGCCTGGATACGAAGTCATCACCTGAGTCACAGGTGAGTGAGAAGCAGCAACCATTTTCCCATGACGACAAGGATGACAAACTAGATCCTTCTCCATCTTAAGCTTGGGCAATCCTCGGATGAGGTCCATAGAGCTTAACCTGACTAGCAGATCAAAACTCAAGTTACCTAACCTCCTATGCCACTTCTAGAGCTCAGAAGAAGATCCAGCTATCAAACAGCGAGAAGGGCCAAACGAACTAGAGAAGTCAATTCGAAAAACTTTACCAAATGGTAAAATCTGGCAAATCAAAGACCCTCTAGAATCAAACACAGAAGAATTACGCTTCTTAAAATGCACTTCCAAACCATCCTCAAGAAGTTGCGAAACAGAAATTAAATTGAAGTTCAAATTTTTAACCAAAGCAACATTCTTCCAAGAGAAATGATCTGAAATGCGAATTGAGCCAATGCCACTTACCTTCCCTTGACCACTGTTCCCGAAAGTGATGTATTCTTTGGAGCTCGGGGGAGTGAGACTGGAGAACCATCTGCGATGTCCCGTCATGTGGAGGGAGCATCCTGAGTCCATGATCCAAACGTCCTCTAGTCCAGATCCTGCACAATCAGTGGCTGTAAGTGGGAGCAAATGGTCCGGCACCAGGTTTAGCAAAAGAGCTAAACCAGTGTCGAGCCATCTGCTCAAAAGATGGAAAGCGAAAACCATCAAGAGAGTTTGGACCAAAATGCGGCTCAAAGCGCGGTCCTCGGTTCTGCCTAAACCTGCGGCCACGAGGTCCAGGGCCATAGCCAACATGGCCTGGAACTCTGCCGGAACGGACACCACCAACTGGAGCACAGGCAAGAAAGTCGTCTCCTCTACCACCACCTACACGACGCGGCCTGGCCTCCAGCCTCTCCCCGCGTCGAGGAACACGCAGTCTACCACCCTGCTGGTAGAACTGCTCCTGATCACCACGAGCTCTCTCTGCCCTCTCAACCCGCTTCCTCCTGAAGCAAAACTCCGCAAGATGCCCGTCTCTCTAACAGTACTCACAATGATAGGTGGGCTTCTTGGGATGTGGTTGAGGCTTGGGATGTTTGGGCTTGGTGGTGTTAGGTGTAGTCTTCTTGGGTTGAGATGGTCCATGAAGAGAGTCTAGAGAAGAGTGGAGGTGTTTGGGCTTTGGAACCCAGATCGGCTTCTTGGGTGGAGCTTTGGGTGGTTCATGAATTACTCCATCCTTGGGCTGACAAGCCTGGGAAGACTCAGTGGAGTGAGTCTTGGGATACCTCTGCTCTGGAGTCATTTTACTCCACTCCACTGCCCGGCTAATGGCACTCTCAAAGTCAGCCTTGGTGTAGGTGTAACCTACCCCAAACCCATCCTGCCTCTTGAACTGCTGGATCATCATGCCGAGCTGTGGCTCTCTGGCACTGATCCAACTCAGGATAGAACGGAGGTAAAAGTTCTCATTCTGAGAATCAGCTAGCACCTCTCTCAAGGAAGCTAGAACCTCTACCTGAGACAAGCAGGTCTCACACTCGCTATCAACCTGGACAGACTTCTCGGCTTTTAGCTTTATCAACTCAAGTCTAAGAGACAGGCAGTTCTCACAGACAGTGGGTGGAACTGACAATGTCTTAAGCTCTAGCCTAGTCTGCGCAAGCTCAGCTCTCAACCTCTCCAAATCACCCAAATGTTCATCGCCCTTGGATTTCAGCTCAGCTAAGGCAGCTAGATGAGATGGGCAATCAACACAGTGTGCGACAACAATGGCTTGAGCATCTTTCAGCTCCAGCTGAGCGCTTTCAAGCTCAGTGGCCAAAGCGTCCCTCTCATCAACCCTTTTTGTGTATCTGCACTTCAGAGTCGACAGGTCACACAGAAGCACCTCACACTTCGGGCACTCACTGCTATCACCCAAGCAAGGGGAAGAAGATAGACTCTCAATTCTTCCATTGGCTTTGGCAAGCTCACTCTCTAACTCACCTATCCTTTTCTTACTCCCCCTAAGCAGTTTTTCCCGATACCTTAACTCCTGACGATTGCTCTCAAGTAAATCAACAATTTCATGCTCATAAGATGATACCTTTTCATTGTCGTCGTCGGAGTCATCGGAGGAGCTCTTTTCTTCCTTATCCCTAAGAGCCATTGAGCAGAAGCTCTTGCGGGATCTTCGGCGCTGGTGTGAGTGACTCTTCGGTCTGTCCCCGAAAGCCATGAAGCAGAGGCCCGCCGGATCATCCTTGTCCTTCCCCTTCTTGATGACGATCTCCTCATCGCTTGAGCTTGATGAAGAGGAAGAAGACGTGGACTGCTTGGAGTAGCTCTTCTCCATCTCGGCGAAGAAGGCCTTGTCGCGCTTCTTGTTCTCTCACCGGTAGTCCTTCAGGGCCTTCTTGAAGAATCTGGTCTTCGGCTTGCCCTTGTTGAAGGAAGAGCTGTCGTGCTTGCCGGAGTCGTGGAAGCCACCACCGGTGCCCTTCTTGTGTCCATTGCGCTTGGGGCAGTCGGCGATGAAGTGTCCTAGATCACCACACTCAAAGCATCTGGATTTTGTATCGTGTCTTTTGAACATTCTCTTGTCATAGACACGACGCACCCGGTTGTTGAAAAGACACAAATCATCATCTCCCAACAACTCAAGCTGGTCCTCAGTGATAGACATCAAAGAGAACCCAGCACAGCTCACAGCAGAGGGATCAACAGAAGGTGTAGCAAGGGCCAGGGACTTTGATCCAGAACTAGTGAGATTTGATCTCAACTGGATATCTACCTCAGTGGCCGTCAGCTTGCTAAATAACTCAGAAATGGTCAAGGTATCGTAAGAAGTGCTCTCAACGACAGAGGATACCTTGATCTCCCAGATCTTTGGGTCCAAGGTATGGAGAACCTTGAGTGCCTGCTCGTGATCTGAGACTAACTGAGCACCCTCAGCCTTGTTGTCCCGAAGCTTGTTAATGATCGATTGAAAACGACCAAATAATGCTTCAACAGATTCACCCGGCTTTTGTGTGAAATTCTGATATTCACCCCGGTAGGTCTGATAGAGCCGAGCCTTGACCTGTACTGTTCCCTCAAGGTGTGCCTTGAGGGTAGCCCAGATCTCTCTCGCAGTGGAGAGATGGCTCACGCGCTCAAACTCAGTGGGACCTAAACCAGAACACAAAATGTTCACAGCCTTACTATTGCTCAGATGCTGGGCAATGATACCTGCAGTACCATGCTCAGCGACTGGCAGTATAACGAACGTGGTGTGAACGCAAATGTCCCATATGTCCGAACCCTGGCTCATAAGATAGGCTCGCATGCGAGTCTTCCAATAGTTATAGCCATATGCTTCCAAGGACGGGACCTTGCCAGGAGAAGTCATGATCACTACTGGGGTTTAGAACCGGTTAAGGTATAGAAAAACCCTAACCTTGCTCTGATACCACTTGTAGGACCGAAAGTAGTGACCAGAGGGGGGTGAATGGGCGCCTTAAAAATTCTTTCGAATCAATGGCCTGCTCCCAATACCCAACGCACCTCTAAAGACTAAACAGCACAGAAAGAATAGATCACCTAAGTCTAAAGGTATCTAGCCTAGAAGCAACTGTTGATAACCAGAGAAATGCCAATGCAGTGCTAATAGACAGATAAACAGTATACAAAAGACAAGGCTAGATAAGCTTCTCGGTAATAAATGCACAAGGAATGAAATGAGAAGTTACTGTTCAAAATCTGTCTCCTGTTCGAAACTTGGCAAAGCCTGCTTCGCTGGTCAAAGCCTGCTTCGCTGGGCCAAAGCCTGCTTCGGAGGTCGAGGCCTGTCGAGGTTGAGCGAAGGTTGAAGTTGACGTGCCGAAGGTTTGTTTGGTCTAGCCTAGCTCATGTGTTACAGAATGCGAAGTATGCTTCGTAGCGAAGTGTGCGTGTATCGAAGCTTGCTTCGAACAGTATACTTCGAAGCCCAACCTTCGAACAGACCTTCGAACACGTCACACACAAAGACTACCTTCGAAGGAGAAGCGATGGCTGACACGCGACAGAGAACCAAAACGAAGCCTACACTCTACCTTCGAACAAACACATCGAGGACCTTCAAAGAAGACAGAAGCAAACACTGAGCACAGTCTAACAGAAAGACAAGCTTCGGAGCCAACTTCGAAACCTGTCGAAGTATGGACTTCGAAGAGCTCGAGTCGGAGTACCTTCGCACAGATGTTCGAAGTATGAGACGCTGTCAGTTCAAAAAGTACTTCGAAGCTAGCAACTCAGAACACAAGACAAAGTTCGAAGTTCAAATGAAGCCTTCGAGTATATCAGATCGAAGCCTGCCTCACGGAGCTGAGGGGCTTCGAACAGAGAGGGTGGCTTCGCCAGAAAACAGTCAGAAAAGGTACTCAGCCCTGTCAACATCGATCAAAAAGGCTACGCAGAGAAAGCAAAAGCTGGTACTAGTGTCCTGCTGCTACAGTGTAGTAGTACTACTTGCAACAGCAAGAACTAGTACTGCTATCACGAAGAACACAACCAACAGAGTAGCAAATAGTGAACAAAAACGCACACGGTACAAAAAGATTTAGATCCACAATAACTAAATGCATGCCTCGTACTCAACAGACAACAAAATCTCACTGCATTAATGAAGAACAAAATAAATGCATGCAGAATAGAAGCCTCTGGCGGCGCACACAAACAGAAGTGAGAGAGAGTGCCCAGGAAACAAAAATGACCCAAGAATGATGGAAAAAGTGATTTCTAGAAGGGTAGTCCAACCCTAGGGATTGGGGCCCTATTTATAGGCTGCCCAATGACCTAGAATATTCCACCAGCCCCTTAGGGTTTTTTACAGACGCAGGAATAAAAGGAAAAGACTAAACTGCCCTTAGGATTTTTACAAACTCGACTGACTGACTGTGGGACTAGAGATACAGATGACTTATCTGGAAGCTAAGCTTTCATAGCGACTACGGCTTCTCTTCTGGACAGTCTGATACAAGATCAACGGTTGTCAGTTTTGCACCGAAACTGACAAAGCCTCCACCGACTTTGCACCAGGTACCCGGATTGGGCCGGCCTGATTCCGCAGCTCTCTCAGCCCGGCAATCACTCACCGCCCGTGTACCTGAGTCAATCCTGGTCAACAGCCTAGTGGGTCTTCTACTGCTTCTGGCCCATGTACTCGGATTGGGCCAGCCCTACTTCGCAGCCTCCTCTGCTCGACAGTCGCTTGCTGCCCGTGTACCTGAGTCACACGCGGCCCACGAAATAGCAGATCTTCATTCTTCATCTGTCCTCTTTGACTATCATTGACAATGACTCATCACTTCTGGAGCCATGAGGCCCACGCTATTCAGCATGGCTCCTCACGAGTCCAAGAGCTTCAATATCCGATTCTCAAGAGGATGAAGGCAGGTTGCTCGTGAGACTGATTGACGAGGATGCAGCCCAACAAGAAGCACATATTGAAGATGCTATGAGCGTGCCGAAGTCTCAAGTCAACCTCGAACAAGTGAGGATTCCGGAGCTCAAGAAGATTTACCTCAAGAGGGAGTCGTTCGAGACAGAGCCCCTATGGATGGAAGTGGAGTCGAAGTTACTGCAGCTTCAATTCCGGGTGAAGTAACAATGGCTGTTCAAGAAGATGCTCCGATAGTCGAAGATCTGACTGTTGACTCTGACGAAGACCTTGCCTTCGACCCGCCAAGCAGCCCAATGCTCACCCGCCGCCAAAATGTTGAAGGTAAACTTCGCATAATTCTTTTGTTATTTTTTCCTGCAAAATTATACAATGTATAATACCTTTGTTTTTACAGGATCCACTTCCATGGAAGAGGTCCGTCCCGAAGATACAATTCCTAGACCTTCGACAACTTCGGAGCCAATTCCAGAAGCCACTCAGATGGGGCCTGGAAAAGGCAAAGGAAAGATGGACCCCCTCCCTGCTCTGAGCTCAGGATCAACTCCGTCTGAGTCAACAGACGAGAGCCAATCTACCGAGGAGGGCTAGTCTACTGGGGCTCCGAAGACCACAACTCAGCACTCTGGGCCTTCGCCAAGCGAAGATGACCAGCAAGCCTTGAGCATGCTCCCCCTCTAGCTCCTTTCTTGGAGCGAAGAACTCGGCTTCGGACATTGCTCGAGCCTTTGGATTGAGCTAGTCGCGAAGTCGGGGAGACGGACTTGGTGGCTATCTTGAGCGAGGCGGAGAGTTCGGAGCTTAACGCTGCCATGGAACGCGTAGCATACCAGGTACGAAGTATCTGCAAAACAACGTCAAATTTATATACAATTAATTTCTCACCTTGGTTTTTTCTTTTTGCAGCAAACAGTCTTGGCCCGAGCTGCGAACATCTCAAATGAACGTGGAAGCGTTCGCCTTCGAGAAGAAAATGCAACTCTACAACGAAATCTTACTATCTCCGAAGGTCGAGTGGCCCACATGGACAACATGGTTTCAACAGAGCGCAGGGCCAGACAAAGCTTGGAAGCTGCGAACAAGGAGCTTTGTTGGCGTAAAAGATTACGCTAACAGGTTTCTTTAGATTAGAAACTAACAAACGAAGTGTTTGCGAAGTGAACTGTTCTAAGCCTCCGAAAGGATAACAACCTAGAATAGTTCGAATGTGTATATTGAATAACTTGTATTCGGTCCCTATTACAGGGTTAAACGGGGGGTATTTATAGGCCCAAACATTAAGGAAAAGACCTATTTACCCCTCTATTACAACCGACATAGTGGAAACTATTCGGTACCCTTAATAGGGCTAAAAAGGTAAAAGACTAATCTAATAAGAAAGAAGATAAGTCTTCCATCTTAGCTGGTAGAAAAGATCTCAAAGAGCCTTAGTTCGAAGATATACTCCGAACCAAGGTCCATCTTCATACTTCGAGCTTGAGTCAGGACATCTTCGAAGATGGACGTCTGGAAACCTTCGAATCCATTATCTGCTTTTGCACTGTTGCTGCAATAACCCTGAGGATGGAATATTTTTCCGGAATAGTAGCCCCTCGAATACGCTTCTCCGTTAAGCCTGTAATGTTAGGAGAGCAGTATACGAAAGAAAAAATAACCAGGCGTAGGGTTATTAGATTTTAACTTATCGCCGAAATGTATGGAGATATAAAACTTCGAATCAGTTCTAGGACAATTACTTTTGAACTATCTTAGAACCGACTCAAGAAGCTCAAAAGCCTTTTAGACTTAGAAGAAATAGCCGTTAGCTTCCTTCTTCTAACGGAAGTTACAAAGTGCGTTAATTTCGGAGAAAAGTAACGGGCAAGAATGCAAAACGGCGTGGACTAACGGTAAAAAATGTAAAGTCCAGGCTATAAATAGAGGGCCTTGAACTTTCCTGAGTACCTTTCCACCGCTCTCTTGCAAGCAACAAACACCCTTTGAGCCCTAGCCTCCATTCTTCCTCCAAAGCAACCTAGTAGCTTCAATGGCGAAAACCAAGAGTACTGGAGCCCCTTCGGCCTTGGCTCGACAACAGGCGGCTGCAGCAGCAGCGGCTGCGGCATTGGCGACGGCACCTCCGACACCCGCAACGACATCCATGGCGGCAGGAGGGGGAAATCACCAAGATGTCGGTGATCAAGGTCTCTGCCCACCATCAACGAAATACTTGGATCAATCCTTCCAACTGGGACCTTCTACCTGCAAAAGAGAATCACTGGCGGTCGCAGTAGAAGGGAAGATTAGTACGGGAGTCATGATTCGCAAACCTGGAAAGGAAATCATCCCGTCACCAAGACCCAGAGAAGTGGTCGTTTTCGAAGCTTTCTTCGAGGCTGGCTTAGGCCTTCCGGCAGTGGACTTCTTGGCCGAGGTACTTGATTTGTTTCACGTCACTCTCCCTCAACTTTCTCTGAACGCAGTAGCTCGTTTAGCTATCTTCGAATGGGCGTTGAGAGCCGAAGGTTGTGAGGGGAGGGCAGAGATCTTCGCTGCGTTGCATAGAGCTTCGTGCCAGCCAAAAACCTTCGTAGGCCCCGAAGGTGAAAAAGTAGTAGTAGCCTTCGGAAGTATTAACCTCAGGCTTCGGGATGAATACGCTCTTCAGTTTCCTGCTAAGGCCATCAATGCTAGATGGTATACCGACTGGGTTATGAGATGGTTCTATGCCGAAGTTGGGGCGAGCAACCCTCTAGCCGGACCTCTGAAAGACATCCATTTCCGGAAGGAAGCCCTAGTGCATCCAGACCAAGGTCAGCTCGAAGCTCGCCTCAGCCTACTTCAGAAGATCAGTCGAAGGTTGAGCATGAGAGACTTAGCCGAAGAATTCCTCGGGTTACAGATCCCTCCGTTGATGGCCAACTGGCCTATCATCTTCGAAGAGGATTCGGAAGGCGGTCTCCGAAAAATTACTTCGACTTCGAGCCCTGCAGGTAACCTCAAAAACAACATATATTATGCATATTCATTCGAAGAAGTAACTAACTTAATTCATTTTTTAGCTTCTTCAGCCCCTATTACTTCGGAACAAATCGTACGGGCTTCGGAGAAGATTTTGGGTGCTCCAACTCCGACCGAAAAAGAATGGAGAATCAAGTTGGTCGGGAGTTGGGAAAGATTTAACAGAGTGTGGGGAATGCTGGAAATCACTCCGCCCCCTCTAATGGATTGGGTGCCTTCGGAGAAAGGACCCAAAAAGAGGAAAGCCGAAGCTGGGACTTAGAGCTCCGCCAAGACTCCGGTCAAGAAAATGGCTCGGAAACCAAAGAATCCAGCACCTTCGAGCCCAAGGGCTTCAGTCTCTGACTCCCAAGAGGACGAAGGGAGGTTGCTTGTGCGTCTGATAGACGAAGATGCATCTCAAAGGACTGCACAAGCCGAAGTACCTGCGAACGTGCCGGAGTCGCGAGATAACCTTGAACAACCAAGGACTTTGGCAGTTCAAGAGGATTTACCTCAGGACGAAGTTCCTGCGGATGAGAGTGGAGTCGAAGTCACTATGGCTTTGATTCCTGAAGAGGCAACAAGGACTGTCCAGGAAAATGTTCCTGCAGTCGAAGATTTGACGGCTGATTCGGACGAAGATCTCGCCTTCGATCCGCCACACAGTCCAATGATTATTCCTCACCAGAATGTCGAAGGTAAACTTCAAAAAATTCTTTTATGTTTATTTCGCGTATTTATACAATGTATGATACTTTTGTTTTTTCAGAGTCCACTTCTGTGGAAGAGGTCCGCCAGGAAGATATAATCCCTGGACCTTCGACGACTTCGGAGCCAATCCCAAGAGCCACTCAGATGGGGCCTGGAAGAGGCAAAAGAAATATAGACTCCCTCCCTGCTGCGAGCTCCAGATCAACTCCGTCTGATTCAACAGATAAGAGTCAATCTACCGAGGGGGGTCA
Organism: Zizania palustris; assembly: GCA_019279435.1. Taxonomy (NCBI): domain Eukaryota; kingdom Viridiplantae; phylum Streptophyta; class Magnoliopsida; order Poales; family Poaceae; genus Zizania; species Zizania palustris. The sequence goes on from JAAALK010000081.1 coordinate 55,070,508, forward strand.
GTCTCCGGGGGCTCCGAAGACTACAGGACAACACTCCGGCCCTTCGTTAAATGAAGATGACCAACAAGCGATAAGTATGCTCCCCCTTCTAGCTCCTTTCTTAGAGCAAAGAACTGGTCTTCGGACTTTGCTCGAGCCTTTGGATCGAGCTAGTCGCGACATTGGGGAGACGAACTTGGTGGACATTCTAAGTGAGGCGAAGAGTTCAGAGCTTAACGTTGCTATGGAGCGCGCATCCTACTAGGTACGAAGCATATGTGAAATAATATTAAGTTTACATGCAAATAATTTCTTACCTTGATTTTTTCTTTTCGCAGCAAACAGTCTTGGCCCGAGCTGCGAATATATCGAATGAACGAGAAATCGCTCGCCTTCTAGAGGAAAACGAAACTCTTCAACGGAATCTCACTATCTCCAAAGGCCGAGTGGTTCAGATGGATAGTATAGTGTCAACGGAGCGCAGGGCCAGACAAGGTTTGGAGGCTGCGAATAAGGAGCTCGAAGCAGAAAGAATTGTGCTTCGAGCAGAAATTGAAAGAATGCGAGCGGATCACGCTACTGCGGGGACCGAGCTTGTCAGACTCCAAGAGGAAGCTAGCCAGCTTTTGAACCAAAAAAATTCCTTGACTACCGAAACTGCTAGACTTTCTGGAGTTCTGAGAGAGGTAACTTCGGTGAAGGACGCAATGATCGAAGATAAGCTGAAGTCCGAGAAGGTAGCTGCGGAGGTTATGGATCAACTCCTAGGTGTTCTGGAGTACTTCGGTACTACCGGAACACTTCCCTCTGATGATAATATTTCTCTCCTACACCGGTTGAAAAGGATTCAATGAGTAGTGAAGCAGATGAAGATAGCAGGCATTCGCTACGGAGAACTCTCCGGACAAGTGGCTGTTGTTGGCCTACTTCGTTATTACGAGAATCTGGTCCGATCGATAACTCCGGGCGCAGGAGAGGGCCCAATTACCTTCGACGACGAGCAGCTTCTGGCTCCTTCCGAAGGTGTGGCTGCTGCCTGGCGAGCCTTCCAAACTTCATGGAGAGCCGAAGGTCGCTCTGCGATCAAGGCCTGGATCGACGAAGGACAACGCCAGAAGCAAGCTCGGACCCAAGCTTCAAGCAGTCAGCCTCCTCCGAATCCGCAGGTTTAGATATATCTTAGGATTTTTGACTATGTAAAGCTTTGTGCTTATGAACATTTATCAATGAAAATTTGTTTATCATATTTTTAGGCTTTGCCTCATACAGAAGATATCGAAGTGTTAGACATTAACGACGAACTTCACTCATTATGGGCTACCTTCGATCTTTTAAAAGCTTACAAGCGTCCTCGATTTTTAGTTCCTCGAGATAGCTCCGGTGTAATTACGTCCGAAGTAAGCAAAGATATACTATCTTATATTAAAGAGGAAGAAAAAGAGGTTAACTTGGACACTTCGTCTTCTGAAGACGTTATATGGTCTGAAGACGAAGATGAAGTTCGAAGTAAAAAACCTAAAGAACTTGTAAGCTGGGAAAGGAGCCCCGAACGACTTCGAACTTGGGCCGAGCTTCAACAAGAACAGAAGGACTTTAGAGCTTCGAAGGGAGGCAAGGGAGTTAAACGTAAAGTTGTTAGAACTCCCGGCACTGGAACTAGTCGTTCCAACCCTAGCTCTAGAGATCGAAGAGGTCTTCGATTCCTTCTTGGTATAGATACCAATTTTTCATGATGTAATCTGTAAACATATTCGTTCGAATAATGAATACCGATTTAAAATTGTCTCCCTATTTACTAGCCCCTCTTTGGGTATAAGCAACTTCGAACTGTATTCAAAGATGGTTATGCGCAATGAAAAAACTTCGGAGAACAATTTTTTGGTGTTCGGAGCCCCTCTGCAATTTAAAGATCTTTTAAAATCTTATAAAATGTCTTCGACTATTTGTAGTCTGAAGAATGGCAACTTAGTACCCTTTGTTTTTTGAAAGAAATCGCTTGAGATAACTTTCAGGATACTTTAGTGTCTTAGCTAATTTGTCACTTTGGACTATGTTAACAGACATTCGAAGCTCATGGCTCAAACTCTGTTTTGCTTTGGCCACCTTCGGCTCTTTTTTGCGAACTCTGTCAAACCAGTGGTTCAGAGTTTGCAATGGTCTCTTTCGACTCTTTTTACGGATGTCTACCAGCCAATGGCTTGGACTCCGCATATTTTGGCCACCTTCGGCTCTTTTTACGGAAGTCTACCAGCCAATGGCTTGGACTCCACATGTTTTGGCCACCTTCGGCTCTTTTTACGGAAGTCTACCAGCCAATGGCTTGGACTCCGCATGTTTTGGCCACCTTCGGCTCTTTTTACGGAAGTCTACCAGCCAATGGTTTGGACTCCGCATGTTTTGGCCACCTTCGGCTCTTTTTACGGAAGTCTACCAGCCAATGGCTTGGACTCCGCATGTTGTGGTTTTGGGCTCTTTTACGGATGCCTACAAGCCGGTGGCTTGGACTCCGGATTATGTCAGCCCCCACGTCAGAAACTTCGAACCAATGATTCGAAGTCCGAAAATATGATTAAGCTTTATGACACTTCCCTCTCGGTCAACCCCGCGGTTCCAGTGCGTCCACTCGGAAGCTGGAGGTTTATGAGGGGAAGGCACTATCTGGACCATATGCTTTATTAATTCAGAAGATGATTACAAGTGATTTACAAGGAGCCCTTATGTGCTAACTCTTCACCTTCTAAATTAGCTAATTTAAAAGAGCGAGGGCGTCCTGAACGAACAATTAGGTATGGACCTTCCCATTTATTTCCTAATTTCCCTGGCGCTATAATGCTTCGCAGAACAAGATGACCCGTCCTAAGCTCATTGATCTTAACTTTCGGGTCATACCAAGTCTTCGTCTGCTGGTGATATTTTGATAAATTAGCCACAGCTCGAAGTCTTGTTTCTTCTGATAAATCTAGCGAAGCTTCTCTTTCTTCTTTAATGTCCGGTTCGGTGCTGCGAAGTGATCCTCCTTTGAGCTCCGTTGGAGTCATAGCTTCATCTCCGAATAGTAATCTGAATGGAGTAAAACCTGTGGACCTTGTTTGCGTAGTCCGAATGGACCACAAAATCTTCGGAAGCTCTTCGGTCCATAGTCCTTTTGCTAATCCTACTATCCTTCGATTTAGCCCTGACAAAATATTTCCATTGGCTCTTTCTACAGCTCCATTAGACTGAGGATGCCTCACTGCAGCAAAACATAACTGGATACCTAGATCTTCGCAAAACTTCCTGAAAGGTTCTGCATCGAACTGTGTTCCATTATCAACTGTAAGTTGCCTAGGTACTCCGAACCGGCAAATGATGTTTTTCCAAAAGAATTTCTATACATTGTTCGAAATGATAGCTGTTAAGGGCTCTGCTTCTACCCACTTAGAAAAATATTCAATAGCTAGCACTGCGAACTTTAGATTTCCCTTAGCTACTAGAAATGGACCAATTAAATCCATACCCCATTTGGCCATAGGCCATACTGGAGCAATAACTTGAAGAGCTGTTGGTGGGCGATGACTCCGTCGACCCATCCACTGATATCCTTGACAAGTGCGGACTAAGCTCTCCGCATCAGCTGTTATTGTAGGCCAATAAAGCCCCTGGCGAAGTGTTTTTCCTGCCAAAGCTCGAGGGGCTAAATGGCTACCGCAAAGGCCTTCATGAATTTCTCGAAGAATTTCTTGACCTTCGGCTTGAGATATACATCGGAGTAGAGGGGAACATACTCCGGCCTTGTATAAAATACCGTTGATTATTTGATAATTTCTAGCCCTGAGTTTCAATCTTGAAAGCTATGGCTCTTCAGGCAAATTTGTTCCTCCTTGCAAAAGTTCCATGATTGAATTTTTCCAATCTGTACTTGGAATGCAAAGAATCTCTGCAAAGGGAATTTGTGGCACCGAAGGTGTACTGAGCTCCTCATAGAAGGCTTCTTCCGGAACATCCACTGCTCCGGATGCAGCTTTTGCTAAGATGTCCGCTTGCATATTTTCTGCTCTTGGTATACTCCGAATGGAAATACCCTTGAAATGTGCTTCGATCTTACGAATTTCTTCTAAATATTTTGCAAGCTGTGGATGCAGAACCTGAAAACTTTTATCTACGTGCCCTGCTACTATTTGAGAATCTGTTTTTATAACAACTCTTGTAGCCCCTAGAGCACCTGCTTTTCGGAGTCCCAGTAAAATCCCTTCATACTCCGCTATATTATTGGTAGACTTAAAGTTGAGTCTTGTGGAGTACATTGCTCTTTGCCCTGAAGGTGAAATCAACACTGCTCCAATGCCCGCTCTGGATGCTTGGAAAGCGCCATCAGAATAAACAGTCCAAACTCCGTCACTTAACTTCTCCAAAACTAAAGTTGCAGGTGGAGTCCATTCTGCTACAAAATCTGCTAAGACTTGCGATTTGATTGCTGTCCTTGCCAGAAAAAGATATGCAGACATTTTTCGGAGTCCTTGCCGAACAGGTCGGGCCTTCAGGTTTACAAGCAAGCTATGTTCAATGATATTCCGATCGACTCCGGTGATTTCTAGGTCAGACAAGCGAAGACATCTAAATTTTCTTCCACCACTTTTTCCAAGGAGGTTGCAACTTCTGGAGGTAAATATTTACCAAATTGAAATGTATATTCTTTACCATCTTTAACAATAACCTTCGCTGCAATCTCTCCTTCGAAGCTTCGGAAAGGGCTAAAAAATTTTCTTGATTATCTTGCACATTGTTTACTTGTCTTGGATCAAGAGGGGGGCCATGAACATATTCTGCTCTTCGGGCGATAGCTTGATCTCCGAAGACAGTAAGAACTCCTGCTTGCGTGGGCATCTTCATACACAAATAATTGTGATGCGCCATAGCTCCGAACTGGTTTAGCATGCCTCTTCCGAAGATGACGTTGTAGGCATATGGGGCATCTACAACATTGAAGATTACTTCCTCAGTTCGGGCCAACAAACCTTCTCCGAAGGTAACTTCCAGGCCTATTTGGCCGAGTGCATCAAGCGGAGGTCCTGCGAAGCCCTGCAAAGGGCGAGCCGCTGGAAGAAGGTGCTTTCTGGAGATGCACAATTGATCAAAGGCTTGAACAAAAATAATGTCTGCCGAACTGCCTCCGTCAATCAACACTCTTCGAACTTCAGTGCCCGCAATATCAGCAGTAATAACAAGTGGGTCTGCATGTGGAAATTTAATACCGGCTGCATCCTCCGCAGAAAAAGATATTGGTACATGAGACCATTCCGGCATAGCAGTTGCAGATGACGAAGTCCCAATGTGGCCCACTTCCGTAACATAGTCTCTTCTCTGCCTTTTTGACATGCTTCCGAGGGTACCTCCTCCGAAGATGGGGAGGACTACCCTTTTCCCTCGGTCTTGCCCTTCCTCTTGCTTCGGAGGTGGCATAACATTGGCCACCGGAGGGCGTCTTGCGGCTTCGAAGTTTTCTATCCGCGCCATAGCCTGGACAGGCTCTAGGCGCACTTGAGCTGGAACTCGGTCAGTAGTACCTCGACCCGAAGTTCTTTCTAGATATTCTCCTCTCAGAGTGAGTATAGCCTTGCAAGTATCAGTTGCGTGGCTTCGGTTTTCACCATGAATGCGGCAGAAAAGGGTCTGGCCTTTGCCAGCCGTTTTCCCTGGCGGCCTCCAGCCGCTGACCTTGTTCCCCGAAGGTTGTGGAGCTCTCTGCGTGAATTTTTGCGAGGGTGCAATGTTCAGGACTTCAGAACGGGGATGCTTTTGCCCCCTTCTCCGATCATGTTGAACTTCGAAGACTGGTTCTTGCGGCTGTGCCGAAGTTTTTACTTCCACTTTTACTTCCTGCAATATGGATGGAGTAGTTGCAGTTCTTTCGAAGCCAACCTTCTTCCGACCTTGCATACTCCTCAAAGTATGATATCAACTGAGAAACCGAGGATATGCTCTTCCGATGAACCTTATCCAGAAGGCCTTGATGAGTGACACCTTCCCTAGCTGCATCAACTACTAAAGATGTAGACAACCCTCGGATCTGCGACTTCGTATGAGCGAAGCGCTTAAAATATTGCCTCAATGTCTCTCCGGGGAGTTGCTTCACCTGGAAAAGGCTTCCCGTTGACATTGGAGGCACGAAGGTGCCTTGAAAATTGCTTACGAACTTCTTCTTGAGCTGTCCCCATGAATTAATTGATACTGGCTTCAAAGACCAGAACCACCTTAATGCCACTCCTTGAAGAGCTAAGGGGAAGCACTTTGCCATGGTATCTCGAACTCCTCCACTAGCTTCAATTGCTAGGGCATAAGAACGGACAAATTCTCAGGATCCTCGTCTCCGGCATACTTACAGAGCTTCGAAGTCTTAAACTTCGGGTCGAATCAAACTTTCTGCAGCTCAGGATGCAGCGGAGATTTAGTATCAAAGGAGGCGTTCTCCGGGGCTTCGGGATAGATGGGTTCGTCGTCTTCAGGCACTTCTGGAATATCCGGGATGGCTTGAGAACGAAGCCTATTCGCAGCTTCTTGCCGCCATCTAGCTACTTCGGCTTGAAGGCTGGCCATTTGAGCGGCCATATCTCCAAGATTGTCTTCATCACCTCCGGAAGGATCTTCCGGGTGTTGAGAACTGAGAGGATCAGTTCGAAGTGGGATTGAAGGTGGAAGAGGGACTCCGGGTGGTCGAAGTATAGAAGGAGTTGGCGGAGGAACTCCGTATGTTCTAGGGATGGAAACTCCTTCCAGAGTTTGAGGTAGAGGGAATGTCGAAGGCCCTCCGACCTCAACCGTGTCGGATGGTGCCTCTCCGGAGATCCGAGAGGACCTCCGAACAGGGTTATGAGGTGCACTCCGCTTAGGAGGCATGATGTAAGAAGTTGGTAGAGAACGAAGTTTCTTGGACTAGGTTCCCCACGGACGGCGCCAACTGTTGGCGTAAAAGATTACGCTAACAGGTTTCTGTAGATTAGAAACTAACAAACGAAGTGTTTGCGAAGTGAACTGTTCTAAGCCTCCGAAAGGATAACAACCTAGAATAGTTCGAATGTGTATATTGAATAACTTGTATTTGGTCCCTATTACAGGGTTAAACGGGGGGTATTTATAGGCCCAAACATTAAGGAAAAGACCTATTTACCCCTCTATTACAACCGACATAGTGGAAACTATTTGGTACCCTTAATAGGGCTAAAAAGGTAAAAGACTAATCTAATAAGAAAGAAGATAAGTCTTCCATCTTAGCTGGCAAAAAAGATCTCAAAGAGCCTTAGTTCGAAGATATACTCCGAACCAAGGTCCATCTTCATACTTCGAGCTTGAGTCAGGACATCTTCGAAGATGGACGTCTGGAAACCTTCGAATCCATTATCTGATTTTGCACTGTTGCTGCAATAACCCTGAGGATGGAATATTTTCCCCCAACAGTAGCCCCTCGAATACGCTTCTCCGTTAAGCCTGTAATGTTAGGAGAGCAGTATACGAAAGAACAAATAACCAGGCGTAGGGTTATTAGATTTTAACTTATCTCCGAAATGTATGGAGATATAAAACTTCGAATCAGTTCTAGGACAATTACTTTTGAACTATCTTAGAACTGACTCAAGAAGCTCAAAAGCCTTTTAGACTTAGAAGAAATAGCCGTTAGCTTCCTTCTTCTAACGGAAGTTACAAAGTGCGTTAATTTCGGAGAAAAGTAACGGGCAAGAATGCGAAACGGCATGGACTAACGGTAAAAAATGTAAAGTCCAGGCTATAAATAGAGGGCCTTGAACTTTCCTGAGTACCTTTCCACCGCTCTCCGGACAAGTGGTTGCTGTCGGCATACTTCGTTACTACGAAGATTTAGGCCAATCAATAACTCCGAGCGCAGGAGAGGGTCCCAATACCTTCGATGACGACCAACTTCTTACTCCCTTCGAAGGTGTGGCCACTGCTTGGCAAGCCTTTCAAACTTCATGGAGAGCCGAAGGTCGCTCTGCGATCAAGGCCTGGATTGACGAAGGACAATGCCAGAAGCAGGCTCGGTCCCAAGCTTCGAGCAGTCAGCCCCCTCCAAACCCGCAGGTTTAGAATTAGCTTAGGATCTTCAACTATATAAAGCACTACGCTTTTGTACATTTATGAATGAAGATTTTTTTATCATGTTTTTAAGTTTTGCCTCATATGGAAAATGTTGAAGTGTTAGATGTTAACGACGAACTTCACTTATTATGGGCTACCTTCGATATCTTAAAACTTCACAAGCGCCCTCGATTTCTAGTTCCTCGAGGTAGTTCTGGAGTGATTACGTCCGAAATAAGCAAAGATATATTATCTTGTATTAAGGAGGAAGAAAAAGAAGTTAACTTGGAAACTTCATATTATGAAGACATTATATGGTCCGAAGACGAAGATGAAGCTCAAGGTAAAAAGCCTGAAGAACTTGGAAGCTGGGAAAGGAGTCCCGAACGGCTTCGAACATGGGCCGAGCTTCAACAAGAACAAAAAGACTTTAGAGCTTCGAAGGGAGGCAGAAGAGTTAAACGCAAAGTTGTTAGAACTCCCGGCACTGGAACTAGCCGTTCCAACCCTAGCTCTAGAGATCGAAGAGGTCTTCGATTCCTTCTTAGTATAGATACCAATTTTTCATGATGTAATCATATTTGTTCGAATAATAAATATCGATTTAAAATTGTCTCCCTATTTATTAGCCCCTCTTTGGGCATAAGCAACTTCGAACTGTGTTCAAAGATGGTTAGGCGCAAAGAAAAACTTAGGAGTACAATTTTGGGGGTTCAGAGCCCCTCAGTAATTTAAAGATCGACTAAAATCTTATAAAATGTCTTCGACTATTTGTAGTCTGAAGATTGGCAACATAGTACCTTATGTTTTTGAAAGAAATCACTTGAGATAACTTTCCGGACACTTTAGTGTCTTAAATAATTTGTCACTTTGGACTTTCTTAACAGACATTCGAAGCTCATGGCTCAAACTCTGTTTTGTTTTGGCCTCCTTTGGCTCTTTTTTGCGAATTCTGTCAAACCAGTGGTTTGGAGTTCGCAGTGGTCTCTTTGGACTCTTTTTACGGATACCTACAAGCCAGTGGCTAGGGCTCCGTATCCTTTGGTCTCCTTGGACTCTTTTTACGGATGTCCTCCAGCCGGTGGCTTGGACTCCGCATTCTGTGGTTTTCGGGCTCTTTTATGGATGTCTTCAAGCCGGTGGCTTGGACTCCGGATTATGTCAGCCCACCACCTCGGAAAATATGATTCAAATTAATGACACTTCCCTCTCGGTCAACTCCCCGGTTCTAGTGCATCCACTCGGAAGCTGGAAGTTTATGAGGGGTAGGCACTATCTAAACCATATGCTTTATTGATTCGAAAAGTGATTACAAATGATTACAAGGAGCCCTTATGCGAAGTATCGCTTTAGGTGCTCCGCATGCCATGTACGTGCTAACTCTTCACCTTCCAAATTAGCTAATTTAAAAGAGCCAGGACGTCCTGAACGAACAATTATGTATGGACCTTCCCATTTATTTCCTAATTTTCCTGGCGCTATGATGCTTCGTAAGACGAGATGACCCGGTTTAAGCTCATTAATCTTAACTCTCGAGTCGAACCAAGTCTTCGTCTGTTGTTGATACTTCATCAAATTGGCTACAGCTCGAAGTCTTGTCTCTTCTGTTAAATCCAGCGAAGCTTGTCTTTCTCCTTCAATCTCTGGTTCGGTGCTGCGAAGTGATCCTCCTTTGAGCTCCGTTGGAGTCATAGCTTCATCCCCGAATAGCAATCTGAATGGAGTGAAACCTGTGGACCTTGTTTGCGTAGTCCGAATCCTACTATCCTTCGGTCCACAGTCCTTTTGCCAATCCTACTATCCTTCGATTTAGCCCGGACAAAATATTTTCATTGGCTCTTTCTACAGCTCCATTAGACTCAGGATGTCTCACTGCAGCAAAACATATCTGGATGCCTAGATCTTCGCAAAACTTTCTGAAAGGTTCTGCATCGAACTGTGTTCCATTGTCAACTGTGAGTTGTCTAGGCACTCCGAACTGGCAAATGATATTCTGCTAGAAAAAATTCTGTACATGTTCGAAGTAATAGCTGTTAGAGGTTCTGCTTCGACCCACTTTGAAAAATATTCAATAGCTATCACTGCGAACTTTTGATTTCCCTTAGCTACTCGAAAGGGACCAATCAAATCCATACCCCATCTGGCCATGGGCCATACCGGAGCAATAACTTGAAGAGCTGTTGGTGGGCGATGACTCCGTCGACCCATCCACTGACATCCTTGGCATGTGCGGACTAAATTCTCCGCATCTGCTACTATTGTAGGCCAATAAAGCCCCTGACAAAGTGTTTTTCCTGCCAAAGCTCGAGGGGCCAGATGGCTACCGCAAAGCCCTTCATGAATTTCTCGAAGAATATCTTGGCCTTCGGTTTGGGATATACATCGGAGTAGAGGGGAACATACTCCGGCCTTGTATAAAATACCGTTGATTATTTGATAATTTCTGGCCCTGAGTTTCAATCTTGAAAATTGTGGCTCTTCAGACGAATTTGCTCCTCCTTGCAAAATTTCCATGATTGAATTTCTCCAATCTGTACTTGGAATGCAAAGAATCTCTGCAGAGGGAATTTGTGGCACCGAAGCTGTAATGAGCTCCTCATAAAAAGCTTCTTCTGGTATATCCATAGCTCCGGCTGCAGCTTTTGCTAAGATGTCCGCTTGCACATTTTCTGCTCTTGGTATACTCCGAATGGATATACCCTTGAATTGTGCTTCGATCTTACGGATTTCTTCTAAGTACTTTGCAAGTTGTGGATGCCGAACTTAAAAACTTTTATCTACGTGCCCTGCTACTATTTGAGAATCTGTCTTTATAACAACTCTTGTAGCCCCTAGAGCACGTGCTTTTTGGAGTCCCAGTAAAATCCCTTCATACTCCGCTACATTATTGGTAGACTTAAAGTTGAGTCTTGCGGAGTACATTGCTCTTTGCCCTAAAGGCGAAATTAAAACTGCTCCAACACCTGCTCCGGATGCTTGGAAAGCCCCATCAGAAAAAACAGTCCAAATTCCTTCGCTTGACTTCTCCGGAACCCACGTTGCAAGGGGAGTCCATTCTGCTACGAAATCTGCGAAGACTTGCGATTTGATTGTTGTCCTTGCCAGAAAAGATATGCCGAAGGGTGCTAGTTCGACTGCTGAGGAGCCATGCTGAATAGCGTGGGCCTCATGGCTCTAGAAGTGATGAGTCATTGTCAACAATAGTCAAAGAGGACTGAAGAAGAGAGGAGATCTGCTGTTTCATGGGCCACGTGTGACTCAGGTACACGGGCAGCGAGCGACTGTCGGGCAGAGGAGGCTGCGAAGTCGGGCTGGCCCAATCCGGGTGCATGGGCCAGAAGCAGTACAAGACCCACTGGGCTGTTGACCAGGACTGACTCAGGTACACGGGCGGTGAGCGATTGCCGGGCTGAGAGAGCTGCGGAGTTGGGCCGGCCCAATCCGGGTACCTGGTGCATAGCCGGTGGAGGCTTTGTCAGTTTCGGTGCAAAACTGACAACCGTTGATCTTGTATCCGACTGTCCAGAAGAGAAGTCGTAGTCACTACAAAAACTTAGCTTCCGGATAAGTCATCTGTAACTCTAGGCCCACAGTCAGTCAGTCGTGTCTGTAAATATTCCTAAGGGCAGTAGAGTCTTTTTCTTTATTTTTGAGTCTGTAAAAACCCTAAGGGGCTGGTAGAATATTCCTAGTGTTGGGAGCCTATAAATAGGACCCCAATCCCTAGGGTTTGGACTACCCTTTTGGCTGAAATCAAATCCACTCTATTGGGTCACTTTTTGTCTCTTGCCTTGCCTCTCTCTCTCTCTCTCTCCTGTGTGCGCCGTCAGGCATTGGTTCATCCCTTTTTGCCTTGCTTTTACTTTGCTCCTGTGAGATTGATTTCTTTGTTGGTTGTTGAGGTGTGTGCATTGATTCCCCTGCTACAAGAAGCTTCGGTTCGTTTTGCTGGTTGATTTTATTCTGAGGTTGTGTCTCTGTTGCGTGTGTTCTTCGTGAGAAGTAGTACTAGTTCTTGCTGTTGCAAGTAGTACTGCTACTGTAGCTACAGTATTTGCTGCCAGCCTTTTTAATTTCTACCGCACAGCTTTTTGATCGAAGCAGACTGGATTGAATGCCTTTTTGACTGTTTTCTGGCGAAGCCATCATCTCAGTTTCGAAGCCCCTCAGCTCCGTGAGGCAGACTTCGAACGTTTACCCTCAGAAGCTTCGTTCGTACTTCGGACTGCATTTTTGTTATTTGTGTGTCTGGCTTCGAAGTGTCTTTAAAAAACTGTCAGCATCTCTACGTCGAACATCTGTGCGAAGGTGCTCCGACTTGAGCTCTTCGAAGTCCTCACTTCGACGGGTTTCGAAGTTGTCTTCGGAGCTTGTTCCTCTGGTAGACTTCGTTTTATTCTCTGACGCATATCAGCCTTCGCCTTTCAGTTCGAAGCTCATTCCTTTCGAAGGTAGAGCTTAGGCTTCGAATTTGTTTTTCTGTCGTGTGGCAGGCTTCGCTTGTTTGTTCGAAGGTTCTCCGTTTGTGTGTTGTATTCGAAGTTCCCTGTTCGAGGGTTTAGGTTCGAAGTGCTCGGTTCGAAGTTGTGTCCGAAGCCTTGCCTTCGAAGTACACACTTCGAAGCAGGTTTCAACTCTGTCACTTCGTTCCGAAGCATACCTCGCTCCCTGCCCCTTCGAACTAGGTTAGACCAAAACACCTTCGGCACCTCGGACAAGCTTCGCTACTGACCTCCGAAGCAGGCTTCTTCACCATCTCTGAAGCAGACCTCGACGTGCGAAGGGGGCTTCGCCAAGTTCCGAACAGGAGACAAATTTGGACAGTAACTTCTCTTTTCATCTTACACTTTCTTAGATCATTTCTTTGAGAAGTTTAAGCCTGTTACACCTTGCTTAATCTGCCTAGTTGCACTACTTTAGTTTTACACTGTTTATCATCAGTTGCTTCTAGGTTAGAAACCTTTAGACTTAGGCCTTCTGTTTATTTTCTGCTGCGTAGTCTTGTGAGGTGCGTTGGGTACTGGGAGCAGGCCATTGATTCGAAAGAATTTTTTAAGGCGCCCATTCACCCCCCCTCTGGTCGCTACTTTCGGTCCTACAAGTGGTATCAGAGCGAGGTTAGGGTTTTTCCATACCTTACCCGGTTCTAAACCCCAGTAGTGACTATGACATCTCCTGGCAAGGTCCCGTCCTTGGAAGCCTATGGCTATAACTATTGGAAGACTCGCATGCGAGCCTATCTCATGAGCCAGGGTTCGGACATATGGGACATTTGCGTTCACACCACGTTTGTCGTTTTGCCAGTTACTGAGCAAGGTACTGCTGGTATCATTGCTCAGCATCTGAGCAACAGTAAGGCTGTGAACATTCTGTTTTCTGGTTTAGGTCCCACTGAGTTTGAGCGTGTGAGTCATCTCTCCACTGCGAGAGAGATCTGGGCTACCCTCAAGGCACACCATGAGGGAACAGCACAGGTCAAGGCTCGGCTCTATCAGACCTACCGGCGTGAATATGAGAATTTCACACAGAAGCCGGGTGAATCTGTTGAGGCTTTGTTTGGTCGCTTTCAGTCGATCATAAACAACCTTCGGGACAACAAGGCTGAGGGTGCTCAGTTAGTCTCAGATCACGAGCAGACGCTCAAGGTTCTCCATACCTTGGACCCAAAGATCTGGGAGATCAAGGTATCCTCTATCGTTGAGAGCACTTCTTACGATACCTTGACCATTTCTGAGTTGTTTAGCAAGCTGAAGGCCACTGAGGTAGATATCCAGCTGAGATCAAATCTCACTGGTTCTGGATCAAAATCTCTGGCCCTTGCTACACCTTCTGTTGATCCCTCTTCTGTGAGTTGTGCTGGGTTCTCTTTGATGTCTATCACTGAGGACCAGCTAGAGTTATTGGGAGATGATGATTTGTGTCTTTTTAACAACCGGGTGCGTCGTGTCTATGATAAGAGAATGTTCAAAAGACACGGCACAAAATCCGGATGCTTTGAGTGTGGTGATCCAGGACACTTCATCGCCAACTGCCCCAAGCGCAATGGATACAAGAAGGGCACCGGTGGCAGCTTCCATGACTCCGACAAGCACGAGAGCTCATCCTTCAACAAGGGCAAGCCGAAGACTCGATTCTTCAAGAATGCCCTGAAGGACTACCGGCGAGAGAACAAGAAGCGCGACAAGGCCTTCTTCGCCGAGATGGAGAAAAGCTACTCCAAGCGGTCCACGTCTTCTTCCTCTTCATCGAGCTCAAGCGATGAGGAGATCGCCATCAGAAAGGGGAAGGACAAGGACGATCCAGCGGGTCTTTGCTTCATGGCCTTCGGAGACAAGCCGAAGAGTCACTCACACCAGCGCCGAAGATCCCGCAAGAGCTTCTGCTCAATGGCTCTTGGGGATAAGGAAGAAAAGAGCTCCTCCGACGACTCCGACGACGACAACAAGGTATCATCCTACGAGCGAGAAATTGTTGATTTACTTGAGAGCAATCGTCAGGAGTTGAAGTATCGGGAGAAACTGCTTAGGGGGGCTAAGAAAAGGATAGACGAGTTAGTTAGTGAGCTTGCCGTGGCCAACGGCAGAAATGAGAGTCTATCTTCTTCCCCTTGCTTGGGTGATAGCAGTGAGTGCCCAAAGTGTGAGGTGCTTCTGTGTGACCTGTCGACTTTGAAGTCTAGGTACACAGAAAGGGTTGATGAGAGGGACGCTTTGGCCACTGAGCTTGAAAGCGCTCAGCTGGAGCTGAAAGATGCTCAAGCCACTGTCGTCACACCCTGTGTTGATTGCCCATCTCATCTAGCTGCCATAGCTGAGCTGAAATCCAAGGGTAATGAACATTTGGGTGATTTAGAGAGGTTGAGAGCTGAGCTTGCGCAGACTAGGCTAGAGCTTGAGACAGTGTCAGTTCCACCCACGGTCTGTGAGAACTGTCTGTCTCTTAGAATGGAGCTAATCAAGCTGAAAGCTGAAAAGTCTGTCCAAGTAGAGAGTGAGTGTGAGACCTGCTTGTCTCAGGTGGAGGTTCTAGCTTCCTTGAGAGAGGAGCTATCAGATTCTCAGAATGAGAACTTTTATCTCCATTCTATCCTGAGTTGGATCAGTGCCAGAGAGCCACAGCTTGGCATGATGATCCAGCAGTTCAAGAGGCAGGATGGGTTTGGGGTAGGTTACACCTACACCAAGGCTGACTTTGAGAGTGCCATTAGCCGGGCAGTGGAGTGGAGTAAAATGACTCCAGAGCAGAGGTATCCCAAGACTCACTCCACTGAGTCTTCCAAGGCTTGTCAGCCCAAGGATGGAGTGATCCATGAACCATCTAAAGCTCCACCCAAGAAACCTATCTGGGTTCCAAAGCCCAAAAATCTCCACACTTCTCTTGACTCTCTTCCTGGACCCTCTCAACCCAAGAAGACCACACCAAACACTACCAAGCCCAAACATCCCAAGCCTCAACCACATCCCAAGAAGCCTACCTATCATTGTGAGTACTGTCAGAGAGACGAGCATCTTGCGGAGTTTTGCTTCAGAAGGAAGCGGGTTGAGAGAGCAAAGAGGGCTCGTAGTGATCAGGAGCAGTTCTACCAGCAGGGTGGTAGACTGCGTGTTCCTCGGCGCGGGGAGAGGCTGGAGGCCAGGCCGCGTCGTGTAGGTGGTGGTAGAGGAGACGGCTTTCTTGCCCGTGCTCCAGTTGGTGGTGTCCGTTCCGGCAGAGTTCCAGACCGTGTTGGCTACGGTTCTGGACCTCGTGGCCGCAGGGTTAGGCAGAACCGAGGACCGCGCTTTGAGCCGCGTTTTGGTCCGAACTCTTTTGATGGTTTTCGCTTTCCATCTTTTGAGCAGATGGCTCGACACTGGTTTAGCTCTTTTGCTAAACCCGGTGCCGGACCATTTGCTCCCACTTACAGTCACTGATTGTGCAGGACCGGGGACTGGAGGATGTTTGGATCATGGACTCAGGATGCTCTCGCCACATGACGGGACATCGCAGATGGTTCTCCAGTCTCACTCCCCCGAACTCCAAAGAGTACATCACATTCGGGAACAGCGGTCAAGGGAAAGTAAGTGGCATAGGGTCAATTAGCATTTCAGATCATTTCTCTTTGAAGAATGTTGCTTTGGTTAAGAATTTGAACTTCAATTTGATTTCTGTTTCACAACTTCTTGAGGATGGTTTGGAAGTGCGTTTTAAGAAGGGCAATTCTTCTGTGGTTGATTCTAGAGGGTCTTTGGTTTGTCAGATTTTACCTTTCGATAAAGTTTTTCGAATTGACTTCTCTAGTTCTTTTGGCCCTTCTCGCTGTTTGATTGCTGGATCTTCTTCTGAGCTCTGGAAGTGGCATAGGAGGTTAGGTCACTTGAGTTTTGATCTGCTAGTCAGGTTAAGCTCTATGGACCTCATCTGAGGATTGCCCAAGCTTAAGATGGAGAAGGATCTAGTTTGTCATCCCTGTCGTCATGGGAAAATGGTTGCCGCTTCTCACTCACCTGTGACTCAGGTGATGACTTCGTATCCGGGCGAGCTTTTACATTTGGACACTGTAGGTCCTGCTCGAGTACGTTCAGTCGGTGGGAAATGGTATGCACTTGTGATTGTTGACGACTTTTCTCGATTCTCGTGGGTTTTCTTTTTGGAGTCTAAGGATGAAACTTTTCAATTTGTTCATGACCTGATTTTGAAGCTGAAGAATGAGAACAATGGTCGGATGCGAGCAATTCGCTCCGATAACGGCTCTGAGTTCAAGAACTCTCAGTTCGTTAGCTTCTGTAGTGATCAGGGTCTGGACCACCAGTTTTCTTCTCCTTACACTCCCCCACAGAACGGCGTCGTGGAACGAAAGAACCGCACGCTGGTCGAGATGGCCAGGACGATGCTCGATGAGCACAGGACTCCTAGGCGTTTTTGGGCTGAAGTCATGAACACGGCTTGCTATCTGGCCAACCGCATTTTTCTTAGAGCTTACCTAGGTAAGACCTCATACGAGTTACGGTTTGGCAGACAGCCCAAGGTGAGCCACTTGCGAGCGTTTGGCTGCAAGTGCTTTGTGCTCAAGAAGGGAGGGCATTTGGACAAGTTTGAGTCTCGTTGCTGGGATGGTGTTTTTCTTGGTTATGCATTGCATTCTCGAGGCTTCCGTGTTTGGAACCTCGAATCCCAGCTGCTTGTCGAGACTTGTGAGGTTTCATTTGATGAGTCCTTGCCTTCTTTGACTCCTTCTTTTGAGCTTTCTGGTGATGATGAGCTCGGAGAGTCCATCTTCGAGGAAGATGAGGATACTCCAGCTGCTGATGAGGGTGGGCCTTCTGCATCCCCCGCAGAGCCCACACCTTCTGAGACTTCGACTGATGATGAGGGCGGACCACTGATCACTTCTTCCACTTCGATCGAGCCCCCTCAGTCGAGTCCAGAGGTGCCTGCTGCTGACTCCGGTGAGGTGACTTCAGATCACCAGGGAACCCGAGCAGTTCAGCGTGCCCATCCCTCAGAGCTCATCATTGGTGATTTGACTGAGAGAACTTTGCGTTCTTCTGCCTCTCTTGCTGTGTTTGCTGAATCTGCGTTTGTTGCATCTTTTGAGCCCAGAGATGTTTCTCATGCTCTTTCTGATTCTAATTGGATTAATGCTATACAAGAAGAGCTTGAGAATTTTGTCCGTAATCGGGTTTGGACACTAGTTGAGCCGCCACCAGGATGCAACCCCATAGGCACCAAGTGGGTGTTCAAGAACAAGCAAGGTGAAGATGGGGTTGTGGTGCGCAACAAGGCTCGACTAGTTGCCCAGGGTTATTGCCAGAAGGAAGGTATTGACTTTGAAGAAACCTTCGCTCCTGTTGCCCGTCTTGAGTCCATTCGTATTCTTCTAGCTTTTGCCGTTTCAAAGGGTTTTAAGCTTTTTCAAATGGATGTTAAGAGTGCTTTTCTGAACGGGTACATAGAAGAGGAGGTTTATGTTAGGCAACCCCCCGGCTTTGAGAACCCTAAGTTTCCTCGACATGTTTTTAAGTTGCACAAAGCTTTGTACGGGTTGAAGCAAGCCCCCAGGGCTTGGTATGACCGGTTAAAGCAATTTTTGTTGGGGAAGGGCTTTGTGATGGGTTCTGTGGACAAAACTCTCTTTTTACTCAGAGTTGCTTCAGACTTCTTAGTTGCTCAGATTTATGTGGACGATATTATTTTTGGCGGTACTACTGATTCTCTTGTGTCCAAGTTCTCTGAGCAGATGCACAGTGAGTTTGAGATGAGCCTCATGGGTGAGCTCAAGTACTTCTTAGGGCTCCAGATCAAGCAGACCAAGGATGGCACCTTCATCCACCAAGGTAAGTACACTCATGATATGCTTAAGAAATTTGACTTTGGTGGTGAATTGAAGCCGCAGATGACCCCGATGGGCACTTCTGGGCGTCTGGACAAGGATGAGAGCGGTGTCAAGGTCAATGAAAGGGAGTTTCGAGGGATGATCGGTTCGCTGCTGTACTTAACGGCAACAAGACTAGACATTCAGTTCGCCGTAGGACTTTGTGCGCGTTTTCAGTCGTCACCACGCACGTCTCATCGGCAGGCTGTCAAGCGCATCTTCAGGTATCTCACTTATGCGCCCGATCTCGGTCTTTACTATTCAGCATCATCATCTCTTGATCTATCTGGCTTTTCGGATGCCGACTTTGGTGGGTGCCGGTTGGATCGCAAGTCGACTTCCGGTACTTGCCAGTTTCTTGGTTCTTCTCTTGTATCTTGGTCTTCTCGAAAGCAATCTGGAGTTGCTCTTTGGACCACAGAGGCTGAGTACGTAGCTGCTGCTAGCTGCTGCTCACAGTTGGTTTGGATGATTTCCACTCTACGAGATTTTGGGTTGTTCTTTCCTACCAGAGTTCCATTGTTTTGCGACAGCACCAGTGCTATTAGTGTAGGGAAAAACCCATGTCTCCATTCAAAAACCAAACATATTGATGTGCGCTTTCACTTCTTGCGGGATCAATATGAGAAAGGTATCATTGACCTTGTTAATGTTGATACCCATCATCAGTTGGCAGACATTTTCACCAAACCCCTAGATCAGTCTACTTTTGAGCGTTTACGAGGGGATTTGGGTGTTGTGTATCCTTTTTAGGATATTTTGAGTCAGTTTTCCTTCTTCTTTACTCTTTTCTTGAGTCTTTTTGTGTGTGTTCATACCTTGCATATTCACATATCACACTTTAGAGATGCTTCTGTTATATGATTGAACTGCTTTACTTATTCTAGCTGGTACATGCTTTTGATTACTTGTCAATGATCATGCTTTGGTTCAGTTCACTTGATATATCTGATATCTGTCATATGCATGGCTTTTATGCTTTAAACCTTAAAAATGATCACCATTGCTTCTGTTAACTAGCATGCGTAGGCTGAGTGTTTTTGCTATCTGTTACATGCCTTGTAGCTAGTTCATCATATAGATGCAGATATGCAACTTGGACATCTTTATGCTTTAACATGGAAAATGAGCTATAAAAATGGTAAAAATCAAAAATGAATAAAAAATTCCATGCCTTTTTATGCTTGAGTTGAAAAGATCCAAGTGGGTTTGCTTTGTCGCATTGCATTGTTCTGGACTGCTTACCATAGCACTTTGGTATGAACTAGGACAGTGTAGTGTATGCCAAGATCAATGCCTTAAGCTTCTGATGGTCCAGTTCTGGCCTAGGCTTGACTTGGTCGGTTAGCATAAGGTTTGACATGCAAATAACCCTTGGCAAAAATGAAAGAGGAAAATTGAAAAAGCCTGAACATTTAAAAGATAACAAGTTGGCTGAAGCACTTTTGTTTTTGGACAATGCTTATCATGGTAGATATCAGTTAGCTTCTGCATCTCATGCTTTACATTGCTTGGTAACTGGAAAATGTGGTGATGCTTTTTGTTTGCAAAAACTGAAAAATGCGTGCTAATGATTTTCTTTAGATATCATCTGTTGCACTGATCATGCCATGTATTGTTACAGTATGTCTTTTGCTGTATCTGTTAGATGTTGTAATTGCAGTCAATCATATTTGAGAAGCATGCTTTCTACACTCCTTATGCACTCCAGTTAAATTCACTGCATATTTTGAGGGGGAGTTGCATTTCAGGGGGAGTCTGTGTCTCTTTTGAGTGCTTGATGAGTTCACTTGTCAACAAGGGGGAGAAAATTTGGGATCAGAGTTTAAGGGGGAGTTCTTACTCTGTTGATATCCTTGTTATTCTGAAATCGCACTCATTTTGAGCTTTTACGTTTTGGTTAACCATAATGACCGTTTCTTGCTTTTGTTTGGCTTTTGGTCATTTGGGTTAAACTTTTACCTTATTTTTCTTCTTCTTTGTTTTCTTATGTTTTGTTTTCGTGTTTCCACATTTGTTCGCAGGTGCTGAAGAGCTGAAGAAGAGGAGTGTTGACAATGCACTCATCAAGGGGGAGATTGAGGAGCCATGCTGAATAGCGTGGGCCTCATGGCTCTAGAAGTGATGAGTCGTTGTCAACAATAGTCAAAGAGGATTGAAGAAGAGAGGAGATCTGCTGTTTCATGGGCCACGTGTGACTCAGGTACACGGGCAGCGAGCGACTGTCGGGCAGAGGAGGCTGCGAAGTCGGGCTGGCCCAATCCGGGTGCATGGGCCAGAAGCAGTAGAAGACCCACTGGGCTGTTGACCAGGACTGACTCAGGTACACGGGCGGTGAGCGATTGCCGGGCTGAGAGAGCTGCGGAGTCGGGCCGGCCCAATCCGGGTACCTGGTGCAAAGCCGGTGGAGGCTTTGTCAGTTTCGGCGCAAAACTGACAACCGTTGATCTTGTATCCGACTGTCCAGAAGAGAAGCCGTAGTCGCTACGAAAACTTAGCTTCCGGATAAGTCATCTGTAACTCTAGGCCCACAGTCAGTCAGTCGTGTCTGTAAATATTCCTAAGGGCAGTAGAGTCTTTTTCTTTATTTTTGAGTCTGTAAAAACCCTAAGGGGCTGGTAGAATATTCCTAGTGTTGGGAGCCTATAAATAGGACCCCAATCCCTAGGGCTTGGACTACCCTTTTTGCTGAAATCAAATCCACTCTATTGGGTCACTTTTTGTCTCTTGCCTTGCCTCTCTCTCTCCTATGTGCGCCGCCAGGCATTGGTTCATCCCTTTTTGCCTTGCTTTTACTTTGCTCCTGTGAGATTGATTTCTTTGTTGGTTGTTGAGGTGTGTGCATTGATTCCCCTGCTACAAGAAGCTTCGGTTCGTTGTGCTGGTTGATTTTATTCTGAGGTTGTGTCTCTGTTGTGTGTGTTCTTCGTGAGAAGTAGTACTAGTTCTTGCTGTTGCAAGTAGTACTACTACTGTAGCTACAGTATTTGCTGCCAGCCTTTTTACTTTCTACCGCACAGCTTTTTGATCGAAGCAGACTAGATTGAATGCCTTTTTGACTGTTTTCTGGCGAAGCCATCATCTCAGTTTCGAAGCCCCTCAGCTCCGTGAGGCAGACTTCGAACGTTTACCCTCAGAAGCTTCGTTCGTACTTCAGACTGCATTTTTGTTATTTGTGTGTCTGGCTTCGAAGTGTCTTTAAAAAACTGTCAGCATCTCTACGTCGAACATCTGTGCGAAGGTGCTCCGACTTGAGCTCTTCGAAGTCCTCACTTCGACGGGTTTCGAAGTTGTCTTCGGAGCTTGTTCCTCTGGTAGACTTCGTTTTATTCTCTGACGCATATCAGCCTTCGCCTTTCAGTTCGAAGCTCATTCCTTTCGAAGGTAGAGCTTAGGCTTCGAATTTGTTTTTCTGTCGTGTGGCAGGCTTCGCTTGTTTGTTCGAAGGTTCTCCGTTTGTGTGTTGTATTCGAAGTTCCCTGTTCGACGGTTTAGGTTCGAAGTGCTCGGTTCGAAGTTGTGTCCGAAGCCTTGCCTTCGAAGTACACACTTCGAAGTAGGTTTCGACTCTGTCACTTCGTTCCGAAGCATACCTCGCTTCCTGCCCCTTCGAACTAGGTTAGACCAAAACACCTTCAGTACCTCGGACAAGCTTCGCTACTGACCTCCGAAGCAGGCTTCGTCACCATCTCCGAAGCAGACCTCGACGTGCGAAGGGGGCTTCGCCAAGTTCCGAACAGGAGACAAATTTGGACAGTAACTTCTCTTTTCATCTTACACTTTCTTAGATCATTTCTTTGAGAAGTTTAAGCATGTTACACCTTGCTTAATCTGCCTAGTTGCACTACTTTAGTTTTACACTGTTTATCGTCAGTTGCTTCTAGGTTAGAAACCTTTAGACTTAGGCCTTCTGTTTATTTTCTGCTGCGTAGTCTTGTGAGGTGCGTTGGGTACTGGGAGCAGGCCATTGATTCGAAAGAATTTTTTAAGTCGCCCATTCACCCCCCCTCTGGTCGCTACTTTCGGTCCTACAACTGCCCACTTTCCAATTCCTCCAGTGGAATCTTTACTTCGGAGCATATCTCTCAAAGGATACGAAGTTGGTACGATTACATTATGAGCCAAAAAATAATGTCTCAATTTCCTCGAAGCCATTATCAGAGCATAAGTGAACTTTTCGAGCTCGGAATACCTTGTCTTTGCTCCTGACAATGCTTCGGACACAAAATAAACTGGATTTTGTACTAACTTTCCATTGAAATCCATTTCTCTGACAAGGACTGCGCTGACAGCAGAGCCTGTAGCTGCAAGGTAAAGGAGTAGGGTTTCGTCCGCAGTAGGCACCATGAGTGTAGCAAGATTACTAAGATACTCTTTAATATCTTCGAAGCTTTTCTGACACTCCGGTGTCCATGCAAAATCTTCGGACCCTTTCAATGCTTTAAAGATGGGAAAACTTCTCTCCACAGACCTTGCCAAAAACCTGCTAAGTGCTGCCAGACGACCAGTCAGCTTTTGCACTTGCTTTAAGTTCTCTGGAGGAGCCATCTTCTGTAGCGCAGTTATCTGAGTAGGGCTAGCTTCAATCCCTCTGCTTGAAACTAAATACCCTAACAACTTCCCAGCCTTGTCTCCGAAGATACATTTCTCGGGGTTAAGACGGATCCCACATGCCCGAAGGCTATTAAATGTTTCTGCTAAGTCTAGGCTATGCTGGTGCTTTAAAGCACTCTTTATTACAATATCATCCATATAGGCCTCTACATTTTGACCTAATTGATGACCTAGAGCCTTAGCAACTAACCTCGAAAAAGTAGCCCTGGCATTTCATAAGCCAAAGGGCATTCTTACATAATAGAAGACTCCTGAAGGAGTTACGAAGCTTGTCTTGATTTCATCTTCGCGCTTCAACCAAATTTGATGGTAGCTGGAATACGCGTCAAGGAAGCCTAATAACTCCGAACCAGTAGTGGAGTCGACCAACTGATCAATTCAGGGCATGGGGTAGGGGTCGCGGGGGCATGCTTTATTCAGAGATGTAAAATCAATACACATGCGCCACTTCCCTGAAGATTTCTTCTTAACAAAGACTGGGTTGGCTAACCACTCCGTATGAGCCACTTCTCTGATAATCCCAGCCTTCAGTAACTTTTCAACTTCGTCTTTAGCAAGGACAGCTCTCTCCGCAAACATCTTCTGGAGTCCTTGCCTAACAGGTCGAGCCTTTGGGTTTACAAGTAAACTGTGTTCAATAATGTCCCGACTGACTCCGGTGATGTCTTCATCAGACCAAGCAAAGACATCCAAATTTTCCTCAACTACTTTTTCTAAAGAGGCAGCAACTTCTGGAGGCAAGTCTTTACCAAATTGAAATGAATAATCCTTGCCGTCTTTGACAATAATCTTCGTTGCAATCTCTCCTTCAGGACTTGGTCTTGGGAAGGATCTTTTCGAGGATTCGCTAGGAGCAGAAAAATTCTCCGGATCACCTTGCACACTGTTTACTTGCCTTGGGTCAAGAGAAGGGCCATGACCGTACTCTGCCCTTCTTGCAGTGGCTTGATCTCCGAAGACAGTGAGTACTCCTGCTTCTGTGGGCATCTTCATGCACAAGTAATTATGATGCGCCATAGCTCCGAATTGATCAGTGGGCATCTTCCGAAGATGACATTATATGCATATGAAGCATCTACAACGTCAAAGATCACTTCCTCTGTCCTGGTCATTAGCCCCTCTCCGAAAGTAACTTCCAGGCCAATTTGGCCGAGGGCATCAAGAGGGGGTCCTGCAAACCCTTGCAAAGGACGGGCTGCTGGGAGAAGATGCTTTCTGGAGATGCAGAGTTGGTCAAAAGCTTGGACAAAAATAATATCCGCCGAACTCCCTCCATCAACTAGTACTCTTCGAACCTCAGTTCCTGCTATGTCAGCAGTGATGACAAGTGGGTCTGCATGTGGGAATTTAACACCAACTGCATCATCTGCGGAGAAAGATATTGGCACATGAGACCATTCGGGCATAGCAGCTGCAGATGAAGAGGTTCCAATATGGCCCACCTCTCTGACATACTCTCTTCTCTGCCTCTTTGACATACTTCCTAGAGTACCTCCTCCGGAGATAGGGAGGACTACTCTTTTTCCTCGGTCTTGCCCTTCTTCTTGCTTCGGAGGTGGCATAATATTGACCACCGGAGGGCGTCTTGCCGAATCGAAATTTTCTATCCGCGCCACAGCCTGGACGAGCTCTGGATGCTCTTCAGCTGGAACTCAGTCAGTAGTGCCTCAACCCGAAGTTCTTTCCAGATACTCTCCTCTCAGAGCAAGTATAGCCTTGCAAGTATCAATTGCATGGCTTCGGTTTTCACCATGAATACAGCAGAAAAGGGTCTGGCCTTTGCCAGCCGGTTTCCCTAGCGGCCTCCAGCCGCTGGTCTTGGTTCCTGATGGTTGCGGAGCTCTTTGGGCAAACTTCTGCGGGGGTGCGATGTTCATAACTTCCGAACGAGGACGCTTTTGCCCCCTACGTCTGTCATGTTGAACCTCGAAGCTAGGCTCTTGCTGCCGTGCTGAAGTTTTCACTTCCAATTTCACTTCTTGCAATATCGAAGGGGTTGCAGCGGTTCTCCGAAGCCATCCTTCTTCTGACCTCGCATACTCTTCGAAATATGACATCAACTGAGAAACAGAAGATATGCTTTTCCGGTGAAGTTTATCAAGGAGGCCTGGATGAATGACTCCCTCTCGAGCTGCGTCAACTACTGAAGACGTAGTCAACCCTCGGATCAGCGACTTCGTATGAGCGAAGCGCTTGAAGTATTGTCTTAAGGTTTCTCCAGGGAGCTGCTTCACCTGGAAAAGACTTCCCGTCAACATTGGAGGCACGAAGGTGCCCAGGAAATTACTCACGAACTTTTTCTTTAACTGCCCCCACGAACTGATTGATCCTGGTTTTAAAGACCAGAACCATCGCAAAGCTACTCCTTGAAGAGCCAGGGGGAAACATTTTGCCATGGTGTCCCGCACTCCTCCACTAGCTTCAATCGCCAAAGCATAAGATCGGACAAATTCTCTAGGATCTTCATCTCCGGCATACTTGCAAAGCTTCGAAGTCTTAAACTTCGGGTCGAAGCGAACTTTTTACAGTTCAGGATGCAGCGGAGACTCGGTATCAAAGGAGGCATTCTCCGGGGCTTCAGGATAGATAGGTTTGTCGTCTTCAGGCACTTCAGGAATAACTGGGATGGCTTGAGAGCGAAGCCTATTTGCGGCTTCTTGCCGCCATCTCGCTACTTCGGCTTGGAGACTGGCCATTTGAGCGGCCATATCACCAAGATTGTCTTCATCTCCTCCGGAAGGATCTTCCGGGTCTTGAGAACTATAGGGATCAGTTCGAAGTGGAACCTGAGGTGGAAGAGGGACTCCGAGTGGCCAAAGTATAGATGGAGTTGGCGGAGGAACTCCGTATACTCGACGAATGGGAACCCCTTCCGGAGTTTGAGGTGGAGGAAACGTCGAAGGTCCTCCGACGTCAACTGTATCTGGCGATCTTACTCCGGAGGTCCGAGGGGATCTCCGAACAGGGTTACTAGCTGCGCTCCGCTTAGGAGGCATGGTGTAAGAAGTTGGTAGAGAGCGAAGTTTCTTGGACTAGGTTCCCCACGGACGGCGCCAACTGTTGGCGTAAAAGATTACGCTAATAGGTTTCTGAAGATTAGAAACTAACAAACGAAGTGTTTGCGAAGAAAACTATTCTAAGCCTCCGAAAGGATAATAACTTAGAATAGTTCGAAAGTGTGTATTGAATAACTTGTATTCGGTCTCCATTACAGGGTAAAACGGGGGGTATTTATAGGCCCAAACATTAAGGAAAAGACCTTTTTACCCCTCTATTACAACCGACATAGTGGAAACTATTCGGTACCCTTAATAGGGCTAAAATGGTAAAATACTAATCTAATGAGAAAAAAGATAAGTCTTCCATTTTAGCTTGCAAAGAAGCTCTCGGAAGAGTCCACGTTCGAAGATATACTCCGAACCAGAGTCCATCTTCATACTTCGAACTACCTTCAACGTACATATGAGAGTATATGTCAGAATCCTTTGACTTGATTTCTTGTCTTTGTCTTGTTGCTGCGATAATCCTGAAGATGGAATATTTCCCCCCAACAGTGGCCGAATGGGTTTAGAACGCTAAGAGTAAACCTATCACTTGCTCCAAATTACGACCGTCTCCCACAAAGAATCGACCTAGTGAGGTCAAGTACTCATTCGATATAACTAAGTGTGATAAAATATTTAATGTTCTCTTAAAGAACCAGCTTCTCAGGTTGCCTAAAGGTCAAGTCATTCCATCTGCCGATGAGTTGAAGAAGCATCCGTACTGTAAGTGGCATGATTCGCATTCACATAATACTAACGACTGCAATGTTTTTCGATGGCAGGTCCAATCGGCCATAGAAGAAGGATGATTGAGGATAGACCATAATCCAAAGATGAAGTTGGACAAAGATCCTTTTCCCATCAACGCCGTCGACCTTGGCGAGAAGATGGTATTGATTCGGCCAGAACAGGTCGAGTCGACTAAAGGAAAGGATGTAATTGTTGGAAAGCCACGCACACGCACTCTCATACCAAAGAACCCCGGGGTGGGAGTGTGGAAATAGAACGTTAACACCCCTTCGGCTAAGGCTCACAAGAGGTCGAAGGTAACGTACAAAATGCTGTTGAACAAACACTAGAGAAAAGCCAAGGAAACAGGTCCCCGCGCTAAAAAGCTAGGTTAGCCGAAGGGACCAAGGCATTCGGAGGATGGCTTCGGACCACAGTGGCCGAGCCCTCCTCGTGGTGGCTCTGAGCCACAATGGTCGAACCCCCCGCACAGGGACTTCGGGCCACAGTGGCCTAACACTCCACACGGTGGCTTCGGGACTCAATGACCGAACCCCCCGTACAGTATCTTCGGCCCCCAATGGCCGAACCCCACACCACTTTGGACGAACCCTCCGACAGGAGGCTTCGGTCCGCACTGGCCAAATGTACCTCTGGCCTGGCAGGACCCCTCGCTGATATAGTCCGAGACACCGTCGACTCTGCCGAACCCCCCTCTGGGTAATGGGTTCGGCTCACAATGGGCGAGGCCACTGGAGCCGCCGATGCCTCCACCGTACAGCTGGGTAGGAACTCCGTGGGCTATGTACGTATCCCAGCTAGAGTACCCTCCGCAACTTAACGCTATGCCTTGTTTCCCTTAGGGGTATTATGAATGGCAGGGACAAACAGACGCAGTGGAGGGAGGCATCATCCACGGGCTATCTGTGGTACCTCCGAATCAGCCCGTGCAAAGCGAAGTTGAAGAGTACAAGCACGAGGAGGCTGAAGAAAGGGAATCCGAGGCTATCACAATCAGAGTAGGGTCTCAGGATGTCCCAATCCCGAAGGCCTTATCGCCGATGTCTGGCGGAGGTGAGTCCCGTGCTTCAGCCGGAGCCCGCGCTGAAGCCTGGTTCGATCGGCCGAGCAAGGCTGATCTGACTGCTGGGGTCCGCAGTGAAGGCTCCTCCGAATACAGAGTGCACGAGGCTGAAGGGGGCAATACCACTTTGGCCAGAGTTGACAGGAGCTGGGCAGTAGCACCTGGCACCAAGCCACAACCATCTTGGGCACCTCCAGGCATGTCCAAATCACAAAAGAGACGTCTGCAACGACTACGGGCATAGGAGATGCACGAGAAGAAAGCAGAGGACGAGCGTGACGCTATCTTTGAAGAAATCCGCCCTCCGCCAACCACAAAATAGGTATGGAGGATAAAGCTAGTTGAGATGACCAACCCGGCTCCTAGTTCGAGCGACGACGATGACATTCTCGACGACGACTACTTGCCAGTCTCCGAGGGGCCCGTACCCCAGGAGATTGACATGAATGTTGTCACGCTGCCCGCCGAGTTCGCCCTACCTCAGGATGAGGCTGAGGTTGCTCAATTGAACATCGGCCCGCGCAACGCCATTTTTGAGAAGCCCGAGGACTCGGCTCGCCATCTGAAGCCTCTCTACGTCAAAGGTCACATTGATGGAAAGCCGATTTCTCAGATGCTCGTCGATGGTGGCGCCACTGTTAACTTAATGCCTTACTCGTTATTGAAGAAACTTGGCAGTGATGAGGATGATCTGAAGAAGACTAGCTTGATGCTCAATGGCTTCAACGGCGAGAGCTCCGAGGCCAAGGGCATGCTCTCCATGGAGTTGACGGTGGGCAACAAGACACTACCAACAACGTTTTTCGTCGTCGATGTACAAGGTAACTACAGTGTGCTGCTTGGGCGCGACTGGATTCACGTGAATTGCTACATTCCTTATACCCTACACCAGTACCTAATTCAGTGGGATGGCGATGAAGTAGAAGTCATTCCCGTAGATACTTCAGCCCAAGTGGCGTTAACCGATGTATCAGTTGACGCCATCCACAACAAAGTAGAGTGTCTGTCAGGTAGAGATCTTTCGGATTACGATTTTGTTAGCGTATCCGGAGGATGCTTTGTACTAGTGTCTATAAAGCCAGCTAGTGTAGGACGGTTATTCTTATATTAGTAGTCATGTCTAGCAAGAGTACTCTGGAGTGGCTAAAGTCTCGTGTAGAGCAGTATCGGTCTAATAAAGATGGTATTGCTGAGGCCATCGAAGACTTTAGCGAAGTAGAGAAATTAGGACAAGATTTTGCGTCGGCCGATCCCTTAGAGGAAGTTGACATTGGTCATGTTAGCATCCCAAGGCCGACTTTTGTAAACCAACATTTACAGCCTAATGAAAAGGCCAAAGTGATAAAATTACTTCGGTCGTATGTCGATTGTTTCGCATGGAAATATAACAAGATGCTGGGACTAAGCCGCGAGCTCGCAGAGTATCGGCTACCTATCAAGTCCAGATTTAGGCCTTATAAACAGCCTCCTTGTCACTTTAACTCGGCCATCTATGACCGAGTTAAAGAAGAAGTAGAGTGACTGCTCAAAGCTGAGTTTATTAGGCCATGCAGGTACGTAGAATGGGTTTCTAACATTGTGCCTGTAGAGAAGAAGGGGAGCGGCAAGATACGGGTATGTATTGATTTCAGAGATCTGAACAGAGCCACTCCGAAGGACGAGTATCCAATGACAATAGTCGACGTGCTAATCAATGATGCTTCAGGACACAAGGTACTAAGTTTTCTTGATGGCAATGCTGGTTATAATCAAATCTTTATGGCCAAAGAGGACGTCTACAAGACTGCTTTTCGATGCCCTGGTTTTATCGGTTTGTTCGAGTGGGTCGTCATGACTTTTTGTTTGAAGAATGCTGGCGCCACATATCAGTGCACTATGAACTTAATCTTTCATGACTTGCTAGGAGTTATGTTAGAAGTTTACATTGATGATGTTGTAGTCAAATTGGACGCTATGGGAAACCATTTGGCTGATTTGAAAGTTGATTTTGATAGGATGCGGCAGTATGGTTTGAAGATGAACCCACTCAAGTGTGCTTTTGGTGTGTCGGCGAGTAAGTTCTTAGGTTTCATGATTCACGAAAGAGGCATAGAGATTGATCCTAAGAGGCTGGAGAAGATTAGAAACATTACGGCTCCAACATGTAAAAAATATGTGCAGAAATTGCTAGGCAATATGAATTATTTGCGTCACTTTATATCCAACTTGTCCGGCAAAATTGATGCCTTTGTCCCCATACTTCGGCTAAAGAACGAGGCCGAGTTCGCTTGGGGGGCAAGCCAGCAAAGCACCTTTGAGAAGATCAAGGAGTGCTTATCATCACCACCCGTGGTGAGAGCACCCAAAGCCGGGATTCCATTTCGGTTGTATATCACTGCTGAACATAGCGTGATCGGGGCCGTGCTAACCCAAGAGGTAGAAGGAAAAGAGTACATCATCATGTTCTTGAGCCGTCGCCTACTGGACGCCAAAACCAGGTACGCGTTTGTGGAATGTTTGTGTTTATCACTTTACTACGTGTGCACCAAATTGCGCCATTATCTTCTCCCTACTACATGTGTTGTCGTTTTCCAAACCGATGTTATAAAACACATGTTACGAAAGCTGATTCTAAGTGGAAGAATCATAAAATAGTCTTACGCGTTGATTGAATACGATTTGGCCTATGAACCCCTAAGAGCTATAAAAGGCCAGATTGTAGCCAACTTTATAGTTGATCACCACATGGATGTCAGTTGGAGTGACTATGTTGCTCTAGTTGAGGTAGTGCCATGGAAACTTTATTTATATGGTTCGGCTTGCAAGAGTGGCCATGGTATTGGAGTGGTTCTCATATCACCTAATGGAATGCACTTTGAGATGTCGACCCGTTTAGAATTTCCTTCTACTAATAACCAAGCTGAATACGAAGCTTTACTGGTAGGGCTTGAATTGCTAGAATCTATAGGTGCTAAACATGTCCATGCATATGGTGATTGTTTGTTAGTAGTGCAACAAGTAGCTAAAAATGCTCAATCCTTTAATGGCTTGCTAAATAGTTACTTGGATAATTGTCTAGACATAGTTGCTACTTTTGATGACTTCAAAATTTCTCATGTGTCAAGAGAGGCCAATTCGATTGCAAACAATTTGGCTCAGCAAGCATCTGGTTACCAAGTCAAGAGAGTAAAATTTTCTGTATGGGAGAAGCCGATGCTCGGTCTCACTGCAGAACAAGTGACTTCGGACAAGCACACAGTCCGGGTCGGAACCCTACGGCTGCCGGAGGCTACTACGCGTCGAGGTCCCAGGACCGGAGTACTCTGCCCACCAAGGGGCCTGGTACGCCAGAGACCATGAGCCAAAGTCCTCCGCACGGTGAGGGCCTCCGGGAGTCCGGACCCTCTAGAGGGCTTCGGCCCGGCACACTCCGCACAGCCAGTCCGGCCAGACATCGGCAGGAGCAGGAAGGGCTCAGGAGACACCCCAAAATCAGTAGCTTAGAAACTTTTTCAGGGAGTGAGCTAGCAAAACCCTCTAAAGCCCATAAGGGCGATTGGAGAATTCCAATCATCCAGTATTTTAGAGACCCTAGCAAAAGGGTTGATCGGAAGGTTCGGCGACAAGTGTTCAAATTTGTGTTGATAGACGACACGCTGTATCACTGAACCATTGACGGAGTACTATTAAAGTGTCTGGACTACGAACGATCCCAGGTGTCTATGGGAGAAGTCCATGAGGGACTTTGTGGCACTCATCAGTTGGCCCAGAAAATGAGTTGGATGCTCAAAAGAGCAGGTTTTTACTGGCCAACTATGACTGAAGATTATTTTATGTATTATAGAGAGTGTGAAGCATGTTAGAAGTTTGGCAATATTCAGTTAGCTCCTGCCTCATTACTCAACCCTATTGTCAAGCCATGGCCATTTCGAGGTTGGGGTTTAGACTTCATCGGCCAAATTCACCCTCCTTCCTCAAAAGGGCATCGGTTCGTGTTGATGGCGACAGATTACTTCACCAAGTGGACCGAGGTCGTGCCTCTCAAGAACATGACTCACAACGAGGTACTTGACTTTATCTTAAAGCACATCATACATAGATTCGGCATTCCTCAAACTCTCACTATAGATCAAGATAGTTAATTTGTTTCTAGATAAGTGAGGGACTTCGCCGAATATTATGGTATTAAGTTGATAAACTCTTCACCGTACTATGCTCAGGCCAATGGTCAGGCCGAGTATAGTAATAAAACCATGATTAAGCTCATTAAGAAGAAAATTGAAGAATTTCCTAAAAGGTGGCATGAAGTGCTTTCTGAGGCACTATGGGCTTGTAGAATTGCAAAGCACGGTGCTACCAAAGTCAGTCCTTATGAGTTGGTATATGGACAAGAAACCATTCTACCTGTAGAAGTAGATCTTGGCTCCTTAAGGGTGTTAAAGCAAGATGGCTTATCGGTCAACGAGTATGAAACTCTTTTGAAGGATAACCTAGAAGAAGTGACTGATAAGATACTAAAGGCTTTAGAAGCCATAGAAGTAGACAAGAGGAGAGTAGCTAAAGCCTACAATAAGAAGGTTAAACCAAAATCGTTTCAAGTAGGAGACTTGGTTTGGAAGATGATTTTACCCTTAGACACTAAGAGTCCCAAGTTTGGTAAATGGTCACCTAGTTGGGAAGATCCTTTCAAAATAGCCGAAATCGCTCCCGGCAATGCATATGTGTTGGAATCTCTGCAAGGAGAGCGGTTTCGAAGAGCTTTGAATGGTAGATACTTGAAAAGGTACTTCCCAAGCGTGTGGCAAACAGTGTAAAAGGTGTCGAAAGGCCAATATGGACGGTGTTGGCGTAAAAGATCACACTAACAGGTTTCTAAAGATTAGAAACTAACAAACGAAATGTTTGTGAAGTAAACTATTTCAAGCCTTCGAAATGGATAATAGCTCAAACAGTCCGAAGATGTGTATTGAATAACTCAGTATTCGATCCCCCTTATAAGGTAAAACAGGGGGTATTTATAGGCCAAAACCTTAAGGAAAAGACCTTTTTACCCCTCTATTACAACCGACATAGTGGAAACTATTCGGTACCCTTAATATGGCTAAAACGGTAAAAGACTAATCTAATGAGATAAAAGATAAGCCTTCCATCTTAGCTGGCAAAGAGGTTCTCTGAAGAATCTACATTCGAAGATATACTCCGAACTAGAGTTCACCTCTACTCTTCGAACTTGTCCTAGTACTAAGTCGGAGTTAGATGCTGGGAACCTTCGGCTAAATAGCCTGCCTTTGTCTTGTTACAGCGGTGACCCTTAGGATGAAGTATTTTCCCCCAACATTAGCCCCTCGAATACTCTTCTCCGCTAGGTCTGTAAAGTTAGGAGAGCAGTATACGCAACAAAAATAATCATGCGTAGGGTTAACAGATTTAATCAACCTTTAGAATACATGAAGATTCTCAACTTCGAATTGATTTCTAAGAGAGCTACATTTGAGAAATCCTGAGATTAACTTAAGAAGTCAGAAAGCCTTTTAGACTTAGAAGAAATAGTCGTTACCATTTTCCTTTTAGAAGAAGCTACACGGTGCATTAACTTCGCAAAGAATAACGGTCAAGAATGCGAAACGGCGAATGTGAACGGTAAGAAATTATGAGCTTAGGCTATAAATAGAGGACCTAGATAATTCTCAAGCACTTTCCTCACCGCCTTTGCGCAACCAATCTTTAGCCTACAAACTCTAGCTTTAGCATTTGGTGCGGATCAATGGCGAAAACTAGGTTCAAGGCTCCCGGGGGGGACTTCGGCCCTAGCCCGGCAACATGTTGCAGCTCCGGTGGCAGCAACAACAGTGGCGGCGCCAGCGGCGGCGGCGGCTCTGGCGGTGGCGGCTCCGGCGGGGAATCCCCAATAGATCGGTCCTCACGATCTCCTCCCGGCTTCTTCGAAATATCCGGACCAGTCTTATAAACTGGGGCCATCTACCTGCAAGAGGGAGACGATCGCAGCGGTGGTAGAGGGGAAGATTAGCTCGATGGTCATCATCCGGAAACCTAGAAAGGAGGCCATCCCTTCACCGTGGCCTGGAGAAGTTGTGGTCTTCGAAGCCTTCTTCGAAGTGGGGTTAGGACTCCCAGTAGTGGACTTCCTATCCGAGGTATTGGATCTGTTTCATGTTGCCCTTCCTCAACTATCTCCGAATGCAATAGCGCGCTTGGCCATCTTCGAATGGGCGCTACGAGCTGAAGGCTGCGAAGGAAGAGCAGAAATTTTTGCAGCACTGCACAGGGCATCTTGCCAACCAAAAACTTACCAAGGCTCCGGAGGGGAGAAAATCGTAGTAGCCTTCGACAGTATCAACTTCAGACTCCGGGACGAATGCAAACTGTGATTTCCAGCGAAAGCCATCAACGCCATATGGTACACAGATTGGATTCTCAAGTGGTTCTATGCCAAAGTTGGAGTAGGCAGCCGTTTGGCCGGACCTCTGCAAGACATATACTTCCGAAGAGAAGACCAAGTTCACCAGACCCCGGCCAGCTCGAAGCTCGCCTTAGCCTGCTCCAAAGGATTAGTCGCCGCATGAGCATGCGGGACTTAGCATAGGAGTTCATCGAGCTACAAATTCCACCTCTGATGGCCAACTGGCCTATCACCTTCGAAGAAGATCTGGAGGGTGGACTCCAAAAAATTTCTTCGAACTCGAGCCCTGCAGGTAGCTTTGAAAAACATGTTTTATATACGATTGTTTGATGAAATGACTAATGCAAACTTATCTTTCAACTTCTCAAGCCCCTATGACTTTGGAGCAAGTTGTTCGAGCTTCGGAGAAGATTCTGGGAGCTCCAACTCCGACCGAAAAAGAGTGGAGAACAAAGCTAGTGGGTAGTTGGGAGCGACTCAACCGAGTATGGAGCGTACTCGGAGTTGCAGCCCCCCTCTTCCGGACTAGGTGCCTTCTGAGCAAGGGTCGAAGAAGAGGAAAGTGGATGCTGGGACTTCGGCTCCGGCCAAGACCCCAGTGAAAAAACTAGCCCGAAAGCCGAAGAATGTCGCTCCTTCAAGACCTGTGGCTTCGCCCTCCGATTCATCTAAAGATGAGGGAGTTAGAGAAATGCAAAGGGTCCTCGTGGACCTAATTACCGAAGATGAAGCATAGGCAAATGTCGTTGAAGACACTAGCGACGCAGCTAACGTGCCAGATGCTCCAGGTGGCTCTGAACAGGCCAGGACCTCAAGCGTCCAGCCTGACTTGCCGCATCAAGAAGCCCTTGTTACTAAAGGCGGAGCCGAAGTTACAGCTGAACAAGCTTCGATTCCGGACGAAGTGGTAGCTGTCGCTCCAAAGGAGGCTCCAACAGTCAACCCTTCGGTTCCAAACTTCGAGTCCGATGATGACTTCGAAGTGGCCTTCGACCCTCCGAGTAGCCCCGTACTCATCCGCCGATAGGACTTCGGAGCTAAACTTCACTTGAACCGCCTTTTCTTCACCCTGCAAAATTATGCAATATAAAATACCTTTGTTTTGGCAGGGTCCGCTCCCATGGAGGTGACTCCTCCCGTGAATACTGCTCCTGGGACCCCGACATCTCTGTGGTCGGTTCCAAAAGCTATGCAAATGGGACCTAGAAAAGGTAAAGGCTAAATGGACCCCTTTCCTGCTCCGAACTCTGGATTAACTCTGTCTGAATCAACAGACGGAGGTCAATCTACGGAGGGGGGCCAGTCCACCGAGGTCTCCGAAGATGCAGCGCAGCGCTCCGACCCTTCACCAAACAAAGACGATCAAAGAGCTCTATCCATGCTCCCCCTCCTAGCTCCTTTTCTAGAGCGAAGGACCGGACTTCGGGCCCTGCTCGAGCCTTTGGATTGAGTTAACCGCGAAGTTGGGGAAACGGACTTAGTAGCCATACTTAGCAAAGCTGAGGGCTCAGAGCTGAACGCAGCCTTAGAACGGGCAGCATACTAGGTATGAAGTATCTGCAAAACAAGATTAATTTCAACTTATGAACAATTCCTCACCTTGCTTTTTTCTTTTCGCAGCAAATAGTCTTGGCTCGAGCTACAGCCGTCTCGAATGAGCGAGGAAGACTTCGTCTTCAGGAGAGAATTACTGCTCTCCAGAGGAGTCTTGAAGGCTCTGAAATTCAAATCTCCAGCTTAGACGAGATGGTTGCAGTGGAGAGGAGGGCCAGACTTGGTCTGGAGACTGCAAATAAGAATCTTGAAGCCAAACAAATCGTGCTTCGGGCTGAAATAGAGAAAATGCGGGCAGAACATGCCACGGCAGGGGCTGAGCTGGTTAAGCTTCAAGAGGAGAAGACTAAAGCCATGGAGGAAGCTAGCAACCTGCTTAGCCAGAAAAACTCTTTCGCTACGGAGGCAGCTAGACTATCCTCTGTGGTAGATGAGCTAACTTCGTCAAGGGATGCTTTAATTGAAGATAAAGTGAAGATGGAGAAGGTAGTTGCGGAGGTCATGAATAATCTCTTAGGCATTTTAGAGTACTTCGGTACTCTTCGGACACTACCTTCAAGTGACAACGTCCCCTTACTGCGATGACTAAAAATGATCCAAGGAGCAGCGAAGATGATGAAGACGGCAGGTATTCGGTATGGAGAACTCTCCGGCCAAGTAGCTGCTCTCGGAGTACTTCGCTACTATGAGGATCTAGGGCTATCAGTAGCACCAGATTCGGTGGCGGCTCCCATTACCTTCAATGACAACCAACTGCTAAACCCTTCTGAGGATGTGACCGCAGCCTGGCAAGCCTTCCAAACATCATGGAGAGCCGAAGGTCGAACAACGATCAAGGCTTGGATCGATGAAGGACATTGCCAAAAACAAGCTCGGTCTCAAGCTTCGAGCAGCCACCCTCTGCTGGACCCGCAGGTTTAGTTTTGTTTAGGGGTCCGAATATGTAAAAATTAAGCTTTCATATATTATGAATGAAAACTTATTTATCGTGTTTTTAGGCTTCTCGACCTCGTATGGATGATGTCGAAGTATTAAATGTTACCGAAGAACTCCGCCTGCTATGGGCTACCTTTGATCTCTTAAAACTTCACAAACGACCTCGATTTTTGATTCCTCGAGAAAGCTCTGGTGCAATTGCACCCGAAATATGTAAAGATATATTATCTTATATTAAAGAGGAAGAAAAAGAAGCTAACTTGGAAGCCTCATCTTCTGAACACGTTGAATGGTCCGAAGAAGAGAGTATTGCTGAAGAACAAGGAAAGAAGCCTGAAGAACTTCGAAGCTGGGAGAGAAGCCCCAAGTGACTTCGAACTTGGGCTAAACTTCAACTCGAACAAAAGATTTTCAAGCTTCAAAGAGAGGGAGAAGAATTAAACGTAAGGTTATCAGGACTCCCGGCTCTGGAACTATTCGTTCTGGCTTTAGTGGTAGCTCTAGAGATCGAAGGGGTCTTCGATTCCTTCTTGGTATAGACACAACTTTTTCGTAATGTAATGCAATCTGTTCGAATAATAAAGATAAAGATTTCAAAATTGTCTCCTTACTTCCCAGCCCCTCTTTGTGCGTAAGCAACTTCGAAGTGTAGTCAAAGATGGTTAGGCGGAAAGAAAAAGACAGTACAATTCTGGAGGCTCAGAGCTCCTTAGCAACATAGAGATTAATTAAAATCTCACAAAATTTCTTCGGCTGCTTGAAGTCTGAAAACTAGTAACTTAGTACCTTTGTTTGAAAGTAGTCACTTCGGACAGATTTTCCGGACACCTTAGCATCCAAAAAGACTGGTCACCTTGGACTTTTTTTATAGATATTTGAAGCGTATCAGCTCAAATTCTATTCTGTTTGGCCTCCTTCGGCTCTTTTTGCGAATGCTATCAAACCGGTGGTTTGGAATTCACAGTGGTCTCCTTGGACTCTTTTTACAGATGCTTTCAAGCTGGAGCTTGGAATCCGCATTATTTGGTCTCCTTCGACTCTTTTTACGAATGCTTTCAAGCCGGTGGCTTGGAATCCATTTTTAGTGACTCTCCCACCTCGTCGGAAGCTTCGAACCACTGGTTCGAAGTCCGAAAAATTGGTTCAAATGAATGACACTTTCCTCACAACCAACTTCGTTCTTCCAGTGCGTCCACTAGAAGTAGGAAGTGTTTGAAAGGTGGGCATTATCTGAACCATGAGCTTTATTAATTCAGAAGGTGTTTACATATCATTACAAGGAGCCCCTATGCAAAATATCGCTTTAAGTGCTCCGCATGCCAGGCATGCTTTAACTCTTCGCCTTCTAAATTAGCTAACTTAAAAGAACCATGGCATCCTGAGCGAAGAATAATGTATGGACCTTCCCACTTATTTCCTAATTTCCCTAGTGCTATAATGCTTCGCAAAACCAGATGACCCAGCTTAAGTTCATTAAGCTTAACCTTTGGGTCAAACCAAGTCTTCGTCTACTGCTAATACTTTGACAAATTGGTGACAGCTCGAAGTCTTGTTTCTTCTGTTAAATCAAGCGAAGTTTGCCTTTCTGCTTCTATTTCCGGTTCGGTGCTGCGAAGGGATCCTCCTTTAAGCTCTGTTCGCGTCATAGCTTCATCTCCGAATAATAGTCTGAAAGGAGTGAAACCTGTGGACCTTGTTTGAGTGGTCCGAATGGACCATAAAATCTTTGGGAGCTCTTCAGTCCAGTCCTTTTGCCAATCCTACTATTCTTCGATTCAACCCTGACAAGATATTACCATTGGCTCTTTCAACAGCTCTGTTAGACTGAGGATGACGCACTGCAGCGAAGCATATTTGTATGCCAAGATCTTCACAAAACTTCCTGAAGGGCTCTGCATCAAACTGTGTCCCATTGTCAACTGTGAGCTGCCGAGGCACTCCGAACCGGCATATAATACTTTTCCAAAAAAAATTTTGTACATTATTTGAAGTGATAGTTGTGAGGGGCTCTGCTTCCACCTAGTTGGAAAAATACTCAATTGCTACCACTGTGAATTTTAAATTTCCTTTTGCTACTGGGAAGGGGCCAATAAGGTCCATGCCCCATCTGGCCATGGGCCACACTGGGGCAATTACTTGAAGAGTTGTTGGCGGACGATGACTTCTTCTTCCCATCCATTGACAACCTTCGCACGTGCGGACTAGGCTCTTCGCATCAGCTACTATTGTAGGCCAATAAAGCCCCTGGCGAAGTGTTTTTCCTGCCAATGCTCGGGGGGCCAGATGTCTACCACAAAGTCCTTCATGAATTTCTCGGAGAATCTCCTGACCTTCGGCATGAGATATACATCAGAGCAGAGGGGAACATACTCCGGCCTTGTACAGAATACCGTTGATTATATGATAATTTCAAATTATGAGCTTTAACCTCGAAAGTTGTGGCCCTTTAGGTAAATTTGCTTCTCCTTGCAGCAATTCCATAATTAAACTCCGCCAAGCTGTACTTGGAATGCAAAGAACTTCCGTAGAAGGGATCTGTGTTACCGAAGGTGAATTGAGCTCTTTGTAAAAAGCTTCTTCTGGAATGTCCATAGCTCCGGCTGCAGCTTTTGCCAAGGTATCAGCTTGCATATTTTCAGCTCTGGGTATACCTCGAATGGAAATCCCTTTAAATGCTGCTTCAATCTTACGGATCTCTTCTAAATATTTTGCAAGCTGTGATGATGAACTTGAAAACTCTTATCCACGTGCCCTGCTACAATTTGAGAATCTATTTTAATAACAACTCTTGTAGCCCCCAAAGCACGTGCCTTTCGAAGTCCTAACAAAATTCCTTCATACTCCGCTGTATTATTGGTGGATTTAAAGTTGAGCCTTGGGGAGTACATTGATCTTTGCCCCGAAGGCGAAATTATTACCGCTCCGACACCTGCTCCAGATGCTTGGAAAGCTCCATTGGAGTATATGGTCCAAATTCCTTCACTTGGTTTCTCCGGAGACCATACTGCAGGGGGAGTCCATTCTGCTGCAAAGTCTGCCAACACCTGTGACTTAATTGTTGTCCTTGCCACGAAAGAGATGCCAAAGGGTGCTAATTCCACGGCCCTATTGACACGGAAAAGTGCCCCCGCACTTGGGTTAGTTCGATGATTCAAAAGTGCACGGATACTTAGGGACGGGCCTAAGCGTGACGTGGCACCAACGTCGCGTTCTGACTACCCTTAATAGTGATAAGGGGGGTAGAGTCTCTAGGCAACCAGATTACACAAAATAACCCAATTAGCCGAAAAAGATAGTTTAAATAGAATAAAATCAGCAAACCAGTCGGAGCCTGTCTGGTTCGAAGCTTGGTGCGAATGGTGCGCCGAAGGGTACCTTTGGCATCTGATGTGAAGTGCTCCACCGAAGGGTGCTTCGGCGTTCGGAGTGATTTGATCGAAAGTGAGCTCCGAACAGATCTTGACGCGACAACTACCTCCGAACAGCGGGGTTTGGAGCGAAGCCTCTAGTACAGCGAAGTGTGAAACAATGAATCGGGGCCGCGTGTTGGCGTGACTTCGTCTGGTGCGGAGTATGGTCGTGGTGAAGCCTGTTGACGAAGTGTGCTGGAGAAGCCCATTGCCGGAGCCTGCGGTCTTTGTCGAAGGGTGTCCTGGGGACCTCCGAAACCGATCTCTCAGCTCCGGACAACTTCGACGAAGGGGCTCCGAACATGCGAAGCCTGCAACAAAAATGAAGTGAAGTACCAATTCGTCCTGAGGACCGAATTTTGCTAAGTGTTGCACGGGTAGCGAAGGTAGCAATGTATTACGCAGATTAGCGGATACTTCATAGGCGAAGTAACAAGGCGATAGCAATCTGTTAGGTAGATTAAAGGGGACTTCACAGGCAAAGTACCAAGGCTTACCACTGTTCCGTAGCGGCGGACAGAGGGCTTCCAGGCAAACCCACGAAGAGGTACAGGAAAGTAAATGTAAAGTAAATGCAATCAAAGCATGGGCTTTGGTAAAAGCTCCACTTTACTACAGGAGAAAAGGCTAGACTGGATTGGAACGCCAAACAGCTCTAGATTCGAGGGTTTCTGTTATAGCAGAACGCGAGGGAAAGATCATTTCTACGGATAGTCACAAGATCCTTTTATCAAGTAGTGGGAAGGCTATAAGTATTCCTTTAGTTACACATCGGCGCTCTAACAAAAATACTTGTATGCACCAAAAACCCCGGGTTCCGAGGGGTAAATTCATTAAAAAAGGAAGCTTATCATAAAGGGCTTCGACAAGGGTTTTTATTCGTTTCATAAAGGGCTTCGACAAGGGGTTTTATTCGTTTCATAAAGGGCTTCGACAAGGGGTGCAGGTAGTCCGCATCTTCACAGACATGTCTATTTCACCGAGCCTCTCTCCGAGACAGTGCCCAGATCGTTACGCCTTTCGTGCGGGTCGGAACTTACCCGACAAGGAATTTCGCTACCTTAGGACCGTTATGATCATCCTCTCGGACCAGCTACTGATCATCGCCTTGGTAAGCTATTGCCTCACCAACTAGCTAATCAGACGCGAGCCCCTCCTTGGGCGGATTTCTCCTTTTGCTCACCTTATTCCATGCTATTTCCATAAGATTCCTCTTTCTTATTCTTAAGCAAGCCACCGAGAGGGCTTAGTTGATCATGATTTCTGTTTTCTCTTTCTTTTCCTTTTTGTTTGTTTCGAGAAAGATATCCTTCAATTACATCTGAAAGTGATTTGTATACTTTATTGTGACCATCCCTAGGTTTCTACTAACTAAAACTACGAAGTCATAGTCAAAAAAGCTTTTCTACTTTAAGCTATACATTTCTAGACATTCTGGTAGTTCGACCGTGGAATTTTTTGGTTTCGGTATCTCTGGAATATGAGTGTGTGACTTGTTGGAATTTCTGCAGTTCACAATTTCTTGAAGCTCGATCTCCCCCCCAGATGAACCATATCGCTCCATCCCCGTATGGGTGGAGAACCCGTCGCTGTCTCGGCTGTGCTACCGGAGGCTCTAGGGAAGTCGGAGGAGAGAGCACTCATCTTGGGGTGGGCTTACTACTTATATGCTTTCAGCAGTTATCCTCTCCACACTTGGCTACCCAGCGTTTACCGTAGGCACGATAACTGGTACACCTTTGGTTTGAGTTGGAGAGGGCTCTCACGCCGGCCAGGCCTCTCTATTTATAGGGGGTTAACTCCTAATATAATCTGCTATTAAACTGGCCAGATAGAGATAGAGACTGAGTTGGAAACGCGTACAACTCTACCTCTGCCGAGGTGGGCTTCGGCCAGGCCCATCGAGGCCTGCTCCTCAGGCCAAAGCTTCGGTAGCGTGGGCTTCGGCCAGGCCCGTCGAGGCTTGCTCCTTGGGCCGAAGCTTCGGTAGCGTGGGCTTCGGCCAAGCCCGTCGAGGCTTGCTCCTCGGGCCGAAGCTTCGGCAACGTGGACCTCCGAAGGTTCCCGAAGCTTCGGCAGCGTGGGCCCCCGAGGGTTCCCGAAGCTTCGGCAGCGTAGGCCTCCGAAGATTCCCGAAGCTTCAGTAGCGTGGGCCTCCGAAGGCTCCCGAAGCTTCGGCAGCGTGGGCCTCCGAAGGCTTCCTAGACAAAGCCCAGAAGCTGGCTAGAGGCCTCCGGAGCCCACAGCTTAATGGGCTTCGGCCTTGTAGGGCTTCGGATAGACCTTGGACATGTGTACTTTTTGCCCAAATCACCAAAAATTGATATTTTGATAATCTAGCCATTAATGACATTTTTTACTATCAACACATGCCCCCCTACCTTTTAGTGAACTAGTGACCTAAAAGCATAACGAGCTGAAGACGATACCATTCGTATCGTCTTTTTGACATTTTTACGATGTTTGCCATACACTTGGGAAATACTTTTTCAGGTACTTACCATTCAAAGCTCTTCGAAACCGCTCTCCCTGTAGGGATTCTAACACGTATGCGTTGCCGGGAGCGATCTCGGCTATCTTAAAAGGACCTTCCCAGCTAGGTGACCATTTACCAAATTTGGGACTCTTCGTGCCTAAGGGTAAAATCGTCTTCCACACCAAGTCTCCTATTTGAAATGATTTTGGTTTAACCTTCTTATTGTAGGCCTTAGCTACTCTCTTTTTGTCTACTTCTATGGCTCCTAAAGCCCTTAATCTCTTATCGGTCACTTCCTCCAGGTTATCCTTCAGAAGCGTCTCATACCCATCGACCGATAAGCCGTCTTGCTTTAGCACTCTTAAGGAGCCGAGATCTACCTCTACAGGCAGAACGGCCTCTTGTCCATATACCAACTCATATGGACTGACCTTGGTGGCACCGTGCTTTGCAATCCTACAAGCCCATAATGCTTCGGAAAGCACTTCATGCCACCTTTTAGGA
The DNA here is from genome assembly GCA_019279435.1 of Zizania palustris. Lineage (NCBI taxonomy): Eukaryota > Viridiplantae > Streptophyta > Magnoliopsida > Poales > Poaceae > Zizania > Zizania palustris. Next base: position 55,113,659 of record JAAALK010000081.1, read on the forward strand.
AACTCTTCAATTTTCTTTTTAATAAGCTTAATCACGGTTTTATTACTAGACTCGGCCTGAGCATAGTAAGGTGAAGAGTTTATCAACTTAATGCCATAGTATTCGGCGAAGTCCCTTACTTCTTTAGAAACAAATGAACTACCTTGATCCGTAGTAGGAGTTTTAGGGATGCCGAATCTATGTATGATGTGCTTTAAAATAAAATCGCGTAGCTCATTATGAGTCATGTTCTTGAGAGGTATGGCCTCGGTCCATTTGGTGAAGTAATTTGTCACCATCAGCACGAACCGATGACCCAATGAGGAAGGAGGGTAGATCTGGCCGATGAAGTCTAGACCCCAACCCCAAAACGGCCATGGCTTGATAATAGGATTGAGCAATGAGGCAGGAGCTAATTGGATGTTGCCAAACTTCTTACATGCCTTACATCCTCTGTAGTACTTGAAACAATCTTCAGTCATAGTCGGCCAATAAAAACCCGCTCTTTTGAACATCCAACTCATCTTTTGGGCCGACTGGTGAGTGCCGCAAAGCCCCTCATGGACTTCTCCTGTAGCCACCTGGGACTGTTCATAGTCTAAACACTTCAACAGCACTCCGTCGATGGTTCGGCGATACAATGTGTCGTCTATGAACACGAATTTGAACGCTTGTCGCCGAACCTTTCGATCAACCCTTTGGCTAGGGTCTCTCAAATACTGGACGATTGGGACTCTCCAATCGCTCTTATAGGTTTCAGAGGGCTTCGCTAGTATACCTTCCAAAAAGACCTCTAAAACACTGGCTTCGGGGTGCCCCCCGAGCCCTTCCAACTCCTACCGAAGCCTGGCCGAGGTGGCCGTTAGGAGTGTGTTGGGTCGAAGCCCTCCGGAGGGTTCGGACCCTGGAGAGCCTTCCCCGTCCGAGAGGATTCGGACTATAGGCTCTGGCATGCTGGACCCCTCAGTGGGTAGAGCACTCCGGTCCAGGGGCTCCAGCATGCGGTGGCCTCCGGCGACCCAAGGGGTTCGACCCGAAGGGCGCGCCTTTCCAGCATCACTAGCTTCGGCAATGAGACCAAACATCGGCTTTTCCAACACAGAAAATTTCCCTCTCTTGACTTGGTAGCCAGATGCTTGCTGAGCCAAGTCATTGGCTATTGAATTGGCTTCTCTTGACACGTGAGATATTTTGAAATCATCAAAAGTAGCAATTATGTCTAGGCATTTGTCCAAGTAGCTATTCAGCAAGCAATTAAAACATTGAGCATCCTTGGCTACTTGTTGTACTACTAATAATGAATCGCCATACGCGTGAACATGTTTGGCACCTACAGACTCTAGCAGTTCAAGACCTAGCAACAAAGCCTTGTATTCGGCTTGGTTATTAGTGGAAGAAAACTCTAGTCGGGCCGAGGTTTCAAACCACATACCATTGGGTGAGATGAGAACCACTCCAATATCTTGGCCATTCTTGCAAACCAAACCATCAAAATAGATTTTCCATGGCACTACCTCAACTAGAGCAATAGCATCACTCCAGCTAGCATCTATTTGATGATCAACTATAAAGTTGGCTATGAATTGGCCTTTCACCGCCCTTAGGGGCTCATAGGCCAAGTCGTAATCAATCAACGTGTAAGCCCACTTTCCGATTCTTCCACGTAGAATCGGCTTCTGTAACATGTGCTTTATAACATCAGTTTGGCAAACGACAACACATGTGGTAGAGAGAAGATAATGGCGTAACTTGGTGCACGCGTAATAAAGTGATAAACATAATCGCTCCACAAACGCGTACCTGGTTTTGGCATCCAGCAGGCAGCGGCTCAAGAACGTGATGATGTACTCCTTCCCCTCCACCTCCTGGGTTAGCACGGCTCCAATCACGCTATCTTCAGCGGCGATGTATAGCCGAAACGGAATCCCGGCCTTGGGTGCCCTCACCACGGGTGGTGATGACAAGCATTCCTTGATCTTCTCAAAAGCCCTTTGCTGGCTTGCCCCCCAAGTGAACTCGGCTTCATTTTCTAGCCGGAGTATGGGGACAAAGGCATCAATCTTGCCGGACAAGTTGGATATAAAGCGACACAAATAGTTCAACTTGCCTAGCAACTTTTGCACATCCTTCTTGCATGCCGGCGCTGCATCGTTTCTAATCTTTTCATGTCTCTTAGGATCAATTTCTATACCTCTCTCATGAATCATGAAACCTAAGAACTTACCTGCCGACACACCAAAAGCACACTTAAGCGGGTTCATTTTCAACCCATACTGCCGCATCCTATCGAAAGCAACTTTCAAATCAGCTAAATGGTTTCCTATAGCGTCTGATTTGACCACGACATCATCGATGTAAACTTCTAACATGACCCCTAACAAGTCATGAAAGATCAAGTTCATAGCGCACTGATACGTGGCGCCGACATTTTTCAAACCAAAAGTCATGACGACCCACTCGAACAAACCGACAAAACCAGGGCATCGAAACACAGTCTTATAGATGTCCTCTTTGGCCATAAAGATTTGATTATAACCAGCATTGCCATCAAGAAAACTTAGTACCTTATGTCCCGAGGCATCGTTGATCAGCATGTCGGCTATTGGCATCGGTTACTCGTCTTTTGGAGTGACTCTATTCAGATCCCTGAAAACAATGCATACTCGTATCTTGCCGCTCCCTTTCTTCTCTATGGACACAATGTTAGCAACCCACTCCGCGTACCTACATGGCCTAATAAATTCAGCCTTAAGTAGTCGTTCTACTTCCTCCTTAACTCGGTCATAGACGGCCGAATTAAAGCGGCGCGGAGGCTGTTTATAAGGCCTAAACCCAGACTTGATGGGCAGCCGATGCTCTACGAGCTCGCGGCTTAGTCCTGGCATCTCGCTATATTCCCATGCGAAACAATCGACATACGACCGAAGTAACTTTATTACTTCAACCTTTTCATCGGGCTATAAATGTTGGTTTACAAAAGTCGGCCTTGGGACGCTGCCATTACCTATGTCAATTTCTTCCAAGGGATCGGCCGACGCAAAACCTTGCCCTAATTTTTCTACTTCGCTAAAGTCCTCGATGGCCTCGGCAATACTGTCTTTATTAGACCGATACTGCTCCACCCGAGACTTTAGCCAATCTAGATTATCCTTGCTAGACATGACTACTAATACAAAAATAGTCGTGCTACTCCAGCCAGCTTTACAGACACCAGTACAAACCGCCCTCCGGATACACTAACAAAGTAATAATCCGAAAGATCTCTACCTGATAGACATTCTACCTTGTTATGGATGGCGTCGACTGATACATCGGCCAATGCTACTTGGGCCGAAGTATCCGTGGTGATGACTTCTATATCATCGTCGTCCCACTATATCAGGCACTAGTGTAGAGTAGAAGGGATGCAACAGTTCGTGTGAATCCAGTAGCGCCCGAGTAACACGCTATAATTACCATGTACGTCGACGACGAAGAATGCTGTCGGCAACGTCTTGTTGCCCACCGTCAACTCCATAGAGAGTACTCCCTTGGCCTCGGAGCTCTCGCTGCTAAAGGCGTTGAGCATCAAGTTAGTCTTCTTCAGGTAATCTTCGTCCCTGCCAAGTTTCTTTAACAATGAATAAGGCGTTAGGTTAACAGTGGCGCCGCCGTCGATGAGCATCCGGGAAATCGGCTTCCCATCGATGTGGCCTCTAACATAGAGGGGCTTCAGATGGCGAGCCGAGTCCTCGAGCTTCTCGAAGATGGCGCTGCGTGGACTGAGGTTCAACTGAGCGACCTCGGCCTCATCCCACGGTAGGGCAAACTCGGCAGGCAGCGTAACGATGTTGATGTCCATCACCTGGGGTGTGGGTCCCTCAGAGACGGGCGAGTAGTCATCGTCGAGCATGTGGTCCTCGTCATCGCTTGGACTAGGGGCCGGGTTGGTTACCTCAACCGGCTTCTCTCTCCATACCTGCTTCATGGCTGGCCGAGGGCAGATTTCTTCGAAGATAGCATCACGCTCGGCCTCAGCTACCTTCTCGCGCATCTCCTGTGCCCGCAGCCTTTGTAGGCGTCGCTTCTGTGATTTGGACATGCCCGGAGGAGCCCAATATGGCTGCGGCTTGGTACCTGGAGCTATTGTTCGACTCTTGGTAATTCTGGCCGAAGTATGCCCTTCTGCCTCGGTCACCCTGTGTTCGAGGGGGGCTTTGCTGTGAACCCCGTCGGACGGATCAGCCTCGTTCAGCCGATGGAACCAAGCTTCGGCCCGGAGCCCGGCCGAAGCATGCGGCTTACCTCCGTCAGCCCTCGGCAACAAAGTATTCGGGATTGGGACTTCCTGAGACCCAACTCTGATAGTTATGGTTTCGGACTTCCTAACTTCGGCCTCCGCGTGCTCACACCCTTCGGCTTCGCTCTGCAGGGTCCGATTCGGAGGTATCACAGATAGTCTGTGGATGATCCCCCCTCTGCTGCGTCTGTTTGCCCTTGCCATTAACAATACTCCGAAGGAAAACAAGGCATAGGGTTAATCCGCGGAGGGTACCCTGCCCCGGATACATACAGAGCCCATGGGGTCCCCGCCAGTCATACGACAGAGGCATCGGAGGCTCTAGCGGCCTCGGCCACCGCGAGCCAAACCCGTCACCTGAAGGGGGGTTCGGCCAAGTCGAAGGTATCTCCGACCATACCAGCGAAGGATCCTTCCAGGCCGGAGGTATGTTCGGCCAGTGTGTGCCGAAGCCCCCCATCGGAGAAGTCCAGTGCGGTGCGGGGTCCAGCCATTGGGGGTCGAAGTTGTTGTATAGGGGACCCGACCACAGGGGCTCGAAGCCGTTGTACGGGGGGTTCGGCCATTGTGGTTTGGAACCACCGTGCGGAGCATCAGGCCATTGTGGCTCGAAGCCCTCGTGCGGAGCGTCAGGCCATTGTGCCTCGAAGCCCTTGTGCGGAGGGTTCACTGACTTTGGCCCGAAGCCATCCTTCGAAGGTCTTAGACCCTTCGGCCATTTTAACTTGGCGTGCGGACCTGCCTCTTTTGCCCTCCTCTGATGCTTGTTCAACAGCATGTTATATGTCACCTTCGGCCTCTTGCGAGCCTTAGTCGAAGGGGCATTGATGTTCTGTTTCCACACTCCTACCTTGGGGTTCTTTGGTACGAGTGTGCGAGTGCGCGGTTCTCCAATCACTACTACAAACTGTCACTGTAGTGGCGTTGGGCAAAACCACTGTAGTGGCGGGCCATTAGATGCCCGCCACTAGAGTTGCTGGTGCTGACGGCAGCACCAGCGCCCGCCACTATTGCTGGTAAAGTAGTGGCGGTCGGTGATGACGTCAGCCCGGACCGCCACTAATGTACCAATAGCAGTGGCGGGCGCTAGTGCTGCCCGCCGCTGCTAAGATGGCCGCCACTAAAGTAATGATGACATCACTTGCGACCGCCACTACTATTCTAGCTATAAATGCGCAGCGTCTTCCTCCCCGAGCTCTACTGGAGTTCGCATTTAATTTTGTCCGTACAATGGCGACAAAAATCTAGATAAAGAGGGGGGAGGCTTTGTTTTCGTTTCTTTTGAAGGATTTCATTCTAGGAGGTAAATCCATGCCGAATCTCACATTTATTTTGTATTTAATCATGTATACAATGAGTTATTATCGTTTTTCTAATTTAGGGTTTGTGAATAGAAATTTTCAAATAATCTTCCATTTACGGTGTTACCTTCTCCCAAATGAACAAATATGACCCTCCTCACAATTATTCATCACTTGTATATTGATTTACGTCATTTTAATCTCTTTTTTAATTTGATTTATGATTATAGATCTAGAGTTATGTTGTTTGGAGAGAGAGAGAAACCAATATAGTTAATTTATTTAATAATTTTTTCTGCTTAATAAGTAGTTTTAATTAAAGCATTGAGGATTTTTAATTAATGTTGTTATGAGCGATAATAAATCAATATATTTTCAATTTGTAAATTAATAAAATTAACAATAATGATTTTATTAATATTTTTTCAAATAATATATGTTTTAGATGGAGCACAGGTCCTGGATGTACTCGTCCAACGACGGAGATGTGGTGGCATATTTTAACAGAGTAACTGAATTTACTGAAGCTGCCGCACAATATGCTTCCCGTCAGAGTGAAGAGGCAATATATTGTCCTTGTAAAGTTTGTAAAAACGAAGCGATGTATCCGTGTTCTGATCGTGAAACCATACGATTTCACTTGTTGAAAAATGGTTTCGTGAAGAACTATTATATATGGACGAAACACGGTGAGATGGGCCAAAATCCTCCTGAAGATTCTGATGTGCCGCAAGATGCTCATCAACATAGAAGAGGTTGTGATCATACATCCGACATAACACATGATGATGTTGATCAACATGATGATGATGACGCCTTTGATGTGGAGGAACTGATGCGAAATGTTGCGCCTGAGGTGTTGTTGCAGAGAACTACAACCAAAGGATACGATAACTTTGAAGCACTTGACAAAGCATCAAAAAACCTTCTTTACGAGGAACGCCACGGATGCGATAAGCAGTATACTGTGTTGTACACAATTCTTGAGCTTATGAAACTGAAGGCCAGCAATGGATGGTCTGACACCAGTTTTTCAGATCTTTTACAACTCCTAAAAAAGGTTTTGCCAAAACCCAATGGTTTACCATCTGATACGTACCAAGCAAAGAAGATGATTTGTCCGTTGACTTTGGGCGTTCAGAAGATTCATGCATGCCCGAACCACTTTATCCTATATCGAAAAGAGTATGGATTGTTAGAGAGATATCCGCAGTGCAACGCGAGTCGATACAAACGTCCAAATGACTGTGCGGAGGACTACAATGACCACCAGAAGAAGAATAATAAGAGGTTGCAGAAGAGGAATAAAAATGTTATTGAAGACCATCCTGGAAAAAAGATGGAGAGGAAAGTTCCGGCCTTAGTAATGTGGTACCTACCGGTGATTGATCGCTTGAAACGTATGTTCTCTAATCCTAGAGATGCTGAACTATTAATCTGGCATTTCGCTGGGCGAAAGAAGGACGGAAAACTTCGGCACCCTGCGGATGCTAGGCAGTGGAAATCATTTGACTTGGCCCATCCAGATTTCTCGGACGATCCTAGAAATATCAGGATGGGACTTAGCACGGATGGAATGAATCCCTTCGGTGAGATGAGGAACCCACATAGTACGTGGCCAGTCTTTCTATGCTTGTTCAACATTCCATCATGGTTGTGCCATAAAAGAAAATACCTTATGCTCACTACTCTAATTTCTGGTCCAAAACAACCTGGCAATGACATTGATATCTTTCTAGAACCTTTGATGGAGGATATGAAACGTCTATGGGAACATGGTGTCTGTGTGTGGGATGAGCACAAGAAAGAGCACTTCAATCTAAGAGCCATAATCTTTTGCACCATAGCTGACAACCCAGGACGCATGTCCCTAACAGGACAGGTTAAAGGAAAGACAGCATGTGTAGTGTGTGTGGACCAGACAGAATCTATGCATCTTCCATCATTCGTTAAGACGATATATATGCGACACCGCAGATTTTTACCAAAAAACCACAAATATCGAAGAAATAGGAACCATTTCGACGGTACAATCGAGCTTGGATAGCCTCCACGAAATCGAGATGGCAAATTTCTATTCGAAATGGTAAAGAATATCAAAGTTGTTTTCGGAAAGAAGAGGAAGAAATCTGAAAAAATTTCAAAGGACGCTCCATTTAAAAAGCAGTCGATCTTCTTTAGATATTTGCCCTATTGGAAGGAGTTGGAGATTGGTCATGCTATCGATACAATGCACGTTGAGAAGAATGTCTTCGAAAGCACTATCGGTATTTTATTAGACATACCGGGCAAATCAAAAGATGGACTCAAAGTACGAAGGGACCTTCAAACTCTCGGAATTAGACCCGAGCTTCACCCACAGGAAAGGGCCAATGGAAAATTTTTCCTTCCGGCTGCTAGCTATAACCTCACAATTGACGAGAAAAGATCAATCTGCAGGTGTCTACATGGAATTAGAGTTCCAACAGGATTCTCAACGAATATAAAGAATATTGTCTCCGTAGCAGATTTGAGGATGAGCGGCTACAACACTTATGATTGTCATGTTATGCTTGGGCTATTCCTCGCCATCGCAGTAAGAGGAGTCAAACATTCATTTCTGAAGATGGTGATAACACGCATGTGTCACTTCTTCAATGTCATATCAAAGAAGGTGATCGACACTGAAGAGTTAAATGAATTACGTAAACAAATGAGGGAGACTATGTGTCAGCTTGAGATGTGCTTTCCTCCTTCATATTTTGATATTATGGAGCACTATATGATACATATAGCAGACCAAATCTTTGTTCTCGGTCCAACGTACCTGCACAATATGTATGCGTACGAGCGTCTAATGGTTATCTTCAAGGGTTACGTACGAAATCGTGCTTATCCAGAGGGTTCCATGATAGAGGGCTACACGACTGAGGAAGTCATTGAGTGCTATGCAGATTACATAAGAGATGGATGACCAATAGGAGTTCCCGTGTCGCGGCACCATGGAAGACTCACCGGTAAAGGAACTAAAGGCAGGAAAATCATACGAGACAATAGTTATCAAAGAATAAGAGAATCACATTATGGCTGAGGGATCTAAACCTTTCGATCGGAGAAACCGACGAAGAGATGATGATAAATAAATTGTCTTACGGTCCATTGAGCATGGTTAAAACATGGCAAGCGTATGACATCAATGGTTTCACATTCTATACCAAAGCAAAGGATCAAAGGAGTCAGCGCCAAAATAGTGGTGTCAGAGGAGAAGCAGAAGATAGCACTGGACAAAAGAATGCTTACTATGGATACATCGAAGAAATATGGGAACTTAACTACGGGAACTCTATAGAAATCCCTGTATTTAAGTGTCAGTGGGTGAGACATCCAGAAGGTGTGGAGGTGGATGATTACGGGTTTACGATAGTTGACCTTAATAAGGTGGCTTATAAAGATGACCCTTGGATACTCGCTCAATCCGTGGCACAAGTATTTTACATACTTGATCCTAAAGATGAGAAAAAATACATCGTTGCTCCAGGAAAACAAAGAATTGTTGGAGTTGATGGAGTCGAAGACGAAGAAGAATACAATCAGTTTGATGAGGTGCCGTTTTTCGTTGACATATCAAGGATCAATGTGGTTGAAGCAAAACTGTCATTTGGCAGTGTGATTCCTTATCTACGCACCAATGGCGATGGAAAATTAGTTCAAGGCTAGATCATTTATGTTTAGTTGTAAAATCAATTATGTCATTTATTATTAAAACATTTTCAAGATCAAATGAGGATTGAGTGTTGTGAATTATTTCATGTCTTGTAGTTCAAATTGAACTTTTTTTGACTTTGATCATAAAAACACACTTAATGAAATAAAAACAGTACACTAAGGGAGAAAAAGTAAAGTGAGGCAGAATAATACCAATTTTTTAAATTTGATAAGTTATGATGTATTTTTATTGTTAAAAAAATCAAGCTCAAACTAGAATTTAATTATGAATAAAAAAGTCATGAAAATTAGAATAGAAATGTAAAAAAAATGTTTGGATGCTAGCAGCAAGGTTCGAACCTCAAACCGCCTGCAGGCAGCAAGGTTCGAACCTCGAACCGCATGGCACCAAAGCAACCCCCGCACCACTGCGCTACTAAGTCTTTCTCGACTTGAGTGGCAACGTATGCTAGATAACCCCACCAACGGCGGATTAGTAGTGGCGGGCATGATGACGTCACCAGACCGCCACCGCTATCCTTTTAGTAGTGGCGGGCATGCTGACGTCATCATGCCCGCCACTACTAAGACACCTATATATACTTTCCACTCCCGCCGTCCGAAAACCTAGTTTCATTTTCTAAACCCTAAACTCGCCCCCCTCCTCCCGTCGCCGCCGTCGACGTCCCGGAGCACGTCGCCGCTGCCCTCCGCCCGTCGCCGCCTTCCTCGGAGCCCGTCGGCGCCGCCCGTCGTCGCCGCCATCCAGTCGATCAGTAAATAATTATTAACCTACTTCTTTATTTGGTCTTATTTTATTCGAGCTTAGGGTTAAAATGATGGAGGATTGTTATATTAATTTATGCGTGGTAATATAATTTAGTATAATATTACTAGTAGAATGCACTATAACAATAATGTTTTTTAATCTACTGTAAAAAATTTCTGAGAAAAAAATTTCCACTATAACAATAATTTTTTTTTAATGTACTATAAAAAATATCTGAGAAAACAAATTTCCACTATAATAATAATGTTTTTTAATGTACTATAATATTACTAGCTTAGGGTTTTTTAATGTTATATCAATGTGACAAAAAAAATGCAGATGGCTCCTCCTAAGATTGAACCAACAAACAGTCGATCCTCAGACTCTACATCAAGTGGCGTGTGTGAGGTTTGCAAATGCGGTAAACATAAGGTACATGATGGTATAGTTTGCAGTTGTTTGGCGAAGAAAGTGATTCTCATAATGGACTACGACTCGGAGGACAAATCGCGATCGCCGCAACCAGATAGGGTAAGTGTTGTGCTACGGAAGAATGATGAGACAACCGGTGGTAGAGGGAAACATGCCGAGGCTAGCGGTGGAAAAGGGAAGCATGTAGAGCAATGCGGCAGCAAGAGGATGAAGGAGGCAAGATCCTCTTTTTATGCAAATTTTATATTTTTATCATCCAATTCAATCATTGATAATAAGTTGTTCTCACTATCGTCGCCGCGTGTATTTTCTTGTTCAGGAACATGGAGAGAAGTTTAGACTGCCTGATGATGCCGAGTTGGTTGAGGATTGGCAAGTTGAGGCTTTTAATCTGTTTAACCAGAAATAGGTTGGGTTTGTGCCGAGGAAGAAGAAGAAGCTCCAAACCATATCTTTCCTTTGGGTTTGACCAGTAGTGCGTTTCGATGTGTAAGCTGGTTTCCCCAGCCTGGACTTGTGTTTGTTTACTTGCTTTCAAATAAACATGATGTGTCAAAAGCGAGCCCCCGCACCACCGCGCTACAAAAGTCTCGATCATATCGTAACAACATGTAATAAAAACACACTTAATAATAAAAACAGTAAACTAAGGGAGAAAAATACCAATTTTTGCAATTAGAATATTGGTGTTGTATTTTTATTGTACAAAAAGTTTCAATTTCAAAGGAAGAATAAACTATAGATAAGTTATGATGTATTTTTATTGTACATGTTTATTAATGAAATAAAAAAAAGTAAAGTGAGGCATAAAAATACATATTTTCTAATTTGATAAGTTATGATGTATTTTTATTTTTAAAAAATCAAGTTTAAACTAGAATTTAAACATGAATAAAAAAGTAATGAAAATTAGAATAGAAATGTAAAAAAATGTTTGGATGCTAGCAGCAAGGTTCGAACCTCAAACCGCCTGCAGGCAGCAAGGTTCGAACCTCGAACCGCATGGCACCAAAGCAACCCCCGAACCACTGCGCTACTAAGTGTTTCTCGACATGAGTGGCAATGTATGCTAGATAACCCCACCTATTAGTAGTGGCGGTCGCATGCTGACGTCAGCGTATGCCCGCCACTACTATGTCTTTGCCCGCTACGATAAATATCAGTGGCGGGCATGCTGACATCAGCACATGCCTGCCACTACTATACTTTTTTCCACCCGTCGAGACTAAACCCTAGTAGTGGCGGTCGGTGACGTCAGCGGCCCGCCACTACTATGTCTTTGCCCGCCACTACTACGATAAATATCAGTGGCGGGCAGGATGACATCAGCGTGTGCCCGCCACTAATAATCCGCCTATATAAATTTTTCACTCCCGCTGTCTGAAAACCCTAAGCCCTAATCTTCTCCCGCCAGTTGCTGCCGCTTCTAGAGCCCGCGCCGCCGTTGTCGGAGCCGCCGTCGTCCGCCAGTTGCCGCCACTCCCAGAGCCCGCGACACCCTCAAAGCCCATCGTCGTCGTCGCCGGAGCCGTCGCAGCAACCGTTTCCCGGCGTTGTCAACGGAGCCGGCCCGTCGCCACCATCGAAGCCCGCCACAGCCCCCCGGAGCCCTTCACCGTGCACCGTCCCCGTCGCCGCCCCGGAGACCGCCACCGCCATCATTTCCCGGCGCCGTCACCGGAGCCGGCCCGTCGCCACCGTCGGAGCCCGCCACCGCCCCCAAGATCCCTTCACCGTGCTGCGCTCTCCAGTCTCCAGGGGTATTCCTCTGTTCTCTGTTCTCTGCATGTTCCACTGTTCTGTTCTCTGTGTAGTGTTCTCTGTTCTGTTAACACTTAACACTAATGTTCTCTGTGAGCAAATGTTTTCTATGTGATTAAATTATGGTTGATCTGTATGCCATGCTTGTTATTTGTTGTGCTATGTGATTAAATGTTTTCTATGTGACTAAATGTTGCTACAAAATCTGTGAAGTGAGTATGGCGTCGCCTCGCCGCACGCCATACTCGCCTAAAAGTTGTGAAGGTGGTCCGGCGCCTCGCCTCGCCGCGCCGCCATAACAACTATGGATCAAATAACTCATAACTTATTTCTTTTATATTATCTAAGCAAAATTATTATAATATCCATTTGTAAGCTCAATTATAATAATTTTAAGTTGAAAGAAACACATTCTTCACAAAGCGTGCTGTCCATTGCAGTGCTATTTCAAAAAGGCAAACCAAGATCACCTACTCATCTTGCTAAAGTTGGATTAATTTTCGCTCCCGCCGTCCGAAAACCTAGTTTCATTTCTAACTCTCGCGCCGTCGTCCGCCAGTTGCCGCCACTCCCGGAGCCCGCAACACCCTCAAAGCCCATCGCCGTCGTCGCCGAAGCCCGTCGCCGCAGAACTCCACTTTTTTAGAATAACTTTTAGAGGCCTATGATGCAAATAATAATTGAGTTATCTCTTGTATGTCATCAAGCCGTGCGACACATCCATTCCTATCAACAACTTCTTCTTTCTCATGTTGCTGACAGGGAATGGATGTGCTCACGGTTCCATGGCAGCCATGAACATTTTGAAAAGCTACACAAAATATGCTGAGGCATAAACAACACTGTGACCAGTTTACTACCGCTATTATTTCTAAGGCTACTATATACTAATCCTCAAGTTCATGCATCTGGCTGAAGGCCAACATTAGATTCTGCAATTCTTTTTAGGGGCCTATGATGCAAATAGTAATTGAGTTATCTCATGTATGTCATCAAGCCGTGAGACACATCCATTCCGGTCAACAACTTCTTTCTCGTGTTGCTGACAGGGAATGGATGTGCTCACGGTTCCATGGCAGCCATGAACATTTTGAAAAGCTACACAAAATATGCTGAGGCCTAAACAACACTGTGACCAGTTTACTACCGCTATTATTTCTAAGGCTACTATATACTAATCCTCAAGTTCATGCATCTGGCTGAAGGCCAACATTAGATTCTGCAATTCTTTTTAGGGGCCTATGATGCAAATTGTAATTGAGTTATCTCATGTATGTCATCAAGCCGTGGGACACATCCATTCCGTTCAACAACTTCTTCTTTCTCGTGTTGCTGACAGGGAATGGATGTGCTCACGGTTCCATGGCAGCCATGAACATATTTGAAAAACAACACAAAATATGCTGAGGCCTCAACAACACAAGAGAGAGAGAACAACACAATCTCCTAACTTGAGGATTAATATAGTAGCTTCAGAAGTAATAGCTCACTACTGTAGCCAAGAAGAGTGTTCATACATTTTCCACCTTTGACACTGTGATCAGTTTACTACTGCTATTACTTCTGAGGCTACAGTAGTAAACTGATCACAGTGTAAAAGGTGGGAAATGTATGAAAACTCTTCTTGGCTACAGTAGTCAGCTATTACTTCCGAAGCCACTATATTAATTCTCAAGCTAGGAGATTGTGTTGTTCTCTCTCTTTAGTTTTGTTGATACCTCAGCATATTTTGTGTTGTTTTTCCCTCTAATGTTCCATGGCAACAAAATATGCTGAGGCCTCAACGACATTGTGATCAGTTTACTACTGCTATTATTTCTAAGGCTACTATATACTAATCCTCAAGTTCATGCATCCGGTTGAAGACCAACATTAGATTCTGCAATTCCTTTTAGAGGCCTATGATGCAAATTGTTATTGAGTTATCTCATGTATGTCATCAAGCCGTGTGAAACGTCCATTCCTATCAACAACTTCTTTCTCGTGTTGCTGACAGGGAATGGGCGTGCTCACGGTTCCATGGCAGCCATGAACATTTTGAAAAGCTACACAAAATATGCTGAGGCCTAAACAACACTGTGACCAGTTTACTACCGCTATTATTTCTAAGGCTACTATATACTAATCCTCAAGTTCATGCATCTGGCTGAAGGCCAACATTAGATTCTGCAATTCCTTTTAGAGGCCTATGATGCAAATTGTTATTTAGTTATCTCATGTATGTCATCAAGCCATGGGACACATCCATTCCTATCAACAACTTCTTTCTCGTGTTGCTGACAGGGAATGGATGTGCTCATGGTTCCATGGCAGCCATGAACATTTTGAAAAGCTACACAAAATATGCTGAGGCCTAAACAACACTGTGACCAGTTTACTACCGCTATTATTTCTAAGGCTACTATATACTAATCCTCAAGTTCATGCATCTGGCTGAAGGCCAACATTAGATTCTGCAATTCCTTTTAGGGGCCTATGATGCAAATTGTTATTGAGTTATCTCATGTATGTCATCAAGCCATGAGACACATCCATTCCTGTCAACAATTTCTTCTTTCTCGTGTTGCTGACAGGGAATGGATGTGTTCATGGTTCCATGGCAGCCATGAACATTTTGAAAAGCTACACAAAATATGCTGAGGCCTCAACAACATTGTGTTCAGTTTACTACTGCTATTATTTCTAAGGCTACTATATACTAATCCTCAAGTTCATGCATCTGGTTGAAGACCAATATTAGATTCTGCAATTCCTTTTAGAGGCCTATGATGCAAATTGTTATTGAGTTATCTCATGTATGTCATCAAACCATGTGACACGTCCATTCCTATCAACAACTTCTTTCTCGTGTTGCTGACAGGGAATGGGCGTGAACATGGTTCCATGGCAGCCATGAACATTTTGAAAAACAACACAAAATATGCTGAGGCCTAAACAACACTGTGACCAGTTTACTACCGCTATTATTTCTAAGGCTACTATATACTAATCCTCAAGTTCATGCATCTGGCTGAAGGCCAACATTAGATTCTGCAATTCCTTTTAGGGGCCTATGATGCAAATTGTTATTGAGTTATCTCATGTATGTCATCAAGCCATGAGACACATCCATTCCTGTCAACAATTTCTTCTTTCTCGTGTTGCTGACAGGGAATGGATGTGTTCATGGTTCCATGGCAGCCATGAACATTTTGAAAAGCTACACAAAATATGCTGAGGCCTCAACAACATTGTGTTCAGTTTACTACTGCTATTATTTCTAAGGCTACTATATACTAATCCTCAAGTTCATGCATCCGGTTGAAGACCAATATTAGATTCTGCAATTCCTTTTAGAGGCCTATGATGCAAATTGTTATTGAGTTATCTCATGTATGTCATCAAACCATGTGACACGTCCATTCCTATCAACAACTTCTTTCTCGTGTTGCTGACAGGGAATGGGCGTGAACATGGTTCCATGGCAGACATGGACATTTTGAAAAACAACACAAAATATGCTGAGGCCTCAACAACACTAGAGAGAGAAAACAACACAACATCCTAACTTTAGGATTAATATGACATCAGACCTTTTTTGCATAACCAAAATTCTGATACATTAGCCTCTTCATATGAATAGTTTATCTATGGCGGAAGAAGGACGTTCCATCGAGGAGCTCATCTACGAGTCTCCCGCAAAAACAAATAAAGAGGGTTCATCTGAAGGATCCTCCGATAGCGAATCTTCGTACCACTCTCCGGAGAATGAACATCCAATGGAGCCTAGGAAGAAGAGAACGAGAGAAGACGCCGATGAGGATTACATTCCTGAAGCTCAAGCGGAGGTAATTATTACGTTAGTAACAAGTCAGAGCAGCTTCTAACCGAGGATTACATTCCTGAAGCTCACATTGTCTATCATCGTAGGATCGTCCAAAGCGAGGAAGCAAGCGTCGATTATTCCAAGTCGAGAAAAGAACAACTATTGTCCTAGCTATTGAGTCAGCTGAGCGAACAGATGTTGAGCCCGCTGCCACAACATCGTCTGCAAATGCGAAGAGGAGAGGGAAACGGGAGAAGAACAAGCTACATACAGCTATCTATGAGGTTGAAGAAGTGCATGTTGATGGGGCTCCAAAGAAGCCAAAAGAAATCACAGCGAAGTGGCGTAACGACTGTGGATGTCTCGCCAGGGAGCGATGTAAGATAGTTTGGAAAAATTGGAAGACTGTCCCTGAAGCTACAAAGAACGAATTGTGGCAGCATATAAAAGCGCATTATAAATTCCCGGAAGACCGCTTAGAAGACGCTAAAGCTGCCACATTGAAGACTATCGGGAAGGCTCTCCGTACATTTAGGACTAAACTGAACACACAATACCTTCAGAAAGATGAGTCGCCACTCAACGACTACGGCTTTATAACGCCAAATGAATGGAATGAATTCAAAATGCAGCATTGCTCCGAAGAAGCCAAACAAGAGAGCATAATGTTCAAAGAACTTAATAAGAAGAATAAGTTCCCCCATAAACTTGGGCCAGGTGGATATAAGGCTAAGGAGGATGAGTGGAGTAAAAAGGAGGAGGAGGACCGTGCGGCTGGGTTACCTGAACAGTTTTCAGGTGCTGATCAGCGCACTAAGAGATGGCTCCTAGGTCGAGCTAAAAAAACACCCGAGGGCCAATATATGCTCTCCGACTCACGGACTAGTGAAGTATTCCAGAAAGCACAGGAAATCGCTGAGTTGGAGAAGACTGGAAAGTTCAAGCCCGAGGGATGTAATGACCAGCTTACATCTGCTCTCGGAAACGAGGAACATCGAGGGCGCACCCGAGGTGTCTCTTCTATAGCACCCTGGAAAAATACTTTCAAGAAACAGGAGGGTGCCACATACAAGAAGCGTCAAGCACGCACAGACGACGCCGCAGAGCGCCGTGCAGAGTGGGAGCGACACTTTTTTGAATTTATTAACGAGAATCCAAACATAATGCAGGCTGCAGCTGGACAAATAATTGTGCCGGAGGTACGACTCGACGTACCAAGCAGTGTTGGCTCAGTACAAGACAAATTTCCTGTAAATTATATTAAAGAGGACACACCCTGCAGCCTGCATGTACCGATAGGGCGCAAAGGGCATTCCCAAGAGGCTGCACGAGGCATTGCTATGCCTGGGGATTTATTTCACAATCGGCCTATTCCTGCTGACTATACCAAGGTTCAGGTCAATGAGATCACCAACGACAGATTTATTAATGACCCCTTGGATCTTCCAATGCCTGATGAGGGGATTGAGACAATCGGAGATGCTCTAAATAACTTTGTCCTATGGGCGAGCCGAGATATCAAATTACTGCAGACAAGTTCTCAGAGTAAATCACCTATTGTCTCATCACAATCCCCCACATATCTTTCATCTCAGGATGTGCAAAATATAGGATCATTATCACCTGTTGATGAGCGTGAAATAGAGGAAAAGGCAGAGGAAGAGCCAGTGCCCAATAAAGTGGCAGAAGTGATAGAATCGAAAGTGACTTCTGATCCTCAAGTGACAAAGCTAGTGCCAGTGCTTGAGCCCACTGATGAGCCCAACACAAATGTGCCAGAGCCAGATCAAATGCCAGTGCTAGTTCCGACTGAGCCTCAAGTGCCAGTTCCGGCTGATCCTCAAGTGCCAGTGCTAGTTGCTGCCGAGCCTGAAAAACAAGATGCATGCCCAAAGCCAGCAATCCACAAGATAACTGTTCAAGCTGGGCAGTGTTCTGCGCTGAAATCTGAGATGCATAAATTTTTTAATACTTTGGGGCAAACACGTTCTATGCCCGAAGCGGCTCCCATAAATGCTCCAGTACAAAAGCATGCGGGCTCACTTTCTGTTGATAAGAGGACCTACGGAGACGAGGATTATATCGAATACGAACCAAGCAAACCATTATTACCCCAAGGAGTACTTAATTGTATGCCTTGGACGATGAAAACATTTCATGACTGGTACCTCGAAGCGTCTTCGTTAGGTGTAACACAAATAGAACTGACGGTTCCACAAGAAATATTCAACTGCCCAGAGTTTAAGCTTGCACTATTTTTCGACGACTTCCATCGGATGTTTCGTCTGAAGCGAACAGACATCACAAGCATGATGCTCTGGTGCATGTAAGTACTTTATACTTTGTCAATACAAAGAAAAAATAAATAATGTCTTATATTGACTATTGTTTTATAACATATGCAGTTGTAATTCACGCGGTGACGAGTCTAAATTGTATGGGTACTTAAACCCGTCATTAATAAGCCAAAGTGCGCTGAACCCGACACTAAACCAGAATGATAGCAAGTACTGGACTGCGGGTAAGAAAAAATTTCAAAGAAAGATGTTCAATAAAGACGAAGACAAACTTAAGAAGAACAAAAGGAGTTGTGCCGCGTTGTATATTGCGCGGTGCATGTATCAATGGAAGGACAGAGAAATTATATGTGGGGCATATAACTTTAAGTAAGTATACCCACTATATCCACTTAAACACGTTTTATCGATTATGAAACTAACATAATCATATATTACTTCTTTCGATAGTGATCATTGGATTGCACTTCTGATATACCCAAAAAGCTCAAGGGTTTATGTGCTCGACTCGCTCGACAAACCCAAAAAAGAATATCAAGATATATTAAATGTTATTCAGAGTGCACATAGATACTACGTGGAAAAGTTAGGTGGCCCACATGATCCAAAGAGGCCGAAAGAAATGCTTATCAGAACCAACTTTCCGGTAATATTATATTTTTAAATTTGTTAATTCAATTGATAAAGCCAAACTATATATCGTTCTAACTTTGTCTATTTTGAAGTGTCACAAACAATCTCTTGGTTCCGTGCATTGTGGCTACTATACTTGTGATTTCATGAGCAATAACTTAGGAAAGTTTGGGCGGACAGTATCTGAGGATACTAAAGAAGTAAGTTGATTTCTTGTGTGTTAATCTAATATAACTTGCAGCGTATGTACTTATATTTTACGTATGCAGGCGTCAGGTCCATCAACCGTTGCCCAGAAGAGCCAACTCTCTGAATCACAAATGTACAAAATCGTATCAAGGATGTGCCGCTTCACGATGCATGAGATTCTTCATGAGCTTGGAGTATTTTTCGATCCTGAGAGTGAAGTGGCCAAGCATCCAACTTTGTATGATTGGGTCGGAAGAATGAAAAGGCGAACCAATTAAGATATGAGTTAGCCTTCCAAGAAAACATAAACCGCATGAGCATGTATTTGTGAAACAATGAATTGTGTTGATGGATGTTTATTGTGAAACATAAACCGGAAGAATGTAAACATTGTGAATTTTTGAAAATTGATGAGATTGATGGTTGTTGTGTTGATGTGTTGTTGTTGTGGATGTGTATGTGGTTATGTGGATGTTTTGCTGCTGTGTATGTGGATATGTGGATGTTTTGCTGCTGTGTATGTGGATGGCTGTGTGAAGCATATAATTTCTATGTTTTGGTTTGTGGGATCACAGCATTCTGTGTTATGGCTTATACACAGCAGTGGCGGGCAGATGAGGTAGCTTGCCCGTTACTGCTGTTGACATAGTGGTGGCGGGCGTGCTGACATCATCTGCCCGCCACTGCTGTTGACATAGTGGTGGCGGGCACGCTGACATCATCTGCCCGCCACTGCTATTGATAATAGCAGTGGCGGGCAGATGATGTCAGCGCGCCCGCCACTGCTGTTGACACAGCGGTGGCGGGCGCTCTGACCGCCACTGCTAACCAGCGATAGCAGTGGCGTTAGAGCAGTGGCGGACTGGATGCCCGCCACTATAGGTCGATTTTGCCCGCCGCTACAGTGTCGCTTTGTAGTAGTGAATAATCACATCTTTCCCTTTAGCAGACTCGGCCTGTTCTGGCCAAATCAACACCTTTTTCTCACCGAGGTCGACGGCGTTGACTGGAAAAGGATCTTTATCGAGCTTCATCTTTGGATCATGGTCTATTTTCAATCGTCCTTCTTCTATGGCCGATTTTATCTGCCATCGAAAAACATTGCAATCATTAGTGTTATGAGAATGTGAATCATGCCACTTACAGTATGGATGCTTCTTTAATTCATCGGCAAGTGGGATAACTTGACCCTTAGGTAACCTGAGAAGCTGGCTCTTTAAGAGGAAATCAAATATTTTATCACATTTAGTTACATCGAACGAGTACTTGATCTCATTAAGTCTATTCTTTGTGGGGGATGGTCGTAGTTCGGAGCAAGTGATAGGTTTGTTTTTAATTTTTGTAACCCATTCGGCCGCATACATGTCGGATGAATCCTCCTCCTCTGACTCTTCCTCATCAGAGCGTTCCATGATGTGGATTTCGGCCCTAGGCTTGCTAAACGTTTTAATAAATTTCTTATCTTTGGCTCGGCCTTCTTGGACCAGAGCCTGCTGTAGAACTTGGCTAACTTCTAAAAAGTTTTGGTTATCTAACCTTTCTTTAAGTTCAGAACGCAACCCATTAAAAGCTAATTCCGCTAAGTCCCTTTCTGAGATATTAAGACTAAAGCATTGGTTTCTAGTATCCCTGAAACGCTTGATATACTCAGAGGCGCTGTCACTAGATTTTTGCTTGACCGATGTCAAATGCGAAAGCCTAAGTTCTGTTTCACCCGTGTAGAAATAATCATGGAATTTCCTTTCTAAATCGTCCCACGTGTGGATGGAGTTCGGTGGGAGCGCCGAAAACCAAGTGAAAGTTGTGCCGAATAGCGAGAGGGAAAATAGTCTAACCTTTAGGGCATCTATCCCGCTAACCTCTCCACACTGCGCCAAAAATTGACTAACATGCTCTAGTGTGGTTCTGCTACCCTCGCCATCGAATTTAGTGAACTCAGGGATCCTATAGCCACGGGGGTAGGGTACTGTATCAAGATGATCGAGGTATGGTTTGCGATAAACCCTAACCCATCCCTTGGGCACGAAGTCGGCACACTCCCTAAACAGTGCGCAGACCCGCTCATCGATATCATCTTGGTAGTTTGTTTGCATGCGCCTCTCATGTGGGGGTGCGACACGCGGTGGGATATCGGCGTGTCGGCCATGTGCTTCTTCCCTACGCGCTATTTGTACAACGTGCTCGTGTCCGGGTGCCTATGTGTGTGGTGCGGGTAGCGCCGGTATTGGCACAGGTGTTGTGTGGCATGCAGTATTAGTTTGACCATAGGTATAATGATTGGTCTCAGCCATAAGTGATGAGGCCGGAGACATGTTTGTCGGAGGTGCACTAGCAATAGGAACCGGGGGTACAACCTTAGTGAAGCCGAACCTTCTAAGAGTTGCCTCTACTTAGGAGCTGACTGCCGAATGTAAACGGTTGGCTAGCGAAGCGCTAATGGCCTAATCTACTGATGCGGCTATTTTTTGCTCAATTTCTAAAGAATATAAACGAGGCGATACCGGTGTTACCTGGACCTGAGCGAGGTCGGGGGTGATGATGTCGCGCTTGACGAAGCCCGCGCGTGTCTTGATGTAGCCCCCAAGCATCATGTCTTGGAGCGCTTTTAACTTTGCCTCGATCTCTGCTCGGTCTGCTGCGGGGATATCTTCAAGTGTAGGTGACAATATGTTGCGGTGTCGATATCCGCGCCTCCTATTGTGTCCATCGGCGGTGTAGACGTAGTAGTCGATGTAGATGTACCGGTGGCCGATGTAGACGTACTCATCATGTTGGCGTAACTGTCCCCAGCGGAGTCGCCAAAAAGTGTGTTGACACGGAAACGTGCCCCCGCACTTGGGTCAGTTTGATGATCCAAAAGTGCACGGATACTTAGGGATGGGCCTAAGCGTGACGTGGCACCGACGTCGCATTCCGACTACCCTTAATAGTGATAAGGGGGGTGGAGTCACCAGGCAACCAGATTACACAAAATAACCCAATTAGCCGAAAAGATAGTTTAAACAGAATAAAATCAGCAAACCAGTCGGAGCTTGTCTGGTTTGAAGCCTGGTGCGAAGGGTGCGCCGAAGGGTACCTTCGGCGTCTGATGCGAAGTGCTCCGCCGAAGGGTGCTTCGGCGTTCGGAGTGATCTGATCGAAAGTGAGCTCCGAATAGATCTGGACGTGACAACTACCTCCGAACAGCGGGGTTCGGAGCGAAGCCTCTAGTATAGCGAAGTACGAAACAATGACTCGGGGTTGCGCGCTGGTGTGACTTCGTCTGGTGCGGAGTATGGTCATGGCGAAGCCTGTTGATGAAGTGTGTTGGCGAAGCCCGTTGCCGGAGCCTGCGGTCTTTGTCGAAGGGTGTCCAGGGGACCTCTGAAACCGATCTCTCAGCTCCGGACAGCTTCGACGAAGGGGCTCCAAACGTGCGAAGCCTGCAACAGAAACGATGCGAAGTACCAATTCGGCCTGAGGACCAAATTTTGCTAAGTGTTGCATGGGTAGCGATGGTAGCAATCTATTACGCAGATTAGCGGATACTTCACAGGCGAAGTAACAAGGCGATAGCAATCTGTTACATAGATTAATGGGGACTTCACAGGCGAAGTACCAAGGCTTACCACTGTTCCATAGCGACGGATGGAGGGCTTCCAGGCAAACCCACGAAGAGGTACAGGAAAGTAAAGGTAAAGTAAATGCAATCAAAGCATGTGCTTTGGTTTGGTTTGAGTTGGAGAGGGCTCTCACGCCGGCCAGGCCTCTCTATTTATAGGGGATTAACTCCTAATCTAATCTGCTATTAAACAGGCTAGATAGAGATAGATACTGAGTTGGAAACGCGTACAACTCTACCTCTGCCGAGGTGGGCTTTGGCCAGGCCCATCCAGGCCTGCTCCTCAGGCCGAAGCTTTGGTAGCATGGGCTTCGGCCAGGCATGTCGAGGCTTGCTCCTCGGGCTGAAGCTTCGGTAGCGTGGGCTTCGGCCAAGCCCGTCGAGGCTTGCTCCTCGGGCCGAAGCTTCAGCAACATGGACCTCCGAAGGTTCCCGAAGCTTCGGCAGCGTAGGCCTCCGAAGGCTTCCTGGCCGAAGCCCAGAAGCTGGCTAGAGGCCTTCGTAGCCCACAGCTTAATGGGCTTCGGCCCTGTATGGCTTCGGACAGACCCTGGACATGTGTACTTTTGGCCCAAATCACCAAAAATTGATATTTTGACAAACTAGCCATTAATGCCATTTTTTACTATCAACAGGCCCATTTCCCAATTCTTCCTGTGGAATCCTTACTTCGGAGCATATCTCCTAAGAGATACGAAGTTGGTACGATCACATTATGTGCTAGGAAATAATGCATCAACTTCCTCGAAGCCATTATCAGAGCATAGGTGAACTTTTCAAGCTCAGATTATGTTGTTTTTGCTCCAAACAATGCTTCAGATACAAAATAGACTGGATTATGTACCAACTTCCCATTGAAATCAACTTCTCTGACAAGGACTGCACTGACAGTGGAGCCAGTAGCCGGAAGGTAAAGGAGTAGGGTTTCATCCGCAATAGGCACCGTGAGTGTAGCGAGGTTACTGAGATAATTCTTAATATCATCAAAACTCTTTTGACACTCCGGTGTCCATGCAAAATCTTCGGACCCTTTCAATGCTTTGAAAATGGGCAAACTTCTCTCTGCAGACCTTGCGAGGAATCTGCTAAGTGCTGCAAGGCGGCCAGTTAGCTTTTGCACTTGCTTCAAATTTTCCGGAGGAGCCATCCTTTGCAATGCAGTTATTTGAGTAGAGCTAGCTTCGATCCCTCTGCTTGAAACTAGATACCCTAACAATTTCCTAGCCTGAGCCCCGAAGATACATTTTTCGGGGTTGAGACGGACTCCACACGCCCTAAGTCTATTAAACGTTTTTGCTAAGTCTAGGCTATGTTGGTGCTTTAGAGCACTCTTTATTACAATGTCATCCATATAGGCTTCTACATTGCGGCCCATTTGATGACCTAGAGCCTTAGCAAGTAGCCTCAAAAAAGTTGCCCCGGCATTTCTTAAGCCAAAAGGCATTCTTACATAGCAGAAGACTTCCGAAGGAGTTACAAAGCTTGTTTTGATTTCATCTTCGCGCTTTAGCCAGATTTGATGATAACCGGAATACGCGTCAAGGAAGCTTAATAACTCCGAACCAGCAGTGGAGTCAACCAATTGATCAATTCAGGGCATCGGATAGGGGTCACGGGGGCATGCTTTATTCAAAGATGTAAAGTCAATACACATGCGCCATTTCCCGGAAGATTTCTTCCTGACGAAGACTAGGTTGGCTAGACACTCCGTATGAGCTACTTCTCTAATAATCTCAGCCTTCAGCAACTTTTCCACTTCAACTTTAGAAAGGATGGCCCTCTCCGCAGATAACTTCCGGAGTCCTTGTCGGACAGGCCGAACCCTCGGTTTCACAAGTAAACTATGCTCAATAATATCCCGACTGACTCCGGTAATGTCCTCATCAGACCATGCAAAGACATCTAAATTTTCTTCAACTACTTTTTCTAACGAAGTAGCGACTTCTTGGGGCAAATCCTTGCCGAACTGAAATGAATAGTGTTTGCCGTCTTTGACAATAACCTTCATTACAATCTCTCCTTCGGGGCTTGGCCTTGGGAAGGACTTCTTCAAAGGTTCACCAGAAGAAGAGATATCCTCCGGGTTGCCCTGCACGTTGTTCACTTGTCTCGGGTCAAGAGGGGGGCCATGACCATATTCCGCTCTTCGTGTAGTGGCCTGATCTCCGAAAACAATGAGCACTCCCGCTTGTGTGGGCATTTTCATACACAAATAATTATGATGTGTCACAGCTCCAAACTGATTCAACATGCCCCTCCCGAAGATAACATTATATGCATACGGGGCATCCACAACATCAAAAATCACCTCCTCCGTCCTGGCCAGTAGCTCCTCTCCGAAAGTGACCTCCAGACCTATTTGGCCGAGGGCATCGAGAGGGGGTCCTGCAAAGCCTTGCAAAGGACGAGCTGTTGGGAGAAGATGCTTCCTGGAGATATAGAGCTGATCGAAGGCTTGGATGAAGATAATATCTGCTGAACTCCCTCCGTCAATCAGTACTCTCCGGACTTCAGTCCCTGCTATATCGGCAGTGATGACAAGTGGATCTGCATGCGGAAACTTTATGCCAACTGCATCATTTTTGGAAAAAGATATCGGCACATGGGACCATTCAGGCATGGCAGCTGTGGACGAAGAAGTTCCGATATGGCCCACTTCTCGGACATATTCTCTTCTCTGCCTCTTTGACATACTACCAAGAGTCCCTCCTCCGGAAATGGGGAGGACTACTCTTTTCCCTCGATCTTGACCATCTTCCTACTTCGGAGGTGGCATAATATTCACCACCGGAGGTTGCCTTGCAGGGTCGAAATTGTCTATACGTGCCACAGCCTGGACAGGCTCTGGACGCACCAGTTGGGGGAAAATATCTCATCTTCGGGGTTATTGCCGAAGCAACATAAAGGCAGACAGCGGATTCGAAGGTTCCCCGTTGACCATCTTCGAAGATACCCGGAACCAAGTTCGAAGTACGAAGATAGGCATTGGTTCGGAGTACATCTTCGAACTAAGGCCCTCCAAGATCTTTTCTGCCAGCTAAGATGGAAGACTTATCTTCTTTCTGATTAAATTAGTCTTTTACCATTTTAGCCCTATTGAGGGAACCAAATAGTTTCCACTATGTCGGTTGTAATAGAGGGGTAAATAGGTCTTTTCCTTAATGTTTGGGCCTATAAATACCCCCCATTTCACCTTGTAATAGGGACCGAATACAAGTTATTCAATACATACATTAGAACTATTCTAAGTTGTTATCCTTTCGGAGGCTTAGAACAGTTCTCTTCGCAAACACTTCGTTTGTTAGTTTCTCTTCTACAGAAACCTGTTAGCGTAATCTTTTACGCCAACAGTTGGCGCCTTCCGTGGGGAACCTAGTCCGAAAAACTTCGTTCTCTACCAACCTTTTACATCATGCCTCCTAAGCGGAGCGCACCCCGCAATCCCACTCGGAGGTCCTCTCGGATCTCCGGAGAGATACCCTTCGACACAGTTGAAGTCGGAGGGTCTTCGGCTTTCCCTCCACAACTCCGGAAGGGGCTTCCATTCCTCGAACATACGAAGCTTCTCCGCCAACCCCTTCCATACTCCGACCGCCCGGAGTCCCTTCTCCACCCTCCATCCCGATTCGAACTGATCCGACCAGTTCTCAAGACCCGGAAGATCCTTCCGGAGGAGATGAAAATAATCTTGGAGATATGGCCACTCAAATGGCCAACCTTCAAGCTGAAGTGGCAAGGTGGCGACAGGAAGCTGCGAACAGGCTTCGCTCTCAAGCCACCCCAACCATCCCAGAAGTGCCCCAAGACGACGATCTTGATTATCCCGAAGCCCCGGAGAACGCCTCTTATGACAATGAATCTCCGTTGCATCCTAAGCTGCAGAAGGTTTGCTTTGATCCAAAGTTTAAAACTTCGAAGCTCTGTTAGTATGCCGGAGATGAAGATCCCGGAGAGTTCGTTCGCTCTTATGCCCTAGCGATTGAGGCTAGCGGCGGAGTTAGAGACACTATGGCGAAGTGCTTCCCTTTAGCTCTTCAAGGAGTGGCATTGAGATGGTTCTGGTCTTTGAAGCCAGGATCAATCAATTCATGGTCGCAGTTGAAGAGGAAGTTTATAAGCAACTTTCAGGGCACCTTCGTGCCTCCTATGTCAACAGGAAGCCTTTTCCAGGTGAAACAGCTCCCCGGAGAAACATTGAGGCAGTACTTCAAGCGCTTCGCTCATACGAAGTCGCAAATTCGGGGGCTGTCCACATCTTCAGTGGTTGATGCAGCTCGGGAAGGCATCAGTCATCAAGGCCTTCTGGATAAACTGCATCGGAAGAGCATCTCCTCAGTCTCTCAGTTAATGTCATACTTCGAGGAGTATGCGAGGTCAGAAGAGGGTTGGCTTCGGAGGACTGCTGCTACTTCGTCTATATTGCAAGAAGTCAAAGTAGAAGTGAAGACTTCGGCGCAGCCGCAGGAACCAGTCTTCGAAGTGCAACATGATCGGAGAAGAGGGCAAAAGCACCCTCGCTCTGAAGTCTTGAATATTGCACCCCCACAGAAGTTTGCACCAAGAGCTCCACAGTCTACGGGGAACAAGGCCAGCGGTTGGAGGCCGCCAGGGAAAACGGCTGGCAAGGGCCAAACCCTTTTCTGCTGCATTCATGGAGAAAATCGAAGCCATGCAACTGACACTTGCAAGGCTATCCTTACCCTAAGGGGAGAGTACTTGGAGAGAACTTCGGGTCGAGGCAGTACCGACCGAAGTCCAGCAGCAACGCGCCCAGAGCCGGTCCAGGCTGTGGCGCGAATAGAAAATTTCGATGCTGCAAGGCACCCTCCGGTGGCCAATGTTATGCCACCTCCGAAGCAAGAGGAAGGGCAAGATAGAGGAAAAAGAGTAGTTCTCCCTATCTCCGGAGGAGGTACCCTCGGAAGCATGTCCAAGAGACAGCGAAGAGAGTACGTTCGGGAAGTAGGTCATATTGGAACTTCGTCATCTGCAGCTGCAATGCCAGAGTGGTCTCATGTTCCGATATCTTTCTTTGCGGAGGATGCAGCTGGTATTAAGTTCCCACACGCAGATCCTTTGGTTATCACTGCTGATATTGCAGGGACTGAAGTCCGAAGGGTGTTAATTGACGGAGGTAGCTCGGCAGATATCATTTTTGTTCAAGCCTTCGATCAGTTATGCATTTCCAGGAAGCATCTCCTTCCAGCGGCTCGTCCTCTGCAAGGCTTCGTAGGACCCCCGCTTGATGCAGTCGGCCAGATAGGCCTGGAAGTTACCTTTGGAGAAGGTTTATTAGCCCAGACTGAAGAAGTAATCTTTGATGTTGTAGATGCCCCGTATGCTTATAACGTCATCTTCGGAAGGGGCATGCTGAACCAGTTCGGAGCTGTGGCGCATCACAATTACTTGTGCATGAAGATGCCCACACAAGCCGGAGTCCTTACAGTTTTCGGAGATCAAGCCATTGCTCGGAGGGCGGAATATGGTCATGGTCCCCCTCTTGATCCGAGGCAAGTAAACAGTGTGCAGGACAATGAAGAAATTTTTTCAGCCTCCTCCGAAGCTTCGAAGAAGTCCTTTCCGAGACCAAGTCCCGAAGGAGAGATTGCAACGAAGGTCATTGTTAAAGATGGTAAAGAGTACACTTTTCAATTTGGTAAAGATTTACCTCCTGAAGTTGCAACCTCCTTGGAAAAGGTAGTGGAAGAAAATTTGGATGTCTTCGCTTGGTCTGAAGAAGATATCACCGGAGTCGATCGGGATATTATTGAACACAGTTTACTTGTAAACCCGAAGGCCCGGCCTGTTCGGCAAGGACTCTGGAAGATGTCCGCGGAGAGAGCTGCTCTAGCTAAGGACGAAGTTGAAAAATTATTGAAGGCTGGGATTATCAGAGAAGTGGCTCACACAGAATGGTTAGCCAACCCAGTCTTCGTCAGAAAGAAGTCTTCCGGGAAGTGGCGCATGTGCATTGATTTCACATCTTTGAATAAAGCATGCCCACGTGACCCCTACCCCATGCCCCGAATTGATCAACTGGTTGACTCCACAGGTTCGGAGTTACTAAGCTTCCTCAACGCGTATTCTGGTTATCATCAAATATGGTTGAAGCGCGAAGATGAAATCAAGACAAGCTTCGTAACTCCTTCGGGAGTCTTCTGCTATGTAAGAATGCCCTTCGGCCTAAGAAACGTCGGGGCTACTTTTTCAAGATTAGTTGCTAAGGCTCTAGGTCATCAACTAGGTCGCAATGTGGAGGCCTATATGGATGATATTGTAATAAAGAGTGCTTTAAAGCACCAACATAGCCTAGACTTAGCAGAAACATTCAATAGCCTTCGGGCATGTGGGATCCGTCTTAACCCCAAAAAATGTATATTCGGAGCTAAGGCTGGAAAATTGTTAGGGTATTTAGTTTCAAGCAGGGGAATTGAAGCTAGCCCTACTCAAATAACTGCGCTACAGAAGATGGCTCCTCCGGAGAATTTAAAGCAAGTGCAAAAGTTGACTGGGCGTCTGGCCGCACTTAGCAGGTTTTTATCAAGGTCTGCGGCAAGGAGCTTGCCAATATTCAAAGCTTTGAAAGGGTCCGAAGATTTTGCATGGACACCGGAGTGTCAGAGAAGCTTCGAAGATATTAAAGATTATCTCAGTAATCTTGCTACACTCACGGTGCCTACTGCGGACGAAACCCTACTCCTGTACCTTGCAGCTACAGGTTCAGCTGTTAGCGCAGTCCTTGTCAGAGAAGTGGATTCCAATGGGAAGTTGGTCCAAAATCCTGTTTATTTTGTATCCGAAGCATTATCAGGAGCGAAGACAAGATACTCCGAACTTGAGAAGTTCATTTATGCTCTGATAATGGCTTCGAGGAAGCTAAGACATTATTTTTTGGCTCATAATGTAATTGTACCAACTTTGTATCCCTTAGGAGATATGCTCCGAAGCAAAGATTCCACTGGAAGGATTGGAAAGTGGGCAGTTGAGCTAGCACCCTTCGGCATATCTTTCTTGGCAAGGACACCTATCAAATCCCAAGTCCTATCAGACTTCGTAGCAGAGTGGACTCCACCTGCGAATTTGACTCCGGAGAAATCAAGTGACGGAGTTTGGACTGTTTACTCCGATGGGGCTTTCCAAGCATCCGAAGCAGGCATTGGGGCAGTATTGATTTCACCGTCAGGGCAAAGAGCAATGTACTCCGCAAGACTCAACTTTAAGTCTACCAATAATATAGCGGAATGCGAAGGGATTTTATTGGGACTTCGAAAAGCACGTGCTCTAGGGGCTACAAGAATAATTATAAAAACAGATTCTCAGATAGTAGCAGGGCACGTTGACAAAAGTTTTCAAGTTCGGCATCCACAGCTTGCAAAGTACTTAGAAGAAATCCGCAAAATCGAAGCACACTTCAAGGGTATTACTATTCGGAGTATACCAAGAGCGGAAAACGTGCAAGCGGATATTTTAGCGAAGGCTGCGGCCGGAGCTGTGGATGTGCCTGAAGAAGCATTCTATGAGGAGCTCAATATACCTTCGGTGCCACAAATTGCCTCTGCGGAGATTCTTTGCATTCCTAGTGCAGATTGGAAAGATTCGATCATAGAACTCTTGCAAGGAGGAACAAATTTGCCTGAAGAGCCCCAATTGTCAAGATTAAAGCTCAGAGCCAGAAACTATCAGTTAATCAACGGTATATTATACAAGGCCAGAGTATGTTCCTGTAGCGCCCCGATTTAACAAATCGAGACATTATTGTATTTCATAAGAAAAACAATAATACAAGAGGTTCATCATGCGACAATCGTACATACGACGGTATCCATGGTACGCAGACCATATTTATTACATCATTGTTTTAATAAAACCGTAAAGTAAAATAATTAACAATCGGCATGACGAACATCTTCTACAGGATCTTTATTCTCGACTGGGTCGCTACTCCAGACCGTCTTCGTAGTAGGCATCCTCTGTGGGGTCCAATGGGTATGAGTACAAAAAGTACTCAACAAGCCACCGCAAAATGCAAGTAATAATGCAGGATAATAAACAAGGAAGGGTAATGGCTAGCATTGCAGTAAAGTACAGTTTCAGTTATTGCATTTAGTGTAATCATATTTTAATCATGCGGAAAATAAACATGAACATCATCAACATCAACTAACTCGAGGGGTACAGTCAGCCCCACCTCGCTCAACGGTCCTTACATGTCAATCCATCATGCACATACATATTCAAAGTAAGCTAACTGGGGGATGTCACGCAACCCGCCCTTGACCGCGGGCTCGGCTTTTCGAAAAGATTTAAGACTCTGATCAGAGATGTACTACTGTACCCACAAGGCACGCACTCATCTCAAACGAGATGACCCATTTCACGGGAACTCGTGCCAAAACCTCAATATGAGAAGTTCCAAGCGATAACCACCCGCTCTAGGTTTCGCCGGCGCGCCGGGCCGCATCCCGGCTAACGTCGCACCCCCTTTTGCGCCACATTGGTACAAGTCACCCGCAGGTGCAACTCGACCCATCTCCAAATGGTGGCCTCGGTTTGGAACAACCCATACCTTAGTTAGGACTTACCCACTAGACTTGTGGTTAGTACGTGTAAATCGGGGCGCTACAGTACGTAAGTGTATTGCAACGGATCCCTCAGACCGGTCCTTATAGTGCCCCGGGTGCTACCGACCAATGCCCTAGCTTGCACCCGGAACCCACCATGCATACACTCACAACCATAACTCATCACCAACGGAAATCCAAGGATAAGAAGTAACGGGGATCATATAATAGAACCATTTTGCTACGACTCATTTTTATCCTATAGCGATTGTGTCAATACATTGGACACTAGCTAATATCATTGATCATATGGTGACAAGGAGTTTAGGCTAGAGATAGCATGGCTTGGGTTGCACATCAAGGTCGGGGATCCTAAATAAATATATTGTAAGGGTTTCATTGGACTAATGCATATATAACCTATGTGTTTTAGCGATAGTTTAATCAATCATGGGTTCAATATGCTCAAAAGATTGGTTTGGTGACTTGCCTTGTTCAGCGAATGGGGAGGGAGGAACTTCCGTGAAGTACTCTGGCTCCTCGGCGACGTCGTAGTCTTTTTAATGTAATAAAGTAAAATAAAAAGAACACATTCAATCAAACAATATAACATTACATTAATAGCACATAAGTTACTGTTGGTTTGATTAAAAGTAAAATAATTTCAATTGTTAAGGTTCTGTGGTTTACTCCATAAATAAATTTTAAAGGAATTAAAGAGTTGTCCTTTCTTTGAAAAGAATGTTTAAATGTGATTATTGCCATATTAAATTCTCAAATAAGTGTGAAATGAAAAGTTCATGTTAGTTTGATAGTTTTCAGTGAATGGACAGAATGGAAATAATTCTAAATTTTTCTGAAGTTTAAACATTTGAATTCATATTTTAATCCTAAAGGCATTTAAATATTTATTTGAATAAACATGAAAATGTCAAAGCAAACCTACTGTTTTTATTGCATAAACCTGTAGACAATAATTTTATGAATTTTCTGAAATTGGAATGGTAATTTTTAGAGTTCAAATGCATCAGATATGAATTTTACAATTTTAAAAGTATTTCTGAAATTCATTTTCAATTTTTAAACTCCTCGGGTCCACGGTGAGCCAGGCCCACGGTGAACCCGCGCACTGTGCGCGTGCGCCAGGTCGATCTGGACCGTCGGATCCAGATCCGACGCGCGAGGGCGAGGCGGGGCGCGTAAGTCACGATGGACGGTCAGGATTAAAACGTGCGAAGGGGTACCACGTGGACGCACGAGATTAAACGCGAGTTTTAAATACCAACGAACGCACGAGATCGCACCGTACCGCTTCACTCAGATCCGACGGCCCGGATTAAACCGAACAGATGATTTAATCCCAAGCGTTGGATCTAGATCGCACGGCCAGGATTGAATCCGGCACAGTGCGTGTCGGGGGGGGTAAAGTACTCCTTCTTCCTCGACTCCGGCGGTGCGACGGTGAGCGATTCCGGCGACGACGAGGGTTATCTAGTCTAGCTAGGACTAAAAACGGAAAGGGGGCACCGAGGGGAACAAAAGGGTACCCTTGCGGTGGTCCGGGGTCGACGGGGTGAGGCCTAAAACATTTTTGAATAAAAATAATTCCAGAAAATAGATTAAAATCTTAGGGATACTTCCAAGGTTGGTAAAAATTCATAAAAATTCTCAAAAATATGTTTTGGTCTTAGGATCATATACAAAAAGTTTCACCTCCTAGTTTGGCCATCTACTCTATGTTGTAGTTCAAAAGGGTATAAAGGGGTATTTAAAGTATTTTCAGGAATATATATTCCAAGAAATTGAATTTAATATTATTTTTATTGTTTTGAAAATTAGGGGTGTTACAAACCTATCCCCCTTACAAGAATCTCATCCTCGAGATTGGAACGTTACTCGAATAACTTGGGGTATTGGGCTTTTAGTTCATCTTCCTTTTCCCAAGTGGCTTCTTCGGCGGGATGGTTGTCCCATTGGACTTTGCAGAAGCGAACAACGCGACTTCTGGTTACTCTCTCCTTGGTTTCCAAGATCTTGACGGGTTTTTCTATGTAGGTCAAGTCTTCTTGGACATTAAGCTGCTGAAGGTCGGCTTGCTCGGTGGGTACACGGAGGCACTTCTTCAGCTGCGAGACATGGAACACATCGTGAACTCCTGCCAAGGATGGAGGCAGTTCAAGTTGATATGCCACTTCTCCTTGTCGTCGGAGGATCTGGAAAGGTCCGACGTAGCGGGGTGCTAGTTTGCCTTTCATGTTGAACCTTTGAGTGCCATGGAGGGGAGTGACTCGGAGATAGACATAATCGCCCTCCTCAAAGGCTAGGTCTCTTCGACAGTTGTCGGCGTAACTCTTTTGCCTGGATTGGGCTGCCTTCAATCGGTCTCTTATGATCTTAACCTTCTCTTCAGCTTCTCTTAATAAATCAGTCCCAAACAGTTGTGACTCTCCGGTTTGATCCCAGAGCAACGGCGTTCTGCACTTACGTCCATAGAGTGCTTCAAACGGGGACATTTGCAGGCTGGCTTGATAGCTGTTGTTGTAGGAGAACTCCGCATATGGTAAGTTCTTGTCCCACATTCCGCCAAAGTCTAGAGCACAAGCTCTAAGCATATCCTCCAATATCTGGTTGACCCTTTCGGTTTGACCGTCGGTCTGTGGATGATAGGCGGTGCTAAAGTTCAGCCGGGTGCCGAGTTCCTCTTGAAGGTTCTTCCAAAATTTGGAGGTAAACTGACTCCCACGGTCAGATACAATCTTCTTAGGAACTCCGTGAAGGCACACGATCCGGGTCATATACAAGTCGGCCAACTTGGCGACGGTGTACGTTGTCTTGACCGGAACGAAGTGAGCTACCTTGGTGAGTCGGTCGACGATCACCCAGATAGAATCATGACCAGCTTGGGTCCTGGGCAGTCCCGTGATGAAGTCCATTCCTATCTCTTCCCACTTCCAATCAGGGACCTTGAGAGGTTGAAGGAGTCCGGCAGGCCTCTGATGCTCTGCCTTGACTCGCCGGCATGTGTCGCACTTGGCCACATACTCTGCTATTTCTCTCTTCATGCTGACCCACCAGTATTTTTCCTTTAGGTCTTGATACATCTTTGTACTCCCGGGATGGATGGAGTATAGAGTATCGTGGGCTTCTTGAAGGATGAGGGTCTTCAACTCAGGTAAGTTGGGTACGCATACTCGGTTTCCGAACCAGATGGTACCATGCTCGTCCTCGGAAAATCCTGGGGCTTTACCCTTCCTCATGTTCTGCTGGATCTCGAGGATGTCCGGATCTTCCTTCTATTTTTCTCGGATCTGGTCTATTAAGACAGGCCAAGATTCCAAGACAGCGAGGTACGCTCGAGTGGTGATCCCTAGGTTTAGCCTTTCCATCTCCTTATAAAGTAAAGGAGCTTGGTCTTGAATCATGATGGCATTGCAGTACCCTTTTCGACTAAGGGCGTCTGCCACCACGTTCGCTTTGCCCGGATGATAATGGATGCCCAAGTCATAATCCTTGATCAGTTCCAACCATCTTCTTTGCCTGAGATTCAGATCTGGTTGGGTGAATATGTACTTGAGGCTCTTGTGGTCGGTGAAGACCTCACACCGATTTCCCACAAGGTAATGTCTCCATATCTTCAAGGCATGAACCACGGCTGCTAGTTCCAGGTCGTGGGTTGGGTAGTTCAACTCGTGCGGTCTCAGTTGCCGGGAGGGGTAGGATATCACTTTCCCTTCTTGCATTAAGACGCATCCCAATCCTTGACGAGAGGCATCACAATAGACGTGGAAGTCTTTCCGGTTGTCTGGCAAAGTCAGAATGAGAGCTGATACTAGCTTCTTCTTGAGGGTCTGGAAGCTTTCTTCGCAGTCGGGGGTCCATTCAAACTTTACTTCCTTCTGCAGAAGTCTGGTCATAGGCTTGGCGATCTTGGAAAAATTCTCGATGAACCGGCGGTAGTATCCGGCCAGTCCGAGAAAACTCCGGATCTCGGTCACGGTCGTGGGCTGCAGCCAGTTGGTCACTGCTTCAACGGTGGTTGGGTCAACTGCTATTCCTCCGGCAGATATGACATGGCCGAGGAACTTCACCTCAGACGACCAAAATTCGCATTTGCTGTATTTGGCGTACAGTTGCTGCTCCCTTAGCTTTCCGAGGGTCAGACGGAGGTGAGTCTCGTGTTCTTCCCTGGTCTTGGAGTAAACGAGGATATCGTCGATGAATACCACGATGAACTTGTCCAAGAACTCCATGAATACATTGTTCATCATGTTCATGAAAAAGGCCGGGGCATTCGTGAGTCCGAACGACATCACGGTGTACTCGTAGAGTCCATAGCGAGAGGTGAAGGCAGTCTTGGGTATGTCCTCTTCTCTAATCCTCAACTGGTGATAACCTGACCTGAGGTCAATCTTGGAAAACACCGAGGATCCTTTCAGCTGATCGAACAGGTCGTCGATCCGAGGCAATGGGTACTTGTTCTTGATGGTTACGTCATTCAAGGCTCTATAGTCCACGCACAT
The DNA here is from genome assembly GCA_019279435.1 of Zizania palustris. Taxonomy (NCBI): domain Eukaryota; kingdom Viridiplantae; phylum Streptophyta; class Magnoliopsida; order Poales; family Poaceae; genus Zizania; species Zizania palustris. Next base: position 55,149,470 of record JAAALK010000081.1, read on the forward strand.
CCGCTTGGTCTTGTCCTTCTTCATGGCAAATATAACAGGTGCGCCCCAGGGTGAGGTACTTGGCCGAATGTACCCTTTTTGTTCTAGGTCTTCGATGTTGCTCTTGACTTCGGCTAGTTCATTGGCGGCCATTCGGTACGGGCGCTTGGAGATTGGAGTGGTCCCGGGGACAAGTTCGATTCTGAATTCGATGTCCCGTTTGGGAGGCATTCCGGGTAAGTCTTCAGGGAAGACATCCGCAAACTCCTTTACTATAGGTACCTCTTCAAGAGCTATCGAGCGAAGGGATGCTCCGAGTGGTTTGCGACTGGTCATCCGAAAAGTGACGGTTGCGCCTTCAGGGTTGGTCACCATGACGGACTTGTTGTCACAGTCGATCACTCCCTTGTGCTTCATCAACCAATCCATCCCTAGGATGAGGTCAAGTCCGGTGCATTGGATGAGGACTGGCTCGGCCCTAAACAGTACTCCTTGGATGTCAATTTGAACCTTAGGGCTGTATAAGCGGGCTGAGGTCCTATTGCCGGGAGTGGAAATCACCATGGGAATGGGTAGAGGGAGCACGTCCAGCTTGTTTGTTTTCACAAAATCTTCCGAGATGAAGGAGTGGGTTGCTCCAGAGTCAAATAATATGACGGCCGGTATGGAATTCACAGTAAACGTACCGAGTACGACCTCAGGTGCCTCCTGAGCTTCCTCTGCGCTGATATGGTTGACGCGGGCTCGCACCGCCTGGTTGGGTGCCGTGCCTTGGGCTGCTTGGGGTGGGGACACTGGTGTGAATAGTGCCCTTCCTTGCGGCAGTTGAAGCAGACGATCGGCCTCCCTTGTCGATCCTTCAGGATCGGGGCCTTGGTGGCTGACGTCGGCTGAGCGGCCGGAGCTGGTGGAGCGGGGGGAGGATGCCCGGTGTTGGATCCGCTGGCGGCGTGAGGTGGCCTGTAGGCAGGCCGGGGATGGTAGGCTGGTGCTGGTGGCAGAGGGATGAAACGGGGCCTCTGAGAGTTCGCCTGTTGATGCTTGAAGGCGATCATTTTCCTCTTCTTGAGGTCCAGCTTGTTCTGCTCAGTCTCTTGAATGAGCGCTTTGTTGACTAGCCGTTGGAAGTCGGCGAAGTCGGCGGCGACGAGCTGGATGGATAGCTCATCCTTAAGTCCCCTGAGGAACTTGGCTTGGCGGAGGGCGTCGGTGCGCACTTCCTCCGGTGCGTAGCGGGCGAGGCGGTTGAACTCATGGAGGTACTCCATGACGGTCCTGTTGCCTTGTTGCAGGTCGCGGAACTCCTGCTGTTTCACCGCGATGACGCCGGCGGGGACGTGAGCGGCGCGAAAAGCGATGGTGAACTCCGCCCAAGTCACCACGTGGTCCTCTGGCAGGGACTCACGATAGTTGTCCCACCATTCAGCGGCGGGACCCTGGAGCTGGTGAGTGGCGAAGGCCACTCGCTCCCGGTCGGTGCAGGGGAGGAGGTCGAGCTTCTTTCCGATGGTGCGAAGCCAATCTCCGGCCTCCATCGGGTTGGTGGTGCTCGAGAAGATGGGCGGACGCACGCGCAAAAACTCGGAGAGTTGCGGAGCGGGCGCGAGTGCTGGTGCACGAGGGGCGGGCTCCCCGTTCTGCAGACGGTCCAACTGAGCCTGTTGGTTCTGCATTTGGGTGAGGAGGGCGGTGATCAGGTGGTTTTGATTCACCATCATCTCCGCCAGGGTGGGGTGGTTGGCGGAAGGCGACCCAGACTGACGCGGGCCCGTTGCACCCCAGTTGGGCACAACACCCTCGGGCGCATCACGGCTTCCTCCTGCTCCGTTGTTGGAACCGTTGTTCTGGTGGTCGGCCATCTTCTGAATTCATAAGGTTACAAGGTAAAAGGTTGACAACACAATAAACAAACATAGTTCAAGCATATAAATTAAGTGGTAAAAATGTCTATTACAATCAAGTTCTTATTCTACCCACAACACACTCGTCGTGGGTAGCACCACATACAAAATAATGCTTTTTATTTTAAGTAGCGACTCCTAACGCCTACTCGCCACCGGAGGCGGTCTCCGTGCTCTCGGAACCACGAGTGCGCGGCTCCAGAGAGATGAAGGGCTCGAGAAAATTCTCGATGATGGAGTCGGAGACGAGGCCGGGGCGTGGTGTAGGGGCGCTGGTAGAGGGCCTGGCGGAGGAGGGTCGTGGCGAGATCCTCTTGGGGCGAGGGAGGGGCTCATGGATGGGCTTCTTCTTCCTTGGAAGAAGAGGAACCATCTCCGCTATATCCTTTTGCAGCTGCATAATCTTGCGCTGCAACTCGCCATTCTGTTGGATCAAGTTCTTCGTCTCTTCACGAAGGAACTCAACCGCCTCATGGTGCTCGTCGGCGTCGAGCACCGCCTCGGTGTGGAGATCATCCATGGCCTGTAGAAGACGCGACTGCCGGGCCATGACCGGATCACGCACGGAGTGAACTCCGAGGTAGATACTACGGTGGGCTCCGGGAGTACGCTTCGGCACGAGCCGGAAGGACGAGTTCTGAAGACGATCATCATAGATCATCCTCAGCTCCATGAGGGCCTGGAGGGCGACTCGTTGGCACGCGACATCGAAAGTCGGGCCTCCAAGTGCTGTGGTGTAGGGCGGTAGGTGTTCTCCGGAGCCGTGGACGGTGAGGGAGACGTCGCAAGGCCCGGCGAACTCGTCGGGGTATACTCCTTGAAATTTGGGCTCGAAGAGGAACCCGAGGAAGGTGAGCATCATACGGAGCTCCCGGACGAAGCCCTCGTAGTGGCGGCAGTAACTGTGGACTTGGTAGACCGGCATCTACAAACAGCAAGTTGAATAAAAGTGAGGAGAGGAACAAAGTTTATGAAGTAGATTTTCGAGAAATAATTTCATGTGGCTAATGGCTAGGCGGATCTGTTTGGCTTCCTACAGTCGAGTCGGCTCTGATACCATCTTGTAGCGCCCCGATTTAACAAATCGAGACATTATTGTATTTCATAAGAAAAACAATAATACAAGAGGTTCATCATGCGACAATCGTACATACGACGGTATCCATGGTACGCAGACCATATTTATTACATCATTGTTTTAATAAAACCGTAAAGTAAAATAATTAACAATCGGCATGACGAACATCTTCTTCAGGATCTTTATTCTCGACTGGGTCGCTACTCCAGACCGTCTTCGTAGTAGGCATCCTCTGTGGGGTCCAACGGGTATGAGTACAAAAAGTACTCAACAAGCCACCGCAAAATGCAAGTAATAATGCAGGATAATAAACAAGGAAGGGTAATGGCTAGCATTGCAGTAAAGTACAGTTTCAGTTATTGCATTTAGTGTAATCATATTTAATCATGCGGAAAATAAACATGAACATCATCAACATGAACTAACTCGAGGGGTACAGTCAGCCCCACCTCGCTCAACGGTCCTTACATGTCAATCCATCATGCACATTCATATTCAAATTAAACTAACTGGGGGATGTCACGCAACCCGCCCTTGACCGTGGGCTCGACTTTTCGAAAAGATTTAAGACTCTGATCAGAGATGTACTACTGTACCCACAAGGCACGCACTCATCCCAAACGAGATGACCCATTTCACGGGAACTCGTGCCAAAACCTCAATATGAGATGTTCCAAGCGATAACCACCCGCTCTAGGTTTCGCCGGCGCGCCGGGCCGCATCCCGGCTAACGTCGCACCCCCTTTTGCGCCACATTGGTACAAGTCACCCGCAGGTGCAACTCGACCCATCTCCAAATGGTGGCCTCGGTTTGGAACAACCCATACCTTAGTTAGGACTTACCCACTAGACTTGTGGTTAGTACGTAAGTGTATTGCAACGGATCCCTCAGACCGGTCCTTATAGTGCCCCGGGTGCTACCGACCAATGCCCTAGCTTGCACCCGGAACCCACCATGCATACACTCACAACCATAACTCATCACCAACGGAAATCCAAGGATAAGAAGTAACGGGGATCATATAATAGAACCATTTTGCTACGACTCATTTTTATCCTATAGCGATTGTGTCAATACATTGGACACTAGCTAATATCATTGATCATATGGTGACAAGGAGTTTAGGCTAGAGATAGCATGGCTTGGGTTGCACATCAAGATCGGGGATCCTAAATAAATATATTGTAAGGGTTTCATTGGACTAATGCATATATAACCTATGTGTTTTAGCGATAGTTTAATCAATCATGGGTTCAATATGCTCAAAAGATTGGTTTGGTGACTTGCCTTGTTCAGCGAATGGGGAGGGAGGAACTTCCGGGAAGTACTCCGGCTCCTCGGCGACGTCGTAGTCTTTTAATGTAATAAAGTAAAATAAAAAGAACACATTCAATCAAATAATATAACATTACATTAATAGCACATAAGTTACTGTTGGTTTGATTAAAAGTAAAATAATTTCAATTGTTAAGGTTCTGTGGTTTACTCCATAAATAAATTTTAAAGGAATTAAAGAGTTGTCCTTTCTTTGAAAAGAATGTTTAAATGTGATTATTGCCATATTAAATTCTCAAATAAGTGTGAAATGAAAAGTTCATGTTAGTTTGATAGTTTTCAGTGAATGGACAGAATGGAAATAATTCTACATTTTTCTGAAGTATAAACATTTGAATTCATATTTTAATCCTAAAGGCATTTAAATATTTATTTGAATAAACATGAAAATGTCAAAGCAAACCTACTGTTTTTATTGCATAAACCTGTAGAGAATAATTTTATGAATTTTCTGAAATTGGAATGGTAATTTTTAGAGTTCAAATGCATCAGATATGAATTTTACAATTTTAAAAGTATTTCTGAAATTCATTTTCAATTTTTTAACTCCTCGGGTCCACGGTGAGCCAGGCCCACGGTGAACCCGCGCACTGTGCGCGTGCGCCAGGTCGATCTGGACCGTCGGATCCAGATCCGACGCGCGAGGGCGAGGCGGGGCGCGTAAGTCACGATGGACGGTCAGGATTAAAACGTGCGAAGGGGTACCATGTGGACGCACGAGATTAAACGCGAGTTTTAAATACCAACGAACGCACGAGATCGCACCGTACCGCTTCACTCAGATCCGACGGCCCGGATTAAACCGAACAGATGATTTAATCCCAAGCGTTGGATCTGGATCGCACGGTCAGGATGAATCTGGCACAGTGCGTGTCGGGGGGGGTAAAGTACTCCTTCTTCCCCGACTCCGGCGGTGCGACGGTGAGCGATTCTGGCGACGACGAGGGTTATCTAGTCTAGCTAGGACTAAAAACGGAAAGGGGGCACCGAGGGGAACAAAAGGGTACCCTTGCGGTGGTCCCGGGGTCGACGGGGTGAGGCCGGCGACGAGCGAAGGCGGCGAAGGCTCTCGGTTCCTCGGCTGGGACGGCGATCCGGCGAGGTTCGTCGCCGACGGAGTGGTGGCCGAGGTCGGTGAGGTCCTGGCGGTCACGACGGTGGCGGAGGCACGGACGGGGACGGTCCGAGGCGACGGGCGAGCGGTGGCCGGAGGCGAAACAGAGGGATGTGCGCAAAAAGGTGAGTGCGGGCGCTCTGCTTGGTTTGGG